>JANVCC010010406.1:8930441-9032233 GCA_025345505.1 Todiramphus chloris collaris
TTAAGTTTGTTTTGGTTTTTTTTTTACTCACCATTTCACTGGTCAGTCATAATGGAACAACAGATAGAACAGAGAGCGTGGCCCTCACACTGTTTTTATGGTCTTCTGACTGGAGAGCTTGCTGCTCTTTGGTTTGTTTAACAAAACATGGAGACTTTGTAAATGTACCTTGGCAGAGGGAGTTTCCTCGTGAATAGCAGTCTTCCATCTGGGTTTGTGTGCATGTAAAAGGAGTGTTTGGATGATGTGATACATTGCTGAGCTAGGGTCCAGAAAGACATCAACAAGTGTTTTACTGGTGTATGTGAAGTACAGCAGTTAAATACCATGTTAAACACGTAAGCATAACCTTAATGACTTTTAATAAGAGTTTTGGGCTAAAGGATGATGATATTATACTGATGATATTAACATATGCAAGAAAAGTACTCTTTGCAAGGATATCAGCATTAAATGATTCCTTAAAGTACAAATTCTATTCCATCCCTGCAGTTTATAGATTGTGGCTTGATTTCTCCCAACACTATATTAAAATGCCTTGCTGTATCTTGAGATATACTGCATCTCCACTGAGAGATTTCATTTGAATTTGATAACTTGCCTAGAAAAACCAAGTATTTTTAAATCTGGAAACCATTCCTTGTAACTGTCATGGTCCTTCGCACTCATATTAATTTGAAACCTGTTCCTTCTTCATTTTAATATCAATACTGACTCCTTTAGGAAATTTCTGCCCTGAACAGTTGTACAACTTGAGCATGGATCTAGTTGTCAAGTTCTAGGTCAGTATTGTGTACTTTTCTTTTTCAGTCTTGGTCCTTATTTACTGCAGATATCTAATTTCTGAGGGAGCGTGGGAGAGGGAGAAAAGTGGAGGGGAAAAGATAAAGGAAGGGAATGCTGCTTTGTAGTGTGCTCTATGTCCACACTGGAAAAACTGTTTCTCTGCTCTGCTTCCAGGAGGCACAGGCCCCGTTATAAGGATCCATGGACCATGATGTAAGGAAAAAAGTTTACCTGAAACTTTATATTCTTTAAAGGTTAAGTTTACATCAACAAAGTCATCTTAGTTAATCTTGTTAAAAAGTGGAAATTGACCTTTTAGAGTTTGAATTTGTAGGCAGACATAGCCTGTTTTGCAAAATAATAAATTAACTGAAGTAAGCTTGCAATAAGATGCTGTTTAGGAAAGCACCTCTTACTGGAAAATACAGAGTTGATGTAGTATGATACAGTTTCACAAAAGGCAGTAATGTACAAGGAAAGTGAACAACCATATTGACAGATTTGGATACAACTAAGAAGCAGTTATTTCAGATTTAATTTTCCTTTGTGACATGTTTAACTCTTGTTCCGTTGCTTAACAGTAAGGAATTTTATTTCCTGTTGTCTTTTTGACTTTTCCAGCTGCACTCTCACTCCTGCTCAATCTGTGCTAGTGGCTTAAGGCTATTCCAAGCTTCGACACAGATGAGAAAGCAAACAATCCTTGCCATCCAAAACCAAACTAAAACAAATCCCCTCTAAAAGAGTTTTCCTGGCTTTTTTTTTTTTTCTTTTTTTCCCCTGCTGTGACATACATACTCTGTCTTGGGCTTTGAAATATTCTTTATTTAAGTTTTATGTACTGTTCCTACCCAGCAAACTTTAAAGGACTAGGAGATAATGCATGATTAATTCCCTTTGCTAGTTAGGTGAGACAGAATTACATCTTTGTGGGATGTCAAAAGAAAAAGAATTTGCTTTATAGTTTTATAAAGCGGAATGATTTTGGTAAGGGGAACTTTACATCCAGTGCCTGGAAAATGTCCAGAAATATTTGAGAGGCACAGATAGATTTTTGAAGAAAAAGAGTGGAATTCCAATGTTGTAGAAAGCATACTTTCTATCAGTAATATGCGTATACTTTCATTCCATCTTTGTCATTTTAACATTTTATCCTTGCTGTTTCCCAGTCTTCTTTATTTTCTTTCCTTTCCTGGACTGTCACAGTTCTCTGTCTTGTGGTCCTTGAAAGGAGGAAATGCAGACAATAAGTGTTCTATCTGTTCTTGTAGAGTTATGTCGTGTTCGAGATTCTTTTGCTTAATTTGGGGTTTCCTTAGTTTTAAATCCCAACATTGATTTTTGACGGTTATTCCAAGGCATATGTTTTCGGTGTACCCTCAGTTACTATCAGTTATACTTGTTTTAAAAGCTTATTCCGAATGAGACAAACTTTACAGTCGGGCACAAGACACCAGCACTATCCTGTTGTTCAGAGGAGCTGTTTGTTTACTTCTGCTAAGTGTGGGAACTGTGGAGGAGCCAGTGTTGCAAATTTGCTGTAATCAAATCTTAATGAGACAATGTCAAGAAAAATTGTCAATAAAAAAGCCAAACATAAACTACTGAAAAAAAAAGTTTTACAGGTGGCTCTGGTGAGATTATTTTAAACATGTAGATTGGTTGAGTGTTACCAATTACGCTGTCTTTCACTTGAACTGCAACCAGTGCTTTGACAATTTTTATGCTTAGCCACCAAAAGATTAAATTAGGGTGGTTTAAAACAGTTATTTTTCTGTCGAGAACTTTTGTTCTGAAGATCTACAGATATGAAATAAATCATTAAAATGAAAGTTTATTTTTTTCGACAAAAAGAAGCAATGCAATATGCTGTCTGTTAAACAGATCATTGGAGGCTGCTGAGCGTAACTCTGGAAAATCATTATACGAATACAAGCACAGTCTTTGTCCATCTTCATGGATCACCTGCTTTTAAAATAGGCCCCAAGAGTAGAAAGACTGCAGATTAAAGAACAGTGTATGCTATGCTTCTATGTCTTGACTTCTGTTCCTTCTGAAATCTGATTTTCCCAAAGCTCTGTAGAGATTACAAGCAGTAAACTGACTGTATTTTGGTTGCTATGAACAAATGAGGAATTTGAAAATAGAGAAACAAAAAAGCAGCAATTGATCCTGGTGTTACACAGGAATATCTGTCTGGAGTTTCAAAGGCAGCAAACTATCAACTAAGGCAGATTTTTCTGTCTGGATGTGGAAGGACTGTGTGAGCTTGTTTTGTCTATATTGAAACTGCTATTGTTCTCCTGCTGTGAAATGACAGATGGACATGTCTATCCTGAGAGATCTGCGACTTTTGGCTGACTTGTGCTTTCTGAATCCATGCATAATAGAGCTTGCTCTAGTCCTTCAAGAGGGAAGAAAAACAAAAATAGAAAAAAAACCCAACACAGATGAAACATATGGTGCCAGGCTGTATTGTGAAATCATAAAAAGTGTATTCTTCTTTTTGAAGGCAGGTTATTTTACTGAAGGGAAGCTATTAGCTTTTGGTTTATTTTTGTAAGAACGTAACATATCCACTGCATAGGTATGTATATAGTTTCCTTTGCCTTAGATAAAACAAGTTATGGTGCTATTCTAGAGTCCTCACACAAACAACCATTACTAAAACTTGGATCTTGTAAAAAAAAAGAAGAAAAAACAACACATGAAGGAGACTGAATTTACTGAAAGATTGGGAGGGAAGAAGGACCCCACCTGGAGTAATGTCTCCAGCTCTGGGCTAAGCATAAAAAAGACATGGACCTGCTCAAGTGAGTCCGGAGGAGGGTCATGAAGACGATCAGAGGGCTGGAGCACCTCCTACAAAAAAAGGCTGAGAGAGTTGGGGTTGTTCAGCCTGGAGAAGAGAAGGCTCCAGGGGAGACCATATAGCAGCCTTTGAGTACCTGAAGAGGGGGCCTGCAGGAAAGCTGGAGAGGGGCTTTTTACAGATGATAAGGACAAGGGCTAATGGCTTTAACCTAGAAGGGGGTAAATTTAGACTAGATACAAAGAAGAAATTCTTCACTGTGAGGATGGTGAGACACTGGAACAGGTTGCCCATAGAAGTTGTGGACACCCACAATGTTCAAGGCCAGGTTGCACAGGACTTTAAGGACCTTGGTCTCTTGGAAGGCATCCCTGCCCATGGCAGGGGGATTAGAACTAGGTGATCTTTAAGGTCCCTTCCAACCCAAACCATTCTATGATTCTATAATTCAGAAATACCTGTTTTGTTTTCTAATTACATTAAAATGTTATTATAAACATGAATTAGTTTTCTAATGACATGAGTTTGCTTTACTTCATACATAGCATAAATGAATGTCAATTGGGGTAATAAATACATTTTATGTTACTGAAAACAGGGTTTGTCTGGCAAAATCTTTATCTCTATTCAGCTCAGATAAATGCATTTTTGTCTTGAACTAAAGAATCCTAGCATTAAAAGGGGAGAAGGAATCAGCACTGTTTTTTGGAACATCTATAGGAAAAGTATTCATTGGGATCACTGTTATGAAGTAAAACTAGATGCCAATGCTCACTCTTCAGTTTGCCATTATTTAGTTCAAACACTGACATTTTTGCTTCTATGTTTCCTCTGCAAATCTGTGAATTGTTAAGATCAGATAACCAATCCATTAGTCAGGTATGCACCACTGTTATCGTTTAAACTGTGCGCTATAAATGATCTCTCTAAACTGAAGTATTCATTTAAATGAAGTGTTTGGTTAAGTCCTGTACAAACAAATACATAATGATATTGTGGAAGGGGAAAACATGGAATGGGCTGTGGGTCAAGGCATCATTTTTCTTTTCTGGGATGTTTTATTGTCATTTGACTAGTAGGTGCATGTTTTCAAATTAATATAATTATGGTTATTAACTTAGTTTTATATTAAGCTTGCCTTTCCTTATGCTGTGCTTTAGACAGGTGTGTTACAGCTCATCCCAGTGTTACCTTTAGTTCTGTACAGAATAGTTGAATAAACTGGATGAGGCAGAAAGGAACTGGACGAGGCAGCATGGTGTATATGTATTGCATGGACACACAGCAGTGTATCAGTGGAAGCACATTGCTCCCAAACAAAGGATCAGAGTCACCCAGTCCGTATGTCTTTCTTTTTCCTAAACGAGTGGGAGACTGTCCAGTCTAAATCCTGTAACTGCCATGTTCTGTGAACAGTGATTTCTTTCTGCTAATACTGTAACTTGATAAATCAAAAAGGATTTGTTTAATTTAGTGTCATGTGTTTAAAGACCAGTATAGGTCTTATAACCTTGATGCTGCTTAGTAAAATTTTGATCCAAATCTCAATGGAAGGATTCTTGCTTACCTAAATTGATGTTTGACAGTGAAGATCAAGGATCCTTCCCAGGTGTATTTCTGAATGAATCAAAGATGTCATGGTAAAGGCATGGTTGATTTCAGCGAAGTCTTTGTTGAACAATAAGGCATAAATTGTTACTGCTGGCAAAAGAACATTTCAAATTCTGAACTTTAATTAAATGTGGACATTTGTCAAGAATAAGAAATGTGCTGATCCAGTCCTTCTTCATTGTGTATGCTATTGGGGTTCTCTCTAGCATGCTAGTATTCAGCTCAGTTCTGCTAAATGGGTTTGGGGTAAGCTTTTTAACTGCTGTAGTGCTCTACTGCCTAATATTTGACTGTGTCACCAGCATTCAGAAGATGTGACGCCTTGTAGTGGCTTGAGTCCTGTATATGCACTTAACACAACAAACTGAAATTGTGCAGTAACCCTGCAGAAGTGATGTCACAGACTCCCAGCTGATCAAGCTAAAAGAGTAAATATAGGTATTTTACTGATGAATAGTGCAGTGGTTTAACCTCTGCTGGCAGCTAAACACCATGCAGCCCCTCACCCGCTGCTTCCCCACACCCCCTCCTGTGGGATACAAAGGAGAATCAGGAAGAATAAAAAAGGTGAGACCACAGGGATTGTGATAAGAACAGTTTAATGAAACAACACGAAGAGAAAAGAAAACAACAATACTAGTGAGAGTACTAATGAAATGATACAGCAAATGAGTAACAGAAGTCAGGAAGGCTCTATCTGTGCCCAAGATACCAACTTTTCCTACTCTGACCACAATGAAGCAAGCTGAAAACAAGGGCCCCAATGCTGGCCCAGCCTTCCCCTTATATAGGGGCATGACTCAGCATGGTATTGAATATCCCATTGGCTGGTTCAGTTTTTTATCCCACGTGCAGCCCCTCCTGGCTGCTTAGGCTAGCAGCTGTTTGTGATAGTTAACCCAAACTAAACCCAGGACAAATGGGTACTGGTAAAAGGAGTGACTCTACTATTACAGTTTCCAGGCTACAGGTAGGTTTGAAGCTACAATGTATGTGTTAACCTACCTCGGTGTCTGTAGTAACAACTAGCATTGATGGAGAATGGAACCACAGCATTAATGACAGAAATATTTTTTGTTAAGTAAACTGGGGATATAGTTTTTCATCTCTGTCTCTTGCTCATGTTTTTATTTTTGTTATAAAACTTCCTTCTCTTTATTTTCTTTTCTATTGGGGGAAGGAAAAAAAAGGGAGAAGCACCTTTTGATGTGCCTCAAAGGCTCAATAAGTTAGTGTGTTACTGTGACCAATATATAAATTAGTGCATGTATGATAGGGTTGTTTCTGGCAGTACTAGAAGGCTGCTTTAACTAATTGGTGTATAACAACACATACTAGTGGAGCAATGTCATCTTCCTGTGATGAATCCAGTGTTCAGCCTACCTTCTGGGTAACCTTCCATTTACCTCAAAGCAGTTACAGTAAAAAAAAGTTGCCTTCTTCTTGTTCCTGCTGCATTCTTTGCATTCTGACAGGCTGTTAGAATGGCTTGTGTCTCTCCTGTCCCTGACAGAGTGAACTACCTCCCAGTTTCATAGACAATTTCTTAACTGCAGGCCTTTTTAGGTGTTCACATTTTGACGAAACTTGGTAGGAAAGAGGGAGTGCTGATTGCAACTGAGAGCTAACAGTGGGTTTCCATTAGCACAATAGCCTCCTGCTGTAGCAATAAGGAGTGCCTCAGCCTGGAACAATGGAGACACCAGTTTCTTGTGCTTCCCTAGCAGTGCAGCTGAAGGCAATCCCTGAGCATGCCCTTGCTTACCAGATCTGGCCAAAGGGGTTTACTAAGTTGCTCAGAACTGTGTTGTTAAAAATCTATTGAACCATTCTTGTTATATAGCCCCTCAACAGGCTTTTGAAGATAAGCAGTGGGCATAGGCTATTATTTTCCTAATATCTTTTTTCTGTTTTTTCTTCTTCTTTTTTTTTTTTTATTTTTTTGTAAACATTTGAACTCCTGCTATCCCCTCAGGCAGCAAACTAATGATGTTGGTTTTTTTAATCTAGATCATCAGGAGTTACCCTTAGTAAAGTCCAATTATTATTTTCCTCTTCATCCTCTCCAGACACCTCAGTATACCATTTCAGCTCCTATGTGATTAACTTCTCATACTCTCTTACTGAATCTTACTGCTCAAGTAAGAACTGGGAGGTTGCTAAATGGAAAAGTCAGCATTGTTCTCCTTTTTGTCCAAGACTCTTTAGTCTGACTCTTCAGAGAGTCTTTGGAGGACAGGAGGAGATTCTTTAGAGGACTGGGGAAGAGCAAATGTAAAACTACACTCCCTACGTCTTTCTGTAGAGTCTTTTTTAAAGGTGCTCAGGAAAATGAAGGGAATTGTAAGCCAGTCAATAAAACCTTAAAGAGGAAAGAAATTATGAGTTGGTCAATGAAACCTTAATCCCCACATATTTTTTTAACAAGTTATTAAACAGTTGCTTTATAAGCACCTCTGGGAGAATAAAATTGATAAGCAACCAGTATAAACTTATCAAGATCAAACTGTTTAACACAATTTTAATTTCCTTCCTTGGCAGTATAGCTAGCCTAGGAGATAAAGCTCAGCGGTGGATGGATGAGGTATCTTGATTTCATTATTTTTTTCATGAATTGACTGCATGTGATATTTGTGACTGTGTCTCACACATCATTCATAGAAAATGGCTGGAGAATGCCACATGAAATGATTGTAAAGTGAACACACATGTGGTTGAGAGAAGGTCTCCAAGTGTCCTTGATGGCTCACTGACAACTGAGAGGGCATTTCAGATAGGTCCAGGGTATCTTTTGTTTGTTTTTGTTCTGTATTTTTATTAGGCACTTGGCTACTAGAATAGTGAGAATGTATTTGTGGACAGCAAGCTGGGATATTGCATTAGGATGTTGAATTTCAATCTGAGTTCAGAGTGATGTTGGTAAATGACTTTCAAGCTGTGGTGTGCACACTCTTATGAATCCACTGGTTGCTTACAAGAAGTCATGAAAAATGTAGCATGACTTTGGATGGATACAGAAAAATAAGAAGTCTTTGGTATGCAGGTTTCTGTGGCAACTGCTTAATACCCTGCATCTGTTACATGAAAGTCACATAGCACCCCGAAGCAGAGGGGCAACGGTGACAAGTTGCTGCCTGGCACAACAACCCCACCTTCCAGGTGCCCTTGCGTAACAGGTATGAGGCCCTGCAAGTGGAACCTAAGAATAACAAGGACAATAATTTGTCTAGCGTAAAAGTGTCACCAACGTTAAGTTGAGCTATGCCCTGCATCAAAACTACTTCTACAAAGAAAAAGAGACAGGTCACTGTTATAGGTGACTCCCTTCTGAAAAGAACAGAAAACCCAATATGCAGAACAGATTCACTTTATAGGGAAGTCTGCTGCCTTCATAGGGCCAAGGTTAAAGATGTGTCGAGAACACTTCATACCCTGGTACAGCCCTCAGATTATTATCCATTATTGACTTTTCAGGTAAGCAGTGATGAACTCGCAACAAGAAATCCAAGGACAATCAAGAAAGACTTTAGGGCCTATGGATGACTGGTCAAGGGATCAGGAGCACAAGTAATGTTCTCTACCCTTCCAGTTGCAGAGAACAATGAGGGAAGAAACAGAAAGACACATCACATCAATACTTGTCTCTGAGCCTGGTGTCACCGGCAGGACTTCAGGATTTTTGATTATGGGTCAGTTTATACAACACCAAGCCTGCTGGTGACAGATGGAGTACACCTTTCTCAAAGGAGGAAAAGGAATTTTGTACAGGAGTTTGCTGGGCTCATCAAAAGAACTTTAAACTAGATTTAAAGAGGGAAAAGGATAAAACCAGGCTCTCTAGAGATAAGCCTGGGCACAGTACATCGCATGTTTGTGGGATGGCATACTAGCAAGGTCCTTTGGTCTGCCCTCCCAGTGGAGGTAGGGGACGGAGTGCCATGTAGTAGCAAAGACAGCAGGAATATTAATAGTCTAGAAATCATGGAAGTGAGTGTGAATGGTAAGGTAGGAATCAGGCCTTCTTCCCCCCAAAAGGTGATGAGATCAATAGGCCAAATGAAGTGCATCTACACCAAGGCACTCAGCATGGGCAACAAACAGGAGGAGCTGGAAGCCACTGTACAGCAGAAAGCTATGATACAGTTGCCATCACAGAAATGTGGTGGGATGATTTACAGAACTGGAGTGTTTCATTGGATGTCTACAAACTCTTCAGAAGGGAATGGTCAAGGAGAGGCAGTGGAGTGGCCCTGTATGCTGTATGTTAGGGAGCATTTTTTCTTGACCTTAATGATGCTGATAACAGGGTTGAGTGTTTATGAGAGAGAATCTGGGGGAAGGCCAACAGGGCAGATATCATGCTGGGAGTCTCTTATAGACCATCCAACCTGGATGAAGAGGCAGATGAAATATGCTATAAGCAGCTGGGAGAAGTCTCACATTCACTACTACTTTTTCTTCTGGGGGGCTTCAACTTACTAGATGTCTGATGGAAATATAGTACACCAGAAAGGAAAGAGTCCAGGAGGTTCCTGGAGTGGGTGAAAGAGAACTTCCTGACAGAGCTGATGAGTGATCCAAATAGGGAAGGCTCCCTGATAGACCTGTTCATGAACAGAGAAGAAGTTGTGGGTGATGTGAAGATTGAAGGCTATCTTGCGCATAGTGATCATGAAATGGTAAAGTTTTCAATTCTTTGGGAAGTAAGGAATGGACTTCTGGAGGGCTGATGTTGACCTCTTTAGAAGACTGCTTGACAAAGTCCCTTGGAACACAGTCTGAAGGTCAAAGGAATCCTGGAAGGCTGGACATACTTCAAGAGGCTGGGCATACCTCAAGAGAGATATCTTTAAGGTACAGCAGTGGGTTGTTCCCATGTGCTGAAAGACAAGTCAGCAGGGAATAACCTGGCTGAACTGAGACCTTTGGCTGGAACTCAGGGAGAAAAGGAAAAGTCTATAGCCACTCAGGAAGACCCCAGAGATTTCATGAGGTTTTGCAGGGAGAAAATTAGAAGGGCCAAAGCCCAACTAGAATTTAATCTGTCTGTTGCCATAAAAGACAATTAAAAATGTTTCTATAAATACAGTAACAGCAAAAGGAGGAGTAAGGAGAATCTCCATTCTTTACTGGATGTGAGGGAAAACATAGTGACAAAGGATGAGGTACTGAAAGAACACTCTTTCCCTCTAGACTGCAAGACAGGGAGCAGAATGAAGCCCCCATAATCCAAGAGGAAATGGTAAGTGACCTACCACAACATTTGATGCACACAAGTTTATGAAGCCAGGTGGGATCCACGCAAGGGTACTGAGGGAGCTGACAGAGGTGCTCACCAAGCCACTTTCCATCATTTATCAGCAGTCCTGGCTAACTGCAGAGGTTCCAGTTGACTGGAGGCTAGCTAATGTGACACCCATCTACAAGAAGAGCCAGAAGAAGGATACATGGAACTACAGGCCTGTCAGTCTGACCTTGGTCCTGGGGAATGTTATGGAGCAGGTCATCTTGAGTGCCATTATAAAGCATGTACAGGACAACCAGGAAATTAGACCTGGTCAGTATGGGTTTATGAAAGGAACATCCTGCTTGACTAGACTGATGTCTTTTTTATGACAAGGAGGCCTTCTTAGTGAGTGAGGGAAAGGCTGTGGATGTTGTCTACCTGAACTGTACAAAAGCTTTTGACACCATTTCCCACAGCATCCTCCTGGAAAAAATGCCTGCTTATGGCTTGGATGGGCATATGCTTTGCTGGAAAAAAAACTGGCTGGCTGGCTGGGTCCAAAAAGAGGTGGTGAATGGAGCTAAATCCAGTTGGCAGCTGTCACAAGTGGTGTTCCCCAGGGCTCAGTGCTGGGGCCTGTTCTCTTTAATTTCTTTATCAATGGTCTCGAAGAAAGGATCAAGGGGACTCTCAGTAAGTTTGCAGACAACAAGTTATGGAGGAATGTTGACCTGCTTGAGGGTATGGAGGGTCTGTAATGGGATCTGGACAGGCTGGATCGATGGGCCAAGGCCAGTGGTATGAGGTTCAGTAAGGCCAAGTGCATAATCCTGGATCACAAAAACACCATGGAACACTACAGGTTTGGGGATGAGTGTCTGGAAGGCTGCCCTGCAGAAAAGGACCTAGCAGTATTGATTGATAGGTGGCTGAATAGAAGCCAGTGGTATGTCCAGGTGGCCAAGAAGGCCAACAGAACCCTGGCCTGTATCAGAAATTGTGTGGCCAGCAGGACCAGGGAAGTGATCGTCCCCTTCTGTTCGTCACTGGTGAGACCACACCTCAAATGCTCAGTTTTGGGCCCCTCACTACATGAAGGACATAGAGGTGCTGGAGCAGGTCCAAAGAAGGGCAGTGAAGCTGGTGAAGGGTCTAGGAAACAAGTCCTATGAGGAGTTGCTGATGGAACTGGGGTTGTTTAGCCTGGAGAAAAGGAGGCTGAGGGAAGACTATCACTCTTTACAACTGCCTAAAAGGAGGTTGTAGCCAGGTGGGGGTTGCTTTGTTCTCCCAAGTTACAAGCAATAGGACAGGAGGAAATAGCCTCAAGTTGCATCAGGGGAGGTTTATGTTGGACATTAGGAAAAACTTCTTCACTGAAGGGGTTGTCAAGCATTGGAACAGGCTGCCCAGGGAGGTGGTGGAGACACCAGCCCTGGAGGGATGTAGAAGACACGTAGATATGGTGCTTAGGCACATGGTTTAGTGGTGACCTGGCAGTGCTGGGCCTCTTACAGCCAAGACAATTCTATGATTCTACAATATAGCCCTCTAAATATTCTCAAGAACTAAGTTGCTGTGCACAGTTAGGCACTAAAATGGATGATTAAAGATGTTGTGGAATACCTTTTGAGATCAGAATTTTCTAGAAACAGGTTAGACACAAAAAATTCTTAAGGAGGATGTATTTGCTTGTATCTCACAGTAGGAATTACATAAGATGATCCTTCTCCTATAGTTTTGCTAGTATAGGAACAACTTGATTTAAGGGAAACTTAACTGGCTCTTGAAGCAAGGTGTAGCTCCACAGGAATGAGCATTCACGTGGAAAACATTACACCAGACAGCAGTAAGGCGATATATATTTTCAGTGGACTTGCTTCTATCTAGAACCAACAGGAAGATACTAGTAGTCATGCAAGTAGAGTTACCTGTGTCTGAAAAAGACAAAGGCATCTTCAGCCATTTGGACCAATCTGTAAGTTTTGTTTCCCCTTAACTCTTCTTAATAACTGAAGTAGTTAGGCCAAAACTGTTTTCTTCTTGATTTTTTTTTGGTTTACTAGAAGGAACGGGTGCTCATATGTCACCTAAGTGGGAATCGGGGAATCTCAGTTGCTACAGGCATCTGAGTCACATTAGTTTTCCAGGCTGAAGTGCTATTGTCATTCCTGATGGCTATTAAGCACAGCAGTGGATAGCATTTAGGCAGCAAATTCTGTCCAAAAGAACCAAATCTTGTGTCATGACAAAGAGGTGATGACAAAATTACTCACAGAATCACAGAGTGTTAGGGGTTGAAAGGGACCTTGGAGATCTTCGAGTTCAACCCCCCTGCCAGGGCAGGATCATATAATCTAACCTACAACCTAGTATCTAACCTACAATCTAATCTAACTTGCAACCTAATCTACCCTAACACAGGTCACTCAGGAACGCATCCAGGTGAGGTTTGAAAATCTCCAGAGAAGGAGACTCCACAACCTCTCTGAGCAGCCTGTTCCAGTGCTCTGTGACCCTTACTGTAAAGAATTTCCTCCTCATGTTAAGGTGGAACCTCCTGTGCTCCAGCTTATATGCATTCCCCCTAGTCCTATCACAAGGCACGAGTGAGAAGAGGCTGTCCCTTTCCTCTTGACACTTAGCCCTCATACATTTATAAACATTTATCAAATCCCCTCTGTCTTCTCTTTTCCAGACTAAAGAGCCCCAGGTGTCTCAGCCTCTCCTCACAAGGCATGTGCTCCAGTCCCTTAATCATCCTTGTAGTCCTCCGTTGGACTCTCTCAAGCAGATCCCTGTCTCTCTTGGTCAGTTAGTTGTTTTTCCCCTTAGAAAGGATATTCGATTAAATAGCATCCTCATTTCTAGAAAAAAAGTTATGAAAAATTCCTCTGTACCTAGTTCTTCTTGCATTATCAGTTACATACTACGTACTGTAACACTAAAAACCAACCAGCCCCCAAACTACCCCCCAGACCATCCCATTCCTGTGTAGCTGGATTGGCCAATATACAGACTGGAGATAAATCTGAAGGGACTGTAGATTCTGATGGAAATCTAATAGTTAACCGTAAGAAAAGTAATGCTTATGACATGAAGGGAACAGAAATCTTGGCCTAAATGACTTCTCATTCCTTATACTGGGCAGGATCTATATACTGCCCAAGGGAATTCCTCAGATACAGGGTCCACCCATCAGATCTTGATTTCCACTGAAATAGAAAAGCTTTCTAAAAGTGGATGAACCCTGAATGTCTTTGTAGAATACTGCCTTGGCTTTTAAATCTGGTTGTACCTAATTTGTTTTCCTGTTTGAGAGTTGGCCATGGATCATGGCTTGTTTCCCAGTAGTGAATTAAATCACACATATGAGAGAAGTAAAATCTTTTATCTTATTTGTAATTTTTTTTTTTCCCTCACAATAATTATACATGACTTTGTCCAAATCTGTCATGTCTTACATTATATCATGCTGTTTGGAGAAAGAGCGATTAGCACTGGTTTTGAACTGGGAGAGGAATAAGAGTCTAATGTCTGCATACATTTTGTGCCTGTTAGTTTGTCTGCCTACATCTGGTATTTGGCATGTCTTCCACTACTTGATGAGAACAGAAGAACAGCCATTTTCTGATCAGGCCAAGTGTCCGTTTAGTTCCATGCTCTCTCCAAAGGCAGCTAGTAAAGATGCATGGAGAGAAGGTAAGAAATGCATTAAGTATATATTGTGATTTTTTGTTTGTTTGTTTGTTTTTTGGTTTTGCTTTTGTTTGCCCCCCTTGGTTAGGTGCCTTAATTAGTGGTTTAGGGACCTCCTTAGCTAAAGGTTGCACTCAAGCATTTGTGTTTTGAAAATAACAGCAGCAGGTCTGTCATTCAAGAATTTAGTTCTTCTTTGAGTCGGTTTGTTGTTTGTGGGTGTCCAGTGTCCTGCTGCAATGATTCCATAACTCAAGGGTACATTGTAAGGAAAAAGCACTTACAGCTCTACCATTTAGTGAGCTGCCCACTACTTTTTGTTGTGAGAAATGGTTCCTTGTTGACTGTTCCACATACCGGTCATTCTGCCAGGACCTGTACTGTTCTCCTTGGTGTTTTTTTCTTCTTTGCTGAAGACTTCCAGATGTTTTGGTCTGGGAGTGTTTGACTGACAATGCTCTGATAGAAGAGTCAGTCTCACAACACTGTGAAAGCACTTTGTGGTCAAGGCACCTAATGTTTTTACTTTACTACCAGTAAAATTGAGTTAATATTTATTTATTTAGCCAAGGTCTGTGAAGACCATTTAATACCTATGTTCATATATTATGGGTTAGGTAACATGAATAAATCAGGGGCAAACAAAGCTCTAGTTCTGAAAATGATAACTTCTGCAAGTAGTGTATTACTGGAATTCCTTCATTTGTATGCTGTACATACTCATTTATGGTGGCTACTGTTATTTGATGAACAACTGCTGAGGCTAAGAAACAAGATATCCCATAAAACTTCAGTTAAATATTAGTTAAATTCAGATAAATTCTGTTCCTTTGGAATTTAAAGTAACGAACACTTCATTTTAGAAAATCATCCACTTACCTGATCATGAGGCGTAATCTGATGAGCCTGTTAAGCAGATTCTCTCTGAGTGCCCTGGCTATCCAGTTGTGCCCTCGTCTTTGCCCATTAGCCAACAATATGTGCCTGCCTGTGTTTTATGAAACACTCTGTTAGTCCCCTTTTGGCTATCCTGCACCTTTATGGCCTTGCACAAAGTAGTGAGAGTGTATTTGGCATACAGTAGTGGAAAAGACAGTAAGGGTATAGCGTTGTGGCAGGTTTGGGATGTACAGTAGCACTGTGTGGCGCAGAGGGTTAGGGAGCAGTAAATAGTGGGAAGGGCTAGGCATTGTGATGCTGCTAAATGCAAACATGTTGAGCATGAGTTGATGGTAGGAAGTTAAGCAGAGGGGCTAGTGGTGTGTGTTCCATGTGTCGCAGCAAAGAAAATGTCCAAGCCCTGTTCAGTTGTTCACTCCTGCATTGGGAGGAAACTGTATCATTTGGAGATGTTTGGGGGTAAGGAGCACGTATAGCACAGTCTTTTGTGGAGCCTTGTTACAAGATGTTGTCCTTCTCTAGCTGTTTCAGGTTTCTGGGCAGGGATCTGTAGGCTCTTCATTCTCTATAAATTTTTGGTGATTGATTTCAGCCATCAACAGAAAGGCAGACTTCTCAAAGCTAACAGAGCACCTCTATTTTACAAAAATAGATGCCCAGTTGGAGGATGGACTGTAAACCATCCTGTCGGAAGTCTTGATGAACTGTGAAGCATGGATCTGACAAAAATAAGATTTGTTAGTAGCAGAGGACACAGAACTACTTGTTTTAATTACTTTTCCATAGTTGAGAAATTCTTTACTGTATAAGGCTTATTTCAGATGCAAGTTTCCCATTAGAAGACAAACACTATAAATTTAGATTAAAATAATTCAGACTTCCCACCTCTAAAAGTCAAATATCTCTTTTTGTTTTGTCTGATTTCTTCATACATTGTATTGGGAGCCTTCATGGTCAGAAGGCAGGATGTCCTTACTGCTTGCTAGGGTTCATGGAGGGTACTATCTATGTGAACTTTGCAACTCTGCTGGAAGTTGCAAGTTTGTGCTAGACCATGTCGTCGTGTTATTTGGAGCTTCGTGCCTAGAAGAGCTTGAACTAGGGAAAGGAAAGATTTTACTGAAGAGCGGAAGAAAGACCAAGTTGGCAGGTGAAGGGTGAGGCCAATATGTTGCCTGCTCTGAAATCCCAAACTCAAGGGCAAATGTTTTATAGGTCTTTCCTCTGCACAGTTGTCAATGTTGGTTTGAGTTACAGAAGTCAAAAGAAAACCACAAGTTTTGTCAGGTAAACTAATACTTTCTAGCCCAGTGATCATAAATGATAACTTAAATTTTTTTTTTTTTTTAAATAAATGACTTGTGTTATTATGTAAGAACTCACACTATGTTTGATTATTATAATCCCATGGCTGTACTCTATTTTAAATTGTAAAATGTCTCTTCTTTAAAAAGCGAGTTCTCATTAGCAAGGTTTATAAGCCAAATAGATCAAATTTAGTGTAGTATTAAAACTATATTTAAGTATTTTTATTGTTTCAAAATTAAATTGTTCTATAGTAGCCAGTAATAGCTTAAAGTTGTTCCCACTGACACAAGCAGCAGCAGTTTAATTAAACTAGTGTATAGCACTTTTAAAAAATTTAGATTATATGACATTTTTCTTGTTGCTTTAGTGATTTTTTTTTTTCTTTCATAGCCAAGTGATTTCATATTATAAGTTTATATTTGCTTTGTTGTTGATAAATGCTAGTCAAAGAGCAGTGGTTTGGGTGGGGGGTTGTTTGTAGCCTTGTTTCTAGGCATTATTCCAAAGTACACAGATAGAAATGCTTTAAAGGTTTTGTTTAGAGCAGGAATTCTAATGCAAAGATCACCATTGAGTCTTTCTGATGCAATTTTGCAAATTCTTGCTTCTTGTCTTTCCTTGAAATCAACATTGTATTTCTTTGGTGTACTGTGGCTGTTAAAAATGCATGTGATTGTCCTCTGTATTGTGTTTTAAGGAGGATCAGAGAACTTCTTGATTATTTTTTTTTTTGAACTTTTGGAGATGTCTGCTAATAGGACATGAGGATTAGTTGTGTAGAAGGCTCAAGAAATCATCTTGTGAAGCAGAGAACTTCCTTTGGACTATTTGTGTGAGGTTGTGCCCTGATCTGCTCTTCAGTGCCCATGACTGAAGTTTATGAAGCATGGTAGATGCCTTTAGGCAGAGCATAAGCAGCTAGCTTTTCATTAATTTGTAACAGAGAGACTGGTGGGAATGTTGTTCCATGCTGTGGAGAGCTTGTAGTGAATTCCTGCAGCGTTAACCAAGCTAAAAATAATACTCTAGAAGATGTATGCTTTAGCCAAACCCTTTGTTTTCTGAACATCCATTTGAACAGGAGTTAAGACTACGCTATGGAAGTAAAAAAGAGCAAGAAGTATCCTCCATATTTTTATTGTAATCTTGAAACTATTAAGCTGTTGAATACTTCAGTAAAGATTTTAAATTGGTCAGTAATGCTTACATAGGAATGATTTAGGGAGTTTGTCTATGTGCAATGTAAAGATTCTGTTAGAAAACTGGTGTGGTTTGGTAAACTCTCCATATCCTTGTAATTACATTTATGTCCACATGTTGATTCTGCAAGGGGACAGGGGTGGCTGAGCTGTCCCATCTGTATGTGAATAGATGAGTTCCTGAATCCAGCGGCTCAAGGTAGGAGGAGCTAAGGAAGAATTCCACACAAGATAAAACCAGTTTCCTTAGATGCTGTTTGGAGGCATAACGTTTCAAGAAGCTTTAATTCCCATAGTAAAGGGAACAAAGGAAGAGCTATCGGTACAGACCTTTAAAAACTGGTGGAATATGTCATGAAGGGAAAGTTGCCAGTGTGAGGAGAGAGAACAACTGTTGGAGGGAGCAGAGATGCTGTAGCTGAGGGGCCAAACACAGCTGAAGGAGACTGGTTGCAAAGCAAAAAGAAAGCTTTCAAAAAGCAAGCAGTGACTTGCTGGCCGAGCATCTTGGCTATGCACGGATTTCTTCATGAGGTCCCCAGGTACATTCAAGGATGGGGGAACCAGAGGCAGCAAGCTGTCTGTATGGGCTTTAATATTGCTGTGAAAATAGAATGCATTTATATTATTTTTAAAGTAAATTTTTAAAATGTAGGTCTGTATGTCTCTTCTTTCAGAAAGCAAAGATGCTAAAATGCTGGGTGAAGCTTTTTAGGTGTGTTTCAGCTACTGCATCTTCTTGGGGAGTAAACAGTCCATGAAAAGGATGGTCAGGGGAAGAAACCTGCTTCCCATGAACGTTACACACTTTTCTAGCTCAGGAGGGAGGCCTGGACAGGACTGGAGCCCTTTTCTGCAGATACATGACTGCACTCTACCTTTTCTTTTTTTTTTTCCCCTTTTTCCTGTAATTGTTTTTTTCACCCCTGGGGTGAAATAAAACAATTACTGGAGTATTAAGATGCTGTTCTGCTTCCTGTCTGTGTGGTAACCAAATCATTAGAACACTCAGCTGTTAAGGTGTGTTTCTGTCCTTGCTGAAGGGTAGTTCAAATTGTCGCACCTCTCCTGACCAGAGGGGCTGGAGCTGGCAGGTCACCAGCATGAGGCCACCCGCTCTGGTCCCACTGAAGCCATGCCACTGCACAGCTGGAAACACAGCTCTCTTCGTGCAGTAGTGAAAGGGAGGTTGGCCCTGACCTCATTATTTAGTTCATAGTACTCAAGGAGAAGAGTGTAGAGACCTCATCTCTGTTCCACAGACTGTTCTTATGGTATTAAAGTGAACACTTGCAAACCTCTCTGTGGATCTCATCTTGATTTAAACATTTGGTTTTTGCATTTATGTTGGGGGGACAGGAAATAGCTGCAAGCTGACCCAGTATCACTAATTTAACCTGGTATGTGTGTGTCCCTGAAAGGGTATGCGTTAGCTACAAGTATTCTGTTTTTAAATTAGTTTTACTTTGCTAGCCTAGTTCCTTAGGGCAAAGCATACTTTTGAAATTGCTGTGGTGTCTGGTTGTAATAGGCTTTGGTGGCTGTAGTATAGTTCAGGTGTCTGAATTCAGAAAGAAAATTAAAATACTAGGTGTGAGGTTAAATTGCATAACCAATAAAATGAACTATATGTATACACACTCGTCAGAACATAACAGGCAGATGGATTTCCATGGTAGGCAAGTCTGTGAATAGAGATGCTGTCACTTCTGTGCATGAGGGTCTGGCAAACATAGCTCCTGTACTTTTTTGTGAGTAATGCTCAGAAATATCAAAGATACATTTATCAGGAAAACAAAACAAAAAAACAAAAAAAAAGAGTTCCTTAAAATTCAAGCAGGAAACAAACAGAAATCCCTCTAACATTGTGTTGAACCAGGAAAATACTCTTAATTTACAGATATTCTTTTCACTGAATACAGGAATGTATTGGTTTTGTAAAAGGGGGTTGAGGAATTAAACTTAAAAGCTGTCTGGGGCAATGTAAACATATCACTTACCCAAAACACTTAAGTGAAGGAAGTGTGCCCTTCATGTTTTCCCTTAGGAATTAATGCTTTACTTTAAGTGGTAGTAATTTATACAACCTATGAATACAGTAAGTAATGTGAACTATCAGGGACTACAGGTTGTTGTGGTTTGTGTTTTTTTTATTCCTTCCTCTTTTCAGGAGTGTCTTTCATCTCTTTACTGCTGTAAAGTGGGAAAGAGCGCTGTATTTTACTATATTTAAAAAGCACTAGTAGGAATTTCATGTTTTCTTACGCTTAGGTAATAGCCTTAAGTATCAGTTCCTACTGTTTATTATTTATGCTGATGGTGGCTTTAAAGTCATAATTGATTGCTGCATAAACATGGCATAGGAAGTTGCCAAGAAAGCTTTATTCTTTGTTTGTTTGCTTTGATTTCATTTTGTAGGAATATTAAAAACGTAATTTGGCCTCATGGTTGGTCTCATAGCTTTTCTGCACAAATCTCAAAGTTTTGTTTTTCTGCTGAAAGCATTAGGTATAATCACCATCTTGTGCTGAGTTGTGTAACAAAAGACTTTTTACTTTACAGCCTAGACAGAAGCATTAAGCGTTCAGTTTGTTTTATACAGACATTCAAAAAAATGGGGAATTAAAGAGAAAGTAAATCATCTCCTATTTGTTTTTTTTTTTTTTTTCCCATTTTAGTTTTTTTAATAATTTGTCTAAATACTATCTCAGGACACTTCCACTTCAGGTCACCTGTAACACAAATTAAACAGTAGTTCAAAGTTAGTGTTTAAAACGTCTTTTGAACAAGATTGTCCTTCCTTACAGACAGAAAAATAAAGTCACATCCCTAGCAGGCTAAGACAAGAGTCCTGAAGAACTGGAGGTTTTTCATAGGAAGGAAAGGATCGTTGTCTAGGTGTGAAGATCCAGAATAGCTTCCTGATTAAATGTACTGTTCTGTGATTATAGAGGATAGACTTTTCCTTCATCTTCCAACATTTCCTATTGGGCTGTTCTTTTTTTTCACTCTTCATCAGTTTCTTGTCTTGAGATTCAGTTCTTTGAATGCAAGCAGGCATTAAACAAAACCAAAATGTTCTCAATAACCAGGACTTTGCCTTTCAACCAGTGAGACCCTGGTGCTGGAATAGTCTTTGACCAAAAAAGGCAGACCCAGAGTATCAGGGTAGTTAATAAGGTTAGAGACGTTAAAGCTTTAAATGAACTAGAAGACATTTACTACCAAGATTTCTGACTGTAATGCTATGATAAACCTGAAAGTCATACTTATTTTAATGAAGAACCTACTTTTTGCAACCTAACATTCAACTTTGGTTTTAAATAAATGTAAAAGAAAAAACACGGTTAGCATGTGAAGTATTTTTAACAAGGACATACAGTATTCAGAAAACAAAGAAAGGATAGGTACTGTTAACTGACTGAATTTTAAGTAGCATTTTCTCGAGATGGGTTGCTGTGTATGGAAACTGGAACACTGTATCTGGATGCATAATTCTCAATGGCCTTTGCTAGATGAACTTTGTTCTCAGAAAACTGGAAAAAGTTGCAGATACTTTAGTGTTTATTGGTATCCTTGCTGGGCATTTGGTGATTGTGACATCATCAGTCCTGCCTATGACTTGTGAAGATACAGACTTTCTGCTTCTGGTAGTGCCTGTATTTAATCTTCTTGGGTTTTACTCTTCTATTGCTTCCTTCCATCTTTGAGAGATATGTTTTTCTCTTGCTTTGAATAGTAATATAACTGGAAGAAAAACCACTATAAACTTCTGATCTGTTTCAGAAAGACTGAGATGAGGTTTTTAAATTTAAATAAAATTAATGTTTTTCACACTTGAATGCTTGGCTTATGTGTTAATGGAGGACATTTTGAGTTTCAAAGAAACTGAGGATGCCATTTTGCACAAGCAAGCAATTTTAAGAAGTCAGAGTAGTAGCAAGCACAGAACAGTCCCTTCTCAAAAAGACAAACTTAGAAGAACTAGCCTTGCTGATGCTGATTTTACTGAATGGTATAATAAAAATGTAAGTGGTGAGCATTTGACAAATTCCTCAGTATAGGTGGCATAATAGGATTTCCTTCTGTGTTAAGTACCCGTCTTCTTGTTACGTTACAAAAAAGGGGGATCAGTTCAGCTTTGCACATGAATGAGCTTTTGATCCAAATCCTCCTCTGATTTTTTTTTTTTTATTTCCCCCTCCCCCCCCCCCCCCATTATCCCAGGTATTGGTATAGAGTAGGATTAAGTTCCAAGCCACTGTCCTCCCTCCTGTAACGTAAAAAAACCCCACCAACTTCTTTTTTTCGTGGTAATCATTTTATTTCCTTAATTTTCTATCTGTTGTTTGGTGTTCATCCCTCCTTATTTCACAGGAGGTATTAATTAGCTGCTGTGGTATTTCTAGAAGGTATGAAGGGACTCTAGTAGGGATTTCTTTTCTGTCTCAGTATGTTAAGATCAGTTTGGTGTCTGCATGTTCTGGTGCTCTTCCTCCCTCCCCACCTCCCTCCCTCCCCTACTGCTGGAAACATGAGTGGATTAATCTAGCCCCAGATTGCTGTATGGAAACCTTTTGCTCTTAAGTAAAAAAAAACTCGGTGCAAGTCTGTGAATTGTTTTATGAAAATACGGGATTGAGTTTCAAACTTTGAGTCCCTGCTGATACATTAAATTCTTCCTGGTATTGGCAGGGAAGGGGCAAGGGATCTTTCTTTAGCTGGATAAATAGACGTGTCAACTCCAGATGCCTTGAGAGAGAGACTCCAGACAAGCATTTAGTACAATTACAGAAGGACAAAGTAGAGGAGACCCATGGGACTCCCATGTGTATTGCATTTCATTTAGCCTTTTGGTCACACTAGCAATAAAAAAACCCAAAACTATAGGAATCTTTACAGTATTTATGTTTGTAGTCTTTTGGGGTATAAATATGGAGATGTTGCTTTTTTTTTTTTTTAATTATTTTAATATGTTATATATGTGTATATATATTTATATGCTATAGTATTTTAGGAAATGGTATTTGCAGAGCTCAAAAAGCTAAAAAATATTAGAACTATCTCTCTTCCACAGCATATGGAAGAAGAGTCAATACTTTTCCTTCGGACATTTCCCAACATTTGAAGTAAGTGGACTCACATGGAATTGGCATATAACAACTTTGGTGCTGTCCTGGTGCAGCAGGTTTGGGTGTACAGGAGGGAATTTTGTTCATTCACATGGTCTTTCTCTGCAGACAGTTACCAACTTGCCCAGTCTTCCCTTACCCATGGGAAACCTTCAGAGATTCTTTGCATTAAATCATTTTAAATGAAAAAAATAAAACTACAAGTTATCATTTTTCACAGCTTGTTGATAGGTATGGTAATGATGTCTGCATAATCTGCCTAATTTTTATGTATAAATGAGGATATTATTGTATTTCAATACTTAGCCAAGCAATGTTGCTTATCCTTTCAATGTTTCACTGGCTTTAATTCAGATGTGACAGACATTTCCTCCAAAGCACAACACTGTCTGATCACATGCTTTGCATTATATATCTTCCCTTTGTGATACTCTTAACATTACATAATGAAAGTGAAAATATGTAATTATCATATGCAGTAGGTCCTCTTTGTGCCTTCTGACTTACAGAGTTGCTTATCTTATGAATTTAAGTGGAAGTCCTAACAAAGTAATGTCAGTCAGCAATTTTGCTGAGCAGAATACTTTTAGAACCCAACAGTGTCCTTTGATGTAGAAAGCAGGTTTTTTTTTCCTCCTTATCTGTGTATTTTCTTTTTATGTAAGTTACAAGCATTCTGTTATTTGAACTTGATATATTCTGCACCTTTTTCTCCTTTTTCACACTAAGATGTCTGTCTGGTTCTCATTCATGTTCTTCATCTGTTTCATCCAGGGTGATGCAGTGTTTCAGCACTGAACACATATGGGACTGCCCAGGTTTAACCTGGTTACCTGGTTTCCACTGTTGCCCAGTACCAGTGTGGGTGGGGGGAACAGAACCAAAAATCAGACACTTAACTGTTCTACAAATCAAGTCTGTCATCCATGTTTCTAGTCCTAATGAGTATGGAGAAAAGTTTGACAACACCGGTTACAATGTGAAGTAATTGCATATCTCAGGCATCCACAGTTTTAAGAAAAAATGAAGTATTAGGAAGTTCACAGTAACATTGTAGGAGCTGGCAGCAGTATCTGGTTTCCTTGAGGAAGTCATTGTTTTGGTGTGACTGAACAGAAATTTTGGCCTTTCTTTGACGTGTCCTTGTAAATGACAAATTATTACTTTAAACACAGAATTAAGTAAAACAAAATAATTTTTAGGTCCCTCATCTATGGTGAGTCTTCCCTTTGTATTTCTCTCTTAATCACTGTAGCTAATGTCACTTTTGCACTCGTTATAGGTATAGGTCAAACTGTGGTCCAAGGTAATGTTGTAAGGCCATAAATAAAACAGTTAACCACAGGCTCATTTAAAACAGTATCTGATAAGAGCCAGTAGCCTAAAGTACAAATCAAACTTACACTGCTGCTTGCATAGTCTTCACTGCTCTGCATCTTGAGGACTTACTGTGTCAAAGGAGGCAGATGTTGCTTTTAATGGCTGTCAGTGAATCTCTTCTTTGTTAACTTGTCCCATTATTTCTTGAGCAAATGTAGAATGTAGCATCCACAGCAAACCGGTAGATTTCCTCAGCATAAATGCATCTTGAGTGGGAAAAGTGCGTTCTTGAACCTTATGTTCCTCAGTATGCTTTGCTGCTGTCAGCACTTGCAATAACAAATACAGTGAAGAGTTGTTATCCATTCTTCCTTTCTGTGCCTATCAGTGTTTGTTACAGAGATCAAAAGAAAATACATCCTTATCACTTAAATGTGTGATCTGTTCAAAAGATGCTGACTCTCATATTGTAATAGTCTGTAATGTTCTCTCACAACTGTAGAGCTCCATGATGAAACCATTTGTTTCCTATGTTGTAGTTCTGTGGGATGTCTGGAGCCCTCAACATAAGAAAGACATGGACCTGATGGTGCAGGTCCAGAGGGCCACAAAAATGATCAGAGGACTGGAGCACCTCTCCTATGAAGACAGGCTGAGACAGTTGGGATTGTTCAGCCTGGAGAAGGAAGGCTCTGGGGAGACCTTACAGTGGCCTTCCAGTACCTGAGGGGGACCTACAAGAAAGCTGGGGAGGGACTGTTTACAAGGGCATGTTGCAATAAGACAGGGATCAATGGCTTTAAACTAGAGAAGGGTAGATGTAGCTTGGACACCCTCTTCACTATGAGGGTGGTGGAACACTGGAACAGATTGTCTGGGGAGGTGGTGGAGGCCCAATCCCTGGAGACATTCCAGGTCAGGTTGGACAGGGCTTTGAGCAACCTGATCTAGGTAAAGATGTCCCTGCTTACTGCAGGTGGGGTGGACTAGATGACCTTTAAAGGTCCCTTCCAACCCAATGTATTCTATGATGCTGTGATTCTATGATTTTCCCACCTCTGCATAATTTTTAAAAGTTACCTGACAGGCCATAAAATGGATTTTGGCTCTCTAGGTAAACTACTGGGACATGAAATGATGACCTTTCAGAAAAAAAGCTGGATTTTGCCTTGCTTTTTTAGCTATAATGGACAACTTCTCAAGCATTTATTAATGATTTCCATCTGAAAAAATCGTATTGTTTTATCTTACTTAGAAAAGAAACAAAAACATTCAGCTAAAAAGGCTTCTTAGACTCACAGTGTTTTCCCCTTGCACTTCAGGATACTATTACACATGCTTGTGATTATCTACTCTGCAAACAATTGTCAGAAAAATTCATCTGTTTTCCAAATCCCACAGAAGAACAGATGTGGAATTAAGTTTCAAACAATGTACTCTTAATCACTTACATGTGGACACAAAACGAACTGGAGCTCAGTGGGAACTGATTGGATGCTTTGTTAGTTGAGTGTGGAGTGGAGAATTTGCATTTTTCTTAGCCTTCATTCTGTGAATGGCCCTTTAGAAACAGTACTAATAAATGAACAAGGAAAGGTGCTGTTTCAGATACTTAACTCCTTCTAGAGAGCCAAAATGTCAGGGGACGACCTGTGTGGAGCCAGGATATATTACGTGTATGAATATGAAAGACAGATTGTACATATGTGTAATTTTCTTACTTTATTTGAGAGATCTTTTGATACTGTAAAGGATATTGGGGAGTAAAGTAGCTACGTATCATCTGTGTGCTTTCAAATTATTAATTAAAAATTTCAAAAATTTAAACCAACCAGCTTTACCCTGTCAGAGATTTCAAGTCAATGTTCAATTGCTGGAATACCATAAAAAAGCAATGATGTAAGAAAACTTAGTTGTGTTCTAAACATCAGCTTTCATTGGAAAAAATCACTGTAAAAGATATGCCATATAAGTACTTCAGAAAGCTACTTTTAGAGGAGAAAGTTGGTATTTAGGGACTCTGGAACTTACAGCTTCGAACTCAACAGAACCATGATTTTGAGTTGGCACACTGGACAGTCACTGAGATTTACGGTACTGTCAGATTCTTGTTCTTGGAATTAATTTCTTCATAACTAGTGAGAAAGCTCATGTGGCAATTGCTAATTATGCCCAGTATGATTGCCCTGTCTCATATATGTGGGTGGCAGGGGGGTTGGAACTAGATGAACTTTAAGGTCCCTTCCAATCCTGACAATTCTATGATTCTATGTCTTGAAAACTAGTGTCTGCTAGGAGGAATATGCATTTTCAGTTGCCACAGAATTGAAACGTTTGCTAAAATTTGTAGCTTCTGTGTGTTTTCAGTTATTTGATCTAATGTAGCCCAGAAGTAATTTGCCTTCCTAAACCTGCAAATTTGTTGCTTTTTAAATCTTGACAAACTTGATTAAGCTGACAACTTCATGTCTCATTTGAGGGTTTATAGTAGTACTTACTTGGAAGCATTTAAACGCCCTTGGAAGTTTTAAAATTAGCCTTACCATATTACATTGAAGGGTTAAGAGGGCTGTGAACTCAGCTGGTGATAGTTGTTCTCTGGAAAATAATAAGAATTCCCCCACAGATCTGAAGTGGGGCATGTGGGGATTAGTAGTTACACATTCACCTGTCTTCCAAGGAGTACATCACACTGCCTTGTTGGCTCTCCCTTAACTTCTCACCTTGCACGTTTATCATTATGTTTATTCTGGTAGTGAGCAAATGGCCAATGCCAATTAAAATGTCCATTGCTAATAAAACAGCAGAATAGAATGTTTTGAGAACAGAAGGAGCTTTCAGAAATGTTTATGTTCCAGAGAGGCGTTGTCTCTTAGCTTCACTGCTGGAGAGATCTGTGAAGGTTATAGCAGAGTTTATGTATTAAAAAAAAATAAAAAAAATAAAAAAAGATTTCGTATGTATTTCCTGAGGCTGTTTTGCTTGTGCTCTGTGAAATGACCAGTTTCTTCCTTTTCTTTGTTTTTGGGGAGGTCTGCTTGACCTTAGTTTTTCATGTTTTGTTTCAAAATAACTTTCTTTCATGGATATTACTTTGTTTATACACTTTGCAAAAGAAAAAAAAAAAAAAGAAAGAGATAATAACACTCAAAATAAACATCTTTCTACCCCCATGTCTTGTTTTCCAGCCTTTGTCTAGAATTACATAAATAGCTAAGTATTTCATGTTCTTTAAACTTTGTGAATGTAGTTTACGGTAGGTATCTTGTGCATGATCAAGACTTTCAATAAATGCAGTTCTCTGCTGCCTTTAATAATAAAAAACATGCAATGCTGCCATTAGCTCTGTATGGGGCTGGTAACACTCAAATGAGACACTGCATTTTTTTAATATTTAGTACTTTGAGAGTAATTTCAAATGGTCTTAGTGTGTGTCTTGGCTTCAACAGTGGGGTTTGGGTGGATTTAAACTATTAAATACACACCTTCTGAGAGGTGATTGCAAGGCCTGCTAAAACAGGTAGTGATCTTTGGATGGGATGTTATGCGGGACAGTGTCAAATGCTTAGCACATGTCCAGGTAGATGATGTCAGGTGCTCTTCCTATATCAACCAGAGTTGTAACTCTGTTGTAGGCCACCAAATCAGTCGGGCACGATTTGCCCTTATTGAAGCCATGCTGGCTGTCACTGTTCACCTCGTTATTTTTCATGTGCATTAGTACAGATACCAGGAGGATCTGCTCCATGATTTCACCTGGCACAGAAGTGAGGCTGACTGGTCTGTAGCTCCCTGGGTTTTCTTTGCTTCCCTTTTTAAAAATGGGATTATGTTTCCCCTTTTCCAATCTGTGGGAACTTTGCCAGACTGCCGTGACTTCTTAGATATGATGGCTAGTGGCCTAGCAGCTTCAGCTGACAGTTTCTTCAGGACCAGCAGATATATCTCATCAGGTCCCATGGACTTGTGCATCTTCAGGTTCCCTAGGTTTTCCCAGACCCGATCTGCTCCTACCCTGGATGATTCTTCACTGTCCCAGACCCAGTCAGTGCCCTCTGTAACTTGGGTGGTATAGCTCAAGTGGTTACCAGCGAAGACTGAAGCAAAAAAGTCATTGAGTACTTCAGCCTTCTCCATATCCTTGCTAACCAGGCCACCTGCATCCCTCCAGAGAGGCCCCACATTCTCTCTTTTTTTTCTCTGACATACCTGTAGAATCCTTTTCTGTTATTTTTAATGTCCATGGCCAGGATAACTCCATCAGGGCTTCAGTTTTTCTAATGTGGTTTCACAAACCATCTCTTGTAGTCATCCAAGGTTACCTGTCCTTGCTTCCACCCTTTGTGGATTCCCCTTTTGTGTCTGACTTTGTCCAGGAGTTCCTTGTTTATCCATATAGGCCTCCTGGCATCTTTGCATGATTTCTTCTTTTTAGGGATGCAGTGCCTCTGAGCTTAGAGGAGATGAACCTTGAAAGTCAGACAACTTTCCTGGGCTCCCAATCCCTCCAGGGCTTTGTCCCATGGTACACCACCAAGGAGGTTCCTGAAGATGCCAAAGTTGGCTCTTCTGAAGTTGAGGGTTTCAAGTTTGCTGAATGCCCCCTTCTTCACTGCCCTCAGGATCTTAACTCCACCATCTCATGGTCACTGCAGCCAAGGCTGCCCATGAGCTTAACTTTGCCCACCAGCCCCTCCCTGTTGGTGAGAACAAGGTCTAGCATGGCATCTCTCCTCACTGGTTCCTCTGTTGCTTGGAGGAGGAAGTTACCATCAATGCATTCCAGGAATCTTCTGTATTGCTTATGCCCTGCTGTGTTGTCTCTCCAACTGATATCAGTGTGATTGAAGTCCCCCATGAGGACTAGGGCTTGTGAATGAGCAGCAGCTTCTGTCTGTGAAGGGCCTTGTCCACTTGGTCGTCCTGGTCAGGTTCTCTGTAGCAGACCCCCACTGTAATGTCTCCTACCCTTCCTTTTACCCTGGCCCTTAGGCTCTCAGTCTTTTCATCATCACTCAGCAGGTGGAGCTCCATGCATTCTAGCTGTTGATTGACATAGAGAGCAACACCCCCTCCTCCTTACCCCTGCCTGTCCTTCCTGAAGAGCTTATACCCTTCTAATCCAACACTCCAATCACAGGAGTCATTCCACCACGTCTCCATGATGCCAGTCAGATTGTAGCACTGTGGGCACACAAGCATCTCCAGCTCGTTTAATGCCCATGCTTTGGGTGTTCGCATAAAGGCATTTGAGCTGGGCTCTTGATGAAGTACCTGGAGTCCCAAAGCTGATTTACTGGCTGGTGTAGCCTTCACCTTCCCCTATTCATTGGCCATGCTCTGTGCATTGGTATTCTCTCTGTATAGCCCCGTTCCATCCCCATCCCCCTTCAAATATAGTTTAAAGACCTTTCAATCAGCCCCGCTAGTTCTTGCTCCAGGATTCTTTTTTACCTTTGAGACAAGCATATCCTATTTGTAGTCAGCAGGCCTGGGGTCTTGTAAAGAAGCTTGTGATCAAAGAACCCAAAACGCTGCCAATGACACCAATCACATAAACAGGCATTGCTCTGCTGGCTTTTCCTGTTCCTGCCCTCATTAAACATAGCTAATGGTGGGATGGGATAGAGGCTAGAGCAAGTAAATAGTTCTTGCGCTCCTGATCCCTTCACCATTTGTCCCAGGGCCCTGAACTCTTTCTTCATTACTCTCAGTTTCTTGTTGAGATTTCATCATTGCCTACTTGGAAAATCATTAATGAGTAGTAGTCAGATGGATGGACTACGGTAGGAAGTTTTCTCAGTATGTCCTTAATCCTGGCCCCAGGGAGGCAACATGCTTCTCTGAGGAGTGGATCAGGTCTGCATATAAGACCTTCTGCACCCTTCAGAAGTGAGTCCCCAATGACAAGGACCTGTCTTTTTGTCTTAACTGAAGATGTTTTGATCATAGGCTTTCTCTGTCTTAGCCTCTGTGAATTGTGCAAACTAGGCAAGCTGTCATAGCTGTGGTTGTTTGGTTTCCCTTGCAGAACATCATTCTCATTGATATCTTGTTCACCCAGATCACCAGATGGTTTAGAAGTCATCTCTTAGCCTGCTCAAAAGTGTATCCGCAGTCAATTCACAGTTACCTTGCTCTTGCTGCAATGATGTCTTTTAATTTTGACCTGGGCTAGGATAGGATGGGGTTATTCTTCACCAGAAGTCAGGGGGACACACACGACGGCACAGGTCACAATCATGACAGACAACCAAAGCAGGCCATGTGTTATTCAATACCATACTGGCGTCATGCCCACTATATAATGGCGGGGGTGGGCCGGGCAAAGCCCGCGCAATGGGCTGGGGCGGTGGAGTGCACACAGCTCCATCTTCTCTGGTCGCTCGCTCTCCTTTCTTGGTGTGTACATTATTTCATTACGCTTATTTGTTGCTGTTGTTTGCTGTCTCCCCTGTTGCTGTGTTCTACTAAACTCTCCTTACTTAAACACACAGGGTTTTTTGCATTTTTCTGCCTCTTCTCCATCCTGTTAGGGGGCGGGGTGGCTAGAGGGGAGTGGGGCACAAGCGGTCACGTGGGCTCAGCTCTAAACTGCCACAGCTGTTTTGGTACCCAGCATTGGGCATGAGGGGTCGAGATGAGAAAAATCTGACTAAAGCATTTTAAACCCATTTTGCTATACACATTTCTTTGTTGTGTAGTAGTTAAACAGTGTGTGTTCACACTGACGGCCCTGCTGTTTTCATGGAGGTGGTGTGTAAACCCTTATGTGCTCTGTGTGTTCTCAGGAGTGGTATTTATCACCTCTGGGAAGTGGGTCAAGAGTCTCCTGCTGTTATCCTGGATATTAGCAACTTATGACCTGATTGTGTCACTGGGTATGAGCTTGTGCTGGTGCATGTATGCAGCCATGGCATGTGCTAGTGATCCCAGCTGGTCTATGGGTGAGACAGGGGAGAAGACCTCATCTTTTGAGAATTTTGATTATCTGTGGAATGCCCAGGCCAGCATGCTGTCAGTGATGGATATTTTGATGTTTGCTAAGTCTTTTTAAAGTTCTGTTAGAATACTACCCAGAGGTCTGCCCTGAGGCTGGATAGTTTTAAGTGGCAGGGTATGTGGGAGAGTGTGAGCAAGTGCCAAGAGCAGTGGTCACCTCCAGCGTTCTGGAATTTCACCCCTGGACAAATGCAGACTCCTGATAAACTAGTACAGTATTTAGAAAAGGTCTGCTGTCAATCTGGTAAATCCCAAGAGACACAAATCACCACAATGTGTTGGGGCCTTCCCAGTGCCTACCAAGTTCTTTTCAGCACCATTCAGTGCCCTCAAGGGGAAGAGAAGGTCTCAGGATCTAAAAACAGACTGGCAGGTGCTGCAACTGAACCAGAGAACCAACCTGTGCTGGTGTCAGTCGACCCTATCCAGAAAAAGAAATACACAAAAAAATTAGTTTGTGTAGTGAGGGATGACAGTGAGCCAGGACCATCACAAGAACAGGAGGAAGAGACAGAGGTGATCACCTGGTCCCCATCCCTGAGTGAGCTGCAAGATGTGTGAAAGGATTTCAGCCATGACACAGGCGAGCTGATCATCACCTAGGTGCTCTGATGCTGGGATAGCAGAGCTGGTAGCTTGAAATTAAGAGGGGAAGGAGGCCAAGCAGCTGTAATCCCTGTCTAGGGAGTGGGTTATTGACATGGCACTTGGAAAACGGACACAATCTCTGAGCCTTTCACAGAATTACAGAATGTGAAGGGTTGGAAAGGACCTCCAAAGATCATCTAGACCAACCGCACTGCTGGAGCAGGACCACCTACAGCAGATCACACAGGAATGCATCCCAGAGGGTTTTAAATGTCTCCAGAGAAGAAGACTCCACAGCCCCTATGGGCAGCCTGTTCCAGAGCTTGGTCACCCTCACAGTGAAAAAGTTTTTCCTTATGTTTCTGTGGAGCCTCTTATGCTCCAGCTTACACCCACTGCACCTTGTCCTATTGTTGCACATAGCAGAGAAGAGCCTGGCTCCATCCTCCTGACACTCACCCTTTACATTATAAACATTAATGAGGTCACCCCTCCTCTTCTCCAAGCTAAAGAGACCCAGCTCCCTCATTTCATCATAAAGGAGATGCTCCACTCCCTTAATTATCTTTGTGGCTCTGCGCTGGACTCTCTCAAGCAGTTCCCTGTCCTTGAACTGAGGGGCCCAGAACCGAACACAATAGTCCAGATGAGGTCTCACCAGGGCAGAGTAGAGGGGGAGGAGAACCTCTCTTGACCTACTAACCACACCTCTTCTAGCACACCCCAGGATGCCATTGGCCTTCTTGGCCACAAGAGCACATTGCTGGCTCATGGTCATCCTGCTGTCCACCAGGATCCCAGGGCCCTTTGCCCTGTGCTACTCTCCAACAGGTCAGTCCCCAGCCTATACTGGTACATGGGGTTATTCTTTCCCAGGTGCAAGACTCCACACTTGCCCTTGTCATATTTCATTTGATTTTTCCGTGCCCAACTCTCCAGCCTGTCCAGGTCTTTCTGGATGGCAGCACAGCCTGCTGGTGTGTCAGCCACTCCTCCCAGCTTTGTACTGTCAGCAAACTTGCTGACAGTGCACTCTGTGCCCTCATCCAGGTCATTGATGAATATATTGAACAGTACTGGCCTCAGTACTGACTCCTGAGGGACTCCACTGGACTCTGCCCCATTGACCACAACTCTCTGACTTCTTTCCTTCCACCAGTTCACAATCCACCTCACTACCTGATCATCCAGACCACACTTTCTCAGTTTAGCTGCAAGGATGCTGTGGGAGATGTGTGTCAAATGCTTTACTGAAATCAAGATAGACATCCACTGCACCACCATCATTTATCCACCTGGTTATTTCTTCATAGAAGGCTATCAGGTTGGTCAAACATGACTACCCCTTGGTAAAACCATGTTGACTGCTCCTGATGACCCCACCCCCTTGTCCTTAATATGCCTGGAGACAGCACCAAGGATAAGTTGTTCCATCACCTTTCCAGGGATAGAGGTGAGACTGACTGGTCTGTAGTTACCCAGGTCCTCCCTTCTTGCCCTTTTTGAAGACTGGAGTGACATTTGCTTTCTTCCAGTCCTCAGGCACCCGTCCTGTTCTGCATGTCTTATGAAAGATGATGGAGAGTGGTCTAGCAATGACTTCCACCAGCTCCCTCAGCACTCGGGGGTGCATCCCACTGGGGCCCATGGACTTATGTACATCCAGATTGCTCAGTTGATCCCTACCCCAGTCCTCATCAACCAAGGAAGTCTCCTCATCTATCCTGACTTCCTCTGGAGCCTTAGTGGTCATGGGCTCCCAAGGGTGGTCTCCAGTAGTACAGACAGAAGCAAAGAAGTAACTGCACCTTCTCTGTATCCTCTGTCACCAGGGCACCCACATCATTCAACAGCAGGCCTACAGTGCCCCTAGTGTTAGTTTTGTCTGCAATGTATTTGAAGAAGCCTTTGGAGGCGACTCCTGTCAAACTTAAAGGTATGCCTTCAAGGAGGATGTTACTTGTCACTCAGGCAAAAAGGGACCATGGAGAAAGGGAACCTGTACCTGAGGAAATTAACTGTGCTGGAGATGATTTATAGTGATCAGAATGATGAGCAGTCACCCACAGACCTAGATGAAATGCACACCACCCATGTGATGGAAGTTCCTACGAAGTGCATGACCATCAGGTACCAACTCATTGGCAGTAGTGTCCTGGAAAGATGGCCAGGGACAAACAGTGAATGAACTGGATGTCAGTTCATGCAATATGAAGGCAGTATCTCTTCCTCCCTACAGGTCTGCATTTCAGCAGTGGAGAAACTGTCCTGCAAGGTCCAGAAAATCAAAACATGTCCTACTCTCCACCTGAACAGCCCCATGTTTCGGCTGTTACTAGGTCCTCCCCTGCCAAAGAGAAGGAATATGGGAGGCACACATGACGTGGTGCTACCTGTGTGATCATGGAGAGGACACGAGGAAGTGTGATAGAAAGCCCACTTTGATCCTCACTGCATGAGTACATGAGCTGTGAGGGAAGGCGATTGTAAAAAAGGATTCTCCCAAGAAAAATGCTATTCCAGTTCCCAGTGGGAAGTTTCCCAGACAGAGTAGAGGGGTTGATCTTGTTTCCAATCCTCTTGAGGGGACCTCTAAGTCATTTTCATGAGAACTGAATGATTCTGATCAGGATTAGAGGGTCTCTGCGGCCAGCCAGGTGGATGAAGGGCACAGCTGGGTTTACTGGACTGTGTGGATCTGATGGCCTGGCATGTCAGACCTACAGGAGTATAAGGCTTTAGTAGATACTGGTGCACAGTGCACCCTGATGCCATCAATCTATAGAGACGTCAAACCCATCTGTATTTCTGGGGTGACAGGGGAATCTTAACAGCTGACACTACTAGAAGCTGAAGTGAGTCTAACTGGGAAGGACAGGCATAAACATCCCATTGTGACTGGCCCAAAGGCCCTGTACATCCTTGGCATAGACTATCTCAGGAGGCTGTATTTCAAGGACCCAAAAGGGTACTGGTGGGCCTTTGGTACAGCTGGTGTGGAGGAAGATAAACAGTTGTTAAACTCATCTGGGCTCTCAGAGGACCCTTCTGTGGTGCAGGTGATGAAGGTTGAAGAGTAGCAGGTGTCAACTGCTACCACCATGATGCACCAACAGCAGTATCACACCAGCCAAGATTCCCTGATCCACATCCAGAAGTTGATTCGTCAGCTAGAAAGTCAGAGGGTGATCGACCAATCTCAGTCACCTTTCAACAGCCCCTTATGACCAGAGTGAAAATCTAATGGTGAATGGAGACTAACAGGGGACTACTGTGGCCTGAATGAAGTTACACCAGCATTGAGTGCTGCTGTGCTGGCCATGTTAGAGTCAAAGGCATCTAAGTGCTATGCAGCCATTGACACTGCTGATGCATTTTTCTCTCTTCTGATAGCACCGGAATGCAGACCACAGTCTGCTTTCACTGAGGGGTGCACCCAGTGGAAAAAGAATTGACTGCCCCAGGGGCAGAAATACAGACCAGCCATTTGCCGTGAACTGATCCATACTGCACTGGAGGAAGGTGGGGCTCCAGCACACCTGCAGTACATTAACAGCATCATCATATGGGGCAACACAGCAGCAAAAGTTTTCAAGAAAGTGAAGAAAATAATTGAAATCCTCTTGAAGGCTGGTTATGCCATAAAACAAAGTAAGGTCAAGGTACCTGCACCAGAGATTCAGTTCTTAGGAATAAAATGGCAAGATGGGTATTTCCAGATGCCAATAGATGTGATCAACCAGATGGCAGCTATGTCCCTGCCAACCAGTAAAAAGGACAGTAAAAAAAACAGAAAAGAGGCTTTTCTGGGTGCTGTGGGTTTCTGGAGGATGCATATCCCAGACTACAGCCTAATTGTGAGTCCTCTCTACCACATGACCTGGACAAAGGATTTTGACGAGCCTTTGAACAAATTTAACAGGAGACTGCATGCAGTAGCCGTTGGGCCAGTCGAGGCGGGACAAGATATTAAAAAGTGCTCTACACCAAAGCTGGGAGGAATGATCCTACCTGGAGCTTCTGGAAGAGAGCACCTGGGGAGACCTGAGGCCAACCTCTAGGGTTTTGGATTTGGGAGTACAAAGGCTCCGAGGCCAACTACACTCCAACTGAGAAAGAGATCCTGGCAGCCTATGAAGGAGTTGAGCTGCTTCAGAAGTGGTTGGTGCTGAAGCAGGGCTCCTTATGGCACCCTGACTTCTAGTGTTGGGCTGGATGTTCAAAAGCAGGGTTTCCACTACACATCATGCAACTGATGGCATGTGGAGTAAGTGGGTTGCACTGATAACACAACGGGCTCAAACAGGGAGCCCCAGACACCCAGGAATCTTGGAAGTGATCACAAACTGGCCAAAGGGCAAAGATTTTGGGGTGTTGCCAGAGGACAATGTGACGCACACTGAGGAGACCCCACCATATAACAAACCGATGAGATGATGAGAAGTGATACGCCCTGTTCACTGATGGGTCCTCTCGCACTGTGGGAAAACACTGATGGTGGAAGGCTGCTGTGTAGAGTCCCACATGACATGTTGCCGAAGCTGCTGAAGGACAAGGTGAATCAACTACTTTTGCAGAGATGAAAGCCATCCAACTGGCTTTAGATAATGCTGAGTGGGAGAACTGGCCAATGCTCCATCCCTACACTGACTCATGGATGGTGGCAAATGCCCTGTGTAGGTGGTTACAGCAGTGGAAGCATGGCAACAGGCAGTGCAAAGGTAAATCCATCTGGGCTGCTGGATTACGGTAAAATATTGTTGCTTGGGTAGAGAACCTGGTGTTAAAGGTATGCCACATGGATGACCATGTACCCCAAGAGTCAGGCCACTGAAGAACATCAAAATGACCTGAGTGGCTCAGGTGGATCTGGACTGACAAATAAGGGAGAATTATTTATAGCTAGGTGGGCCCATGGCACCTTGGGTCATCAAGGACAAAATGCAGCATACAGATGGGCTCAAGACCAAGGAGTGGACCTCACTATGGGCACTTTTGCAGAGGTCATCCATGGATGTCAAACATGTGCTGCGATCAAGCAAGCCCAGTGGTTAAAGCCCCAGTGGTATGGAGGAAAATGGCTGAAATATAAACACTGAGAGGCCTGGCAGATTGACTATATCACACTCCCACAAGTGTGCCAGGGCAAGTGCCATGTGCTCACAATGGTGGAGGCAACCACCAGATGGCTGGGAATATATCCAGTGTCCCATGACACTGCCCAGAACACCATCCTGGGCTTATCAAAGTGACTCCTGTGGTGACATGGCACCCCAGAAAGAATTAAGAGACAATGGGACTCATTTCCAAAACATCCTCAAAGATGCCTGTGCTGAGGAGCACGATGTTGAGTGGGTCTGTCACATGCCCTGTCATGCACCAGCCTCCAGGAACGTACAACAGTACAATGGACTGTTAAAAATGACACTGAAAGCAGCGGGGGGTGGGACCTGCAAACACTGGGACACACTTTTAGCCAAGGCCACCTCTGTAGTTAACACAAGAGTATCTACCAATCAAGCTGGCCCTGCCCAATCAAAGGTCCCACATGCTGTAGAAGTCCCTGTAGTGCACATGAAGAATGTCTAAGAGAAGATGGTCTAGGTTAGTCCTACTTCAGGCAAAGGCAAACCCATCCATGGGATTACTTTTGCTCAAGAGCCTGGGTGCACCTGGTGCGCAATGTGGGAGGATAGAGAAGTCCAATGTGTACATCTGGGGGACTTAATTTTGTTGCTGTTGTATGTTGTCTGCCCTGTTACACTGTTGTATTAAACCCTCCTTATATCAACCTGCGGGGTTTTTGCATTTTTCTGACTCTTCTCCTTCCTGTTCAGAAGGGGCTTGGTGGGGGGAGAGGGTGGTGAGCAAGCAGCAGTGTGGGTTTGGCTCTAAACCAGGACAAATTTAAACATCTTTTCTTTCCCCTTGCTATTTAGCTGCCTACAGTAACTAGGAAACAATTGTGCTTCTTTTTTGTCACCATTTTGTTAGGTTAAAGAAGGCAAGACTTCCTATCTTTTCTTAGCTCTCTTCCCTTGATCACTTCACTCAGAAGAGAGAAGCAGCAATATATTTTTTGAATACAGGACAGTGAGTTAACCAAGTTCAGTGGTAAATGCAACAGCTATCTAACACTGGAAGACATATAAACCAAACAGACTTAGAGATCATATTGGGTTTCTGTAGTTTTGTACTGTCAGCTAAGCGACAATTAGTTCTCTCCTTAAGTGAACTGGCTTCATTATAATACTAAAAATCAAGTCCATAGGTCAAAAAGACCCTTGTCTAGGTGAAGACCTTTCTCCTGAGCACGTGTAGTAGTGGAAACATGGAGTCAGCAGTATTATAATTGCACGTAAATTACAAACCAATCATTGTAAAGAGGGTGGGCTTGTACATTACTAACTTTCTTACAAATACAGCACAGAGAGTTTCATCTGGTATGCTTGATTTGCGGGAAACTACCAAGCACTTCAGCTTGTGCAACCCTGAAATAAATAAGCAACGTCTCCCCTGATGATGTGTGAATTGGACTTACTGCTCACTGGGTGACAAATCCACTTTTTCAGACAACACTTGGACAACCCTTTATGTCCTAAGGACTATATATGCACAATCAATCCTTTATATCACTTGGCTAAGATTTCAAAGCTTCAGTGTGCTTATTCCCAATTAACTTTACTGAGTGTCTGACACAATAAGGATTCTCTCAGTCTTGAGAAGTGACTTTGAGAGGCCTGCTTACTGAATGGGAGATCCTGACATGCAGCCCAGTGCTGTGCAGGAGAGCTAAGTGGGCCCTGGGTTGTCCATTGTTTGTGGAGTAAGATAATTAGAGTTACATTTGCATACCAGCCCTGTTTCGGTTGGTGCATGCTGAAATAGCCCTTGGCTGTTGTGTTGCTGTCTGTCTCCCCTGCATCCACTTTGAGCCAGATGCAGTCATCATTATCAGATGCGTTCATTATGACTGCCACTGGTGGTTATCACTTGAGCAGGGAAATAAAGGTCAGGTTGGGGGTGGGGGGGAGCACAGCGTCACAGCATCAAAGAGTTTAAAAAGTTTTTGCATCAAACTTAAAATTTTGTGTCAGGGAAACGCCCTTTCATGAGTTTTAGTAAATAATTTTAGGGGGTGATCTTATGATTGTCATAAACTTTCCTGCGCATTCAGCACCTACCTTTGGGAATGTAAAGGTTATCAGTGATGGAAGATAAGCAAGAAGGAAGCCTAAGAATGCATGAAGAGAAACATATCTGACTAAAATTTATGTTGCTTTTTGTAGTTAGAATTACGCGGGTTGCAAGGGACCACTGAAGATAATTGTTGGTTTTACCCTTAGCTGGGAAAGAAGAGTAAAAAAAAAAGGTTGAATAGCCTTATCCTTGTCCCTAGCCTGTTTGAATTGAATCCTTCATGGATTATTCTGCAATCCCATTTTTTGACTCTGAAATTTTTTGACACTCCAGTTCAGCCTTGCAAGTGCCTTTGTATAGGAAATGGTAACAATCAGTATGTCTTTTTAAAGAATTAATTGATAGTAATCTTGAAAGGGAAAAGCAAAAACTGAGATCTCTTTTTGCCCTCTGACTCAGCAGACCTTTTAAGATGCGAGTCTCCTCTTAGTGTGTACATCTATATATAGAAACAATCCTTCACAACCTTCTTTTATTAGAAAATAATAGTAAAATCTAGGTAAAATATAATGTTATCACTAGAAGCTCACAATTTGTCAAGAAGCTATATCTCGGTTTTACTGACAAATTTATGTTAAAGAATAATTTAAAGAAATTTTAGAGGTATTTAAAGAACAGATAGAATTTCTTACAGTGTGTGCTGTGACAGTCTTCAAAGCGAATATTACCGGCTTCAGGAAAATATAAGCCCAGATTTTTTATTTCTTGTATTGCCAGAATATTTTCTGAAAGGATGATCATGACTCTAACAGTGTTTAAGCAAACTGGCTCCACAAAAAGGCAACGGAAATGTTCTTTGTGGTAAACAAAGCCACAGTTAACATATTTCTTAGTTGCTGATCAATTCCTGCTATCCCTGGGGCTAGCTAATTCTTCCATCTGCAAACTGAGTATAATTTTTAACTCTGACCAACCAGTAGCTAGCTCATTTCCCCTTCCTTCAGTTAGCATCAAAGGAGCACCTCTTTGTGGGCTTCTAAGCTCCCTTTGGAAAAACAGACTGGACCTTCAGAGGTCTGTAGAAACGGCAGGATGTTCTTCATAGCACGAAAACTGGTCAGATAATACTTGAGTAAGGATTTTCATTTCCATACCTGAACACTCAAGAAAGGCACATGGAATGTTGCTCAGGGTCTCATCTTCATTTAATTTTTCTCTGTGTTGGATTTGGGGTTTTGTTTTTTACAAGACTGAAAATGGGTTCTGAAACAAAAGCTGGAGAAAAGCTGAAAATAAACAAGTTGCTGTGCTTTAGGCAGCATTTTTAGCTTTGAATTAAGGTCTTGAGTGCATAATGGGCCCTTTGGTTGGATAATGTTCAAATAGAGTATTTTCGGTAGAATGAACTTCAATTTGAGGTCAAACTGAATGGCCTAAACTCTACAGATTTTGTCAGTTTAGTCCAGTATAGAATATATGTTTAAGGTAAATAATGTGGAGTTTTTTCCTGGCACCATAGAGGAGTTTGAAATTGTGTTTTGAGGACTCTTAACAGTCAGTCCTTAGTTCTGTGATTGGTTGATTTGTTAGCCATCTTGTCTTAAAGTCAAGGAAGTTGAATGTTAAAACAAGACTGCTTTTCTTTGTCGGGGAGGGAAGGATTGTGAGTAAGGCATTTTTTTGTTTAGGTTAAAAACACAAAACAAACAGGTTTCTAGTTCTGTTGTGCTGCAGGAGTACTGGAAAATGCAGGAATTTTATAAGGCAATCTGGACATTGTAATGATTGTTTCACTGATTTGTAACAGTCACCGCTTGTGTCACTGGGATGATACTCTGACTACAGCTTTGGCCTGAGAAGGAGGTGTTGGACTGAAAACGAAACCAGCACCTGCTGATTTAAAGAGAGTGCATGTGTGTATGTGTGAGATTACATGTCTTCTTTTTCCAGACTATCAAGATTGTTCTACAGCCTTCTGCAATGGCTTCAGGCTGTCTACTGAGAAAATAAAAGCTTGTTAATTGCTTATGTCTTAACAAAACTCCACAGTTGCCATCTCCAGGCTGTCAGGAAAGGGTAGCTGAGCTGTCGCTTAGAGTTTTTCTGTTCCACCTCTGCCAGCAGACAGCTTTATTAGTAAATTTACCATGTTGCTGGGCACAGTCTGGATAATCTGGAGGCAATAATTTGGATACTAGTAATACTCATCAGAAGTTGTTATTTAAGCCATCAGACATTTAGGAAGAATATCCAGAGCTTGCCAAGTGATTGTAGCTCATTGCTGAGGAGCATGATAATGGTTAGAGCATTTAATGAGCAACCCAAACTCAGGGTCCCTGAGACGCTAACAGGCCTCATCTCCCCTGGGTCCTGCCTGAGCTCCGGCCTGGAAGCTCAGGAACATGGTCAGCCTGTTTCAGCCCAGCCTGGGGTCATCAGTCCATGTTGGAACTGTGTTACCATTGTGCCTGTTCCACTCCCAGCTGCTGTGGCTTTGAGCTGAAGCCTGCCTTTGCCCAGTGACCGCTGGGCTGTCCATGGGACCTGTTTCTCTCACCATCAGTGCACAAGCATCAGGTAACTGAGCCTTGGCATGAAGCTGCTTCGAGTTACTTCTTCTCTAGGCTCTCTCAATGGTGACCAAGCTGAAGCCACCCACAGCAGCTTTACTGCCAAAAGGGAGCCAGGGATCATTTTTAGTGACTGCGGATGTTCTTGCTGGACATACTGCCGCAAAGCTACTGGGTTTGGCTGCCTTTGGCTGGCAGAGGTGATAGGTTGTATGGAGCAAGATGAAAGCACTGGCTGTGGGGTAACTCACTGTGTTGCTGTGTGAGAGTAACTCACCTTTTTGCTTTACTGTCCCTGTGACACAGAGATGGGACTCAAGACGCATGTTGTAAAGTGAACTTGTTAAGTGCTTTTACGCCACCTTTACATTAAACAGTTTATATACTTTAATCCTTATGGGTAACACTAAAGAGGAGAGCTTCCACATACTTTGGTGAATATGGGATCAGGATCCTGGCTCATGTTCCGTATGACTTAACTTGAAATAAAATTTTATGCTTAGGTAAAACAAACCCTAGGAGACAAAATTAATTTTAGAGAATAACTTTGCTAGAAATAATTTTGCCTATCTTTTGCTTCTTAAATAAATGTGGTAATTTGATTCGCTTATCAGTTAGGTGCTTATTGTATGAGGTAACAGGGTAAGAGGGAACTTTCATTCACTGTGCAGGTCTTAATGTTTCTGTATTTATTCTGTTTAGTTTTGTGGGAATTGCTAGGATTATGAAAATGTAGTATTTGGTATAAACATTTTAACAATGTGTAAAACTCTGCCATACTGCTTTCTTGGTTAAGGTGGTGCAGTGGGAAAACAGTCATTAAGAGCAGGGATCAGCAGTACCTCTGGCCTTAATTATGTGTAAACTTCAAGGCAGGTGTATTTAGGTGAAATTTTTTTTGTAGTGTAAAAAAAGTGAGGGTTTTTTTTGTTCCCCTTAAAATAGCTTCCAAATTATGCTGCTTTATATGGTATATTCCTTTGAGTTTGCTTTCAGTTACATACTGTGATCAGTTATATAGTGTCATCTTCTAGATGTAACAAAATAGGCGAGTAATACAAAAAGCAAAACTGGATTTTTCTTTTTTCTTGTAGGTTTGTATAAAACAGAATAATCAGCTTGAGAAGAAATGTTAAAAAATAAGTTGTGTATGTCAAGCTCTTAGTTTCCTGTGGTGTTTATCACTGTAATTCATGTAGTTGTTTTGGTTTTGGATTCTTTTTTAATTAATTTTTAGCGTCCTAGCGCTGTATCCCTAAGAAAATACTTTCCCCTTCTTGTTTTGTTGTTATTTCTGAACATAGCCTTAATGACGCTTATGAAGTAGTTTTTTATTTTATACTGTTCTGCATTGATAACAAAAAACAAAGAACCCATTGAATGCATTATTTCTATTCATAGTGACATAATTGGTCACACAAACCTTCCTGAAGTAAGTAAATATTTCTTTGATTTGGATACTTGCTGTTATATAATACATGGAAGTATTGCACAGTAGTATATCTGAAGAAAAAGCTACTTGAAAAGGATGTTTTAAGATACGGCGGATAGATCTTTTTTTATTTTATTTTTGCTGGGGAGACTAAGTATACCCAATTCCTGTTGTGTATAAAGCTGCGGTATGTGACATGGGGATGTTATCAAATGTGTTCTTTTAGCAGTGTCCACACTATTTGCTTCTCCTGTTGACTGTAAATAAAAACCTTTAAATTAATGGCTTCACTTGGTACAGAGATTTTCTCCCTGAATTATACTAAAATATTTCTCCCTTGCAAATGAGAAAGAAGCTTTAAGTGCATAATGTATTATTTTCTTCTTTTTTTTCTGTTTTTTTTGGGGGGATGTGTGTGTGGAGGTTTAGGGGCAGAGAGATATCAACGCTGTCAAATTTACAACTGGTTCAGTAGAAGAGGAAGAAGAAATTGATTTTATGTATCTTGGCCAACTCTTACAGAAATCCATCTGTGCTATTGCAAAATTTTAAAGAATGAGCTAAGAGAGAAAGGATACATGTGCTTTTCTCATTGTAATTTGTTTGGGAGGATTTGGGTTTCCTTTTGGCCATCTGCAGCATAAGGAAGGTGCACACTGCCTGTGTGGTGATGGGACAGTGGAAGGTATGTGGAGCTTCTCCTTGTTAGCTTCACCACAAATGCGGTGGAAAAAAAAAACCTTTCATAATACTTTCTCTCCTCTTTTGTATGTGTGTGAGGAAGATCATTGGTGTGCCTTTGGCAGGTGTATGGATCTGTGAGAGAAGGTTCTTTGTGGGCTGATCCTGTCTTACCCTGCCTGTACCACTTCTAAGGGAGCCCAGATCCCAGGCAAGGAAATTTTCCCTAAAAGCACCACTTAAAACTCATTTTTTGAGTAATCAATCATTTTCACATATTTAAAATTGACAATGCATTTTTGGGTGCATGAGTCTCAAAGAAAACAACTTGGCCTTTTTTTGTTCGTGAAACACTCTCTCTGATAACACTGCTATGTATATATTTGAGACAAAAAAGTCAGAAATCACAGATACTTAGGCCAGTATATTTTTTTTCCCCTGGAGGAATATAGTATGTGCCAGGAAGTCAGAGGCCATTTTAAGCTTTGCTTGACTTTCCAGTGCTCCCAGTATTTTTTCCTCTGTCCTCAGCAACGCTCTTTGTTAGGAGTTTTGCACCGATTTTTTTTGTTGCTCAACTATCTTAACAAAGGCCAAATTATCTTAGTTGAAGTCTGCTGACCTTCCAACTCACTCTGTTCTTTTATGTAATAGGGGAATCTTCATATATTCTTTCTTGATAGATGTATAAAACTGCAGAATTTGTTATTATTTTAGGAAATCCTGTAGTTCAGCATCACTGAATCAACTTTACCTTACCTTTATCACCTTACTACTTTTTGGTACTGTGGATCAAAAACTGGATGTAATATTCCAGACATGTATTACCGGAGTGCTGGCTAAAGGCTAATAATTGCTTATTAGTGGGAGCTTAGCTTGTAGATATACTGCAGGATATTCTTGGCCTTCCTTGCTGCCAGGGCTGGATGCTGGCTCATGTTTAGCCCACTGTCTGCCCAGACTTCCAGCTTCATTTCAGGTGGTTGTGCCCTGGATAGTTAATGTACAGCCTGTCCAGGAGATTAGCCCATCTCAGGTAAAGGACTTCATATTTGCCCTCGTTGAATTCCACAGAATACATGTGTGGAGTTGGGGGAGAGGCTTGGATATGCATTTCATAAGCTGCTGGGCTGAACATGCTGTGTAGTTTCGGTTTGTATTCCCATGGTTTAGGAGCCCTTGGAGTTCTTCCGGATTTTAAAATGTAAATGTATTTTCATATCTTGCCGTACTTTTTTTAGTAAAATAGAGGAAAATATGCAATTTTGTGCATGATTAGTGGTTATGTGTTACTCCTTCATCGAATCATAGAATGGTTTGGGTTGGAAGGGACCTCTAAAGATCATCTATTTACAACTCTCCTGCCATGGGCAGGGACACCTTCCAAGAGACCAATTTCCTCAAAGCCCCATGCAGCCTGGCCTTGAACATTTCCAGGGACAGGGTGTCCACAACTGCTCTGGACAACATGTTCCAGTGTCTCACCGCCCTCACAGTGAAGAATTTCTTCTTTATAGATCTAGTCTAAATCCACACTCTTCCCAGTTAAAGCCATTAACCTTTGTCCTATCATTACACGTCTTTGTAAAAAGCCCCTCTCCAGCTTTCCTGTAGGCCTCCTCTTTAAGTACTCAAAGGCTGCTATAAGGTCTCCCCAGAGCCTTCTCTTCTTCAGGCCTAACAACCCCGACTCTCTTAGTCTGTCCTCATAGGAAAGGTGCTCCTCTGGACTCACTTGAGCAGGTTCATGTCTTTATTATGCCAGCAGCCACAGATCTGGACACAGTACTCCATGTGGGGTCTCATGGGAGTGAGAATCACCTCCCTTGACCTGCTGGTCACACTTCCTTTGATGCAGCCTAGGATACAGTTGGGCTTCTGGGCTGCAGGCATGCATTGCCAGCTCATGTCTAGCTTGTCATCAACCATTATCCCCAAATACTTCTCCACAGTGCTGCTCTCAATCCATTCTCTGCCCAGCCTGTATTTGTGCTTGGGATTGCCCTGACCCAGGTGCAAGATCTTGTACTTGGCTTTGTTGAACTTTATGAGGTTTGCCTCTCCAGCCTGTCAGGGTGCCTCTGGATGGTGTCCCTTCCCTCTAGTGTCTCAGCTGCACCACACAGCTTAGTGTCATTTGCAAACTTGCTGTGATCACACTGTCCATATCGCTGACAAAACAGCACTGGTCGCAATACCAACAACCCCTGAAGAACACCACTCGCTACTGGTCTCCACCCAGACATCGAGCTGTGAATGCTAAGCTATCACAGCTCTGCGTGCCAACGATCCAGCCCATGGATCTGCTCCATGATCTTGCCAGGAATACAGGTGCTACTGACTAGCCTGTAGTTTCCCAGGTCTTCCATTTTTCCCTTTTTAAAATGGGGGTTATGTTTCCTCTTTTCCAGACAGCGTGAACTTCACCATACTGCCATGACTTCTCTAGTATTATGGATAGTGGCTTAGCCACTTCATCTGCCAGTTCCCTCAGGACATGCACGTGCATCTCATGAGGTCTAATGGACTTGTGCACCTTTAGTTTCCTTAGTTGGTCTCAAAACTGTTCTTCTCCTACAGTGAGTGGTTCTTCATTCTCCCAGTCCGTGATTTTGCCTTCTGTGACGTGGAAAAAAAGTTGCCGAGTACCTCAGGCTTCTCTGTATCCCAGGCAGCCTGGTCTCCTGTTTTCTTCTGAAGAGGGCCCATACTTTCCCTAGTCTTCCTTTTATCACTGATGTACTTACAGGATCTTTGCTTATTGCCCTTGATGTCCCTGGCCAGATTCAATTGCAGGCTACCTGTCCTTGCTTCCACCCTCTATAGGCTTCCTTTTGTAGTGTGGTGGGTTGACCCCGGCACGGCACCAGGTGCCCACCAAGCCCTTCTATCACTCCCCCCGACCCCCTTCAGCACAGCACGCAGGGAGAGAATAAGACGCAAAGCACAGGGGTGTGGGTTATGATAGATAAGGTGTTATTTTCTACTTCCCGTCCACAGGCGATGTCGGGCCGAGTCCAGGAAGCAGGGCTCCAGGAACACGTAGCAGGCGCTTGGAGGACAAAGCAGAATGCCCCCCCATCCTCCTCCTGCCCTCTCCCTTTATAGTTGAGCTGACGTCATATGGTATGGAATAGCCCACTGGTCAGCTCAGGTTGGTTGTATCTTCTCCCCCATCCTGCCCCCCATCCTCTGGTGCCATGTGAGCACTGGCAGTCATCGTGAGGGCTGGATGGGGAAAAGCAGCTCAGCCAGACCCACTACAGTAGCAACTTGTCCAGGAAGAAACCAGCCTGTCCCCAGAAGAGAAGAGCACCTCCTGCCTTGCACCTCACTCCCTCCTGGCTTGCATCCACAGCCGTGGGGCTTGGGGCTGAAAGGGGTTGGTCTGCTGTTGTAGACAAGTGTCAGAGAGAAGTTTCAAGGGTGGTGAGTGGGAGATGACAAGGGCCCTTTCAGTGGGAAGGCAGGAGCAGGAGGACCCAGCAGAGGCAGGGCTGTCCATGGCACTCTGCTTTGAAGGTCTTCAGAACAGGCGGCCTGGCTTGGAGTGCTTTGGAGGGGAAGGCATGGAGAGCATGAGTGAATCGGGCTCTGTTGCAGCAGTTACTGTAAAAAAGTTCAAAACACAAAGAAATTGTCCCCTTTTGCTTTCCTGCACTTTTGAGACCGTGGAAATCATTCCGTGCAGAAGCCTGTGCTTTGGGTTTTGAAACAAAAACACCCCAAAAGCTTCTCTATCTTTTATCGTTTACCAGGAAGTCATTCAGCCGCTCTCAATGCCTGCAGACCGTAGCTGAGGGCGGGTCCACCCGCCGGGCTGGCCGGGCGCATCCCGGCAGGCTGCCGAGCACAGGCCTTGGAGCGCGGCCACGCTTCGCTACACGTCAGCCAGCCGAGCAGGCCCGTCAGCCCGCGGCTGAACGCAGGCCGCAGCACCCCAGGAGGTGCCCACGGCAGAGCCCCGCTCCCCGCCGCAGGCAGCCCTCGAGGCGCTGCGGGAGGTGCAGGGGCTGCAGGGGAACCGCGGAACGCTCAGGGATCCTCCCCGGCTAAACCTCCGCCGTCGCCTCAGGGGGAGCACCGTGGGGAGCGCGGGCGAGCCGCGCTGTAACAAACGAGACGCCGCCAACCGCAGCTGCCAGGCCGAGGCCGAGCTGCTGCGCCCGCCCCGCGCTGCAGGGGCTGAGGCCGAGCACCGCAGCCTCTCCGCGGGCTCCTCCCGATTGGCTCGGCCGCGCCGGGGGGCGGGCCCCCGCAGCTGGCGGGAAGCGCCAAGCAGGGCGGCCTCGGGCGCTCGCCTCCTTAGGAACGGGCTTGCTGGGCCGGGCCGGGAAGTTAAGGGCTGACAGCGAGGGGCGGGAGCGAGGCCGAGCCCCGAGTTGCTGCTGCCGGAGCGGGACTGGTGCGGCGGCGCCGTGGGCGGGCGCCCGGGCTGTGCCGTCGTGCTGGTGAGGCCGCTGGCCGCAGGGTTTTCCAGGAGGCGCAGCCGCCTCCGCCCGCGGGAGGCTACAGCGCTGCTCGCACTCGCGCTCTGGGCGGCAAACGCTTGGTAAACCCTGCCAGAGGTCATCGAGGAGCTGTGCAGAGCCTGTGCAAGGGAGAGCCCTCAGCCGCAAGCCGGCTGTGCCAAAGGGGCGTCTGTTTACTGGAGTTTAAGAAACAGAAACGAGAATTTCCCAAGCCAGAGGACCCGTCGAGGACAGGGCTGTCCAGCATGGCCTCTGTCCATGGCACCCAGCTTCTCAGGTCTTCAGGGCAGGAGACTTGGCTGATGGTCAAGAGGCTTGGACAGCGCTGCCCCAAAAGCTTCTCTATGTTCAAGGTGTTTCCAGGAAGGTAACCAGCCTCTCTGTCAGTGCCTGCAGGTCGTAGCGGGGCTCCAGGAAGCCCCTCAGCCTCCTGTCAGCCGGTGCCTGCAGGGCGGGCCCATGCGCAGGGCAGGCCGGGCGCTCCCCTGCCCCTGCCGCGCTCCCTCTGCCCGGCCGCGCTGCCCCCGGCCCAGCGGCACGACTCGATCTAGCACGGGGTGCCTGAAGGAGCCGGGCAGGGAAGGTGGAGGAGCTGCCGGGGAGTCTGCGGCGGTGCCCACAGCCACGGGCCGCGGTGTGGGACCTGCGGGACCCCCGCCAGCCAAATCTCTGCGCAAAGGCCGCGCTGCACGTGGAGGTCCCCACAGCCCTGCTGGAGCTTGCGCGCTGTGCGTGTGCCCTCCAGGAGCCCTGGCCCCAAGGTGCCAGGACAGAGCCTGTGCCTGCTGAGCAGCAGCGTCCCCCAGTGGCATCACAGGTGTCTCTGGGGCTGCCCCCACAGCCTGGCAGCAGGCAGCCCGGTAATGCAGGGGAGGAACTCCAGGGAGTTCCTTGCTGCCAAGGGAGTGCCCTGACTGAGCCCCTCCAAGGGCTGTCAGGGAAGAAGGACTAGCCCCTTGTCTGCCATGGGAAAGCCCCAGAGCTTGGGAGGGATGTCTGGAGGTCATCTTGCTCAACTCCCTGCTCAAGCAGGGCTGCCTAGAGCCAGCTGTGCGGGACCATGTCCAGGTGGCTTTTGAAGATCTTCAAGGATGGAGACTAGACCAGCTCTCTGGGCAACTTGTGCCCTGCTCCACTACCTTCACAGTCAAAAAGTCTTTCCTGATGTTCATGAAGAACCTTCTGTGTTCACCTTTGCTCATTGCCTCTTGTCACTGGCCACCAGTGTTGAGAGCCTGAATCCATCCTCTTTACATGCTCCCTCTAGGTGTTTGTACTCCTTGGTGGAATTCCCCCTGAGATCTGTATATTGAAATGTTAACATTCAGAACAAAATATGTAGATAATATAGTTTCTCTCCAGATGTACTAATGAGCACAGCAAAGGCCTAGTTGTCTTGAGTTTTCTTCTTGTGCATTTTGGAAGTTGTCTTGGGGAAACATTTGGAAATAGGTAAGCACATAGTTCCATAAAAATCTTCACTGCAGGTGCAATAAAATATTACATTAAAATGTAATTGGAAGAAAGAAATAAACAACTGAGGTAAAAATTTAAAGGATAAAATTACCTTCTGATAAGGTCTTAATGAAATCTTTGGTGTTTTGCTTATTCTTTTCTCTTCTTTTTCTCCCAAAGGTTTCAGTTTAATTCTAGGAGCAGTCACATACCCCCTGACTTCTATGTGTATTCCTTTTATTGCAATTTGAGTGGGATACAGACTTATAATGCCTTTTCTAATAAACATGATAAACTCTGAAATTGTATTAGGCAACAAAGCACCAGTAACTGTATGTAAAATAAAAATAATAGTAATCAAAAATTTACTACTTTGTTAAGGGGTGCTAAGCTTTTTCCAGGACCTGCACAATACAGCTGATTGTTGTCCCTGCCCCAGTGAGATGCCTCAGCAAATGTCAGATGCTTTGGTAGATGTTGGTGTTGGACATCTCTATCAGGAAGCAGGTGTTAATGTGGTTGTGGAATGTTAGCCTGGGGACTGTGACTGCTGACAGTGAGACTAGTTCCTGAAGATTTGAAGGTTTGATACCCTCATTTAATAGCTGAAGTTTCACCAGCCACTTGCCAGTAGTTTTGCCGCAGGCTGATACATAAGTTCAGTCCTTGGACCGTGGACTTTTGTCACCTCAGCTACTCTGGCACCTACCAGCTGTTGTGCGAAATATTATTCTGTGTTACATGAAAATAAATATCTTGACCAGCCAGTCCAGTTCCTCTTCAGGTAATAATGCTTACTCAGCTTTCCTGCATAGGGTCCCACTTGGCACTGGAGGATGATGGGTGTACTTTTGGCCTTGGGAACAGCTGCAAGAAGGCAAGGTCAAGGAAAGCAAGCAGAATGACTTTCTGAAGGTCTTTCCTCATGTTGTAATAACCTGCTGTGAAAGGAAGACTGTGCTTTGCTCAAGGATGTTCTAGCTGTCATCTTACTAGTGTGTTGAACTTTTGTTTTTCTCATGACAGTGCTTTGTGACTTCAGCAATTACGTTATGGGTTTCTGATGAAGCCCTGCCATATCTGAAGCCCGAAACAGAAAAATTGGTAATGAGGTGACTAAAAGGTTCCTGCGTGTTAATTCCACGTAGTTCACAGCAGAATACAGATGGGAACAGGAAGCTGATTTGAGGCTATGTTTGCTTTGGGATATGTGGTTTTGTTTATATCAGTACAGTTTTGGACTATGTACATAGCAGCAGAGAGACAGGGTGGGTTTTTTGCCTCTGGATGCCAAAAGTAGAGCTGTAACCAGTGATGCTGGTTTTACTTGTTTTTCTTAACAGACAGAGTAAATAGGAAGTTACATATTTGTGCTACATTTCCTTTATGAGCAAACTCTCTGTCTGTACTTTGCCTTTTTTTTTTTTTCCTTTCTCATATAATTTATCTTTGTTTACTCCTTCTTTGGAGAACTTTAAGGTGATTTTAAAGCACTAATGCACTATTGTACCCTGGTTCCTTTTAATAGAAATAAAAATAGCAGTGAACCTTTTTTCACTTCTTTCCTTTCATCTGTCTTCAGAGGGGAGAGAGAAAAAGTTACCAAGTCAGGAAAATATTAAGGTTTGGAGTTCTTTCCTTAGAAAGGCGTTGGGAACTTTGCGGTGCTGTAAACCATATTGAACCAATATTGAACTGAAGCAACAAATATAGTAGCTAATGTTAATTTTGTTATTTGTGGAAAGTAGTGCAGATCTTGATTTGGAGATGCCATGCTGCGAGCAGCGAGTATGTGGCAACTGCAGCCACAGGAAGGACTGCAGCCACAGGAAGGACTGCAGCATAGTGGATGAGTTGCCTGTCCTGATGCTTGCACTCAATGTCCACCTCTGTTACTAACCTGCTAAGTGATATTTGGAAAGTTAATTAATTTGCTACTCTGTCTATTTAGATTGCAAGGCCTTTTGTCCAGATACTGCAGCTCAGTTCATCACACGGCAATTTGGTGCCTATGGAGTCCATCAGTATGATTGTTTTCAATTGCATGGTTTCTCTCTTGCTGTAACATTAATGCTCAGGGACTCAGTGTGTGACATGGAATCCCAAAGACAAATATTCATTCTGCAATAAGAAAGTTAGTAATACTATTCAGAGCATGGTTTAAGGTTGCATCTGGTCTTGCGCAACCGCAGACTAATGCCAGAAGGGGCAGTACCATTTCAGCCTATTCTCCCTTTCTCTTGCATCAGCCCCCATTCCCAAGGTGAGTTCAAGGTAAGCAGCTGATTCAATAAAAAAACCTAACTGCTTGGGAAGGAAAACTAGATCAGATAACTACACTCGCCTGACTTGTCCTGTGGCTGAGAAATTGTTAGATGTAACACAAGGGACAACAAGGGAATAAGCAGCTGGAAGTAAGTGGGTACACTAGTACTGTTTCTTTCAGCAACAGGTAATAAATAGACTAGATGAGGCAGAGCATGAAAACCTAGGCTTATTAAGAGCTGCATTCTACAACCAGGTTTTGAGTGTAGTCGAAGAATGGCTTGCAAATGGATGTGATGGCCCAGTTTCAATTTGGCCGATGTTAGTTCTGTTACATATTCTTCACTGGAAGTATTTTTTTTGTCTAATTTAACTTTATAATTGGTTTTTTTTTCCGAAGCAGTAATCATCTTTGTGATCTACATTACAATTTCAAGGCATATTTCTGATGCCTAAATATAAGTTTTGATTTTATTTATATTTAGTTTAAATTGAAATCCACTTAAGCTTGCAAATTGAACTGACAGAAGTTGCTCTTGTTGTGATATATTCTACAGAACTTGTAGTAATAATTGCCCCTTTAAACTCTTGTCAAGAAACTTCATTCTTCTTTGAAAATGACTTCTGTAATTGGAGTTGACTCTTTGAAGGGCATTTTTCACTCACTGCCCTTTTTCTTAAAAATGTATACACCAGATGAGATTGGTTTCTTTGATCTTACTTGCTTTGTGAGCCTTGTGTAATCAGATCTTGTGTTGAAGGACCTGTCTTTTTTTCCACACTCACCACAAGTGTCCATGAAATAAAGAGGGATGAGTGGTACAGAGGAAGAGATAAGTGAAATGTTAAAATCATTTGGGAAAATCTAGTGACTAACTTTAATTGTAGAGCTTTTACACACAGCCCACACATGCTCGCAAGGACGTGAACATTTCCTGTTGATTGCATTCACGGGTGAGGTCACTGAGTAAATTCAGCTAAGCAAGGGGAACGGTTCAGCAGCTCAGAAGGCAAGTGTGCCTCTGACAACACTGCAGCCCAATGGGGACCCCAGCTCTGAAGCTGTCTGTACGACTGACCTAGCCAATGATGTTGCTGAGATTTCACATCTGTTATTTCTTACTGCCTGCTTTTCTGGCAACAGCCAATCTTCATTTTTTCCATTATAGGCAGCTGCTGGAACTAAAAAGGGCTTGAGCTCATTTTCAGATGTGCTAACCAGATTATGTTTTACCTTTCTTTTCCCCTACTTTCTTTCTCCCACACTGGCTTGTATCGAAAGTCCAGGATCTGTGAGTTGCACATTCTAGATGTGTCTGAAGGTAAGCAAATGTGTTAGCCTGTGCATGCAAATAACTTCTTATACATGGGGCCGTTGTAGAGTCCAGGAAAAGAGATATTCATAAAAAGAAATTGTCAGTGAGAAAGGAAGTCTATATATATTGAGAAGGACTGATTGTGAGGAATCACCTGTTCTGTTGGTGGAACCTGCTTTCTACCCTGTGATTAGGGTTACCTTACACAGAAAGTAGAGCAGTGCACAGAACTCAGTGTCAGTCAAGTACTTTATGTCCAAGTAGAACAGAACTGCTTGAAAGAAAACAGGGGTTCTTTTCATATCTTGAGTCTGACTTACCCTTTTTTTATATGTCTTACAAAGGAATTCTCTTACATCCTTCTGGCCCTCTCTATCTTAAAACTATTAAAGCTGTTAGGTTACTTTCCAAATCTATTAAAAGGAGGGGGGTATTAACACCTCTAAGCAAGCTTGCGGGTAACCTGTTGGTGGCTGCTCAAACCCTTGTGTCTAAATACACTCTCAAAGCATAAGAAAATAGTATGTTGGGTTTTTTTTGTGTTTTGTTTTCCGACAGTAATTTATGCAGGCAGATCATAGAAAAAGCATTCAATGACAGTTATGAACTGAGAATGGGACTGCCTGAGAATAAACATTACTAGCTGAACTTTTTACCAGGGAACCACCAAAATCCCTACTTGATTTATTTTTGAAACAACATAAGACCAATAGAGATGTGACTTAATCAGGGACATCTACTGATATTTGTAGTAAGGAATCCCTGACACTCGAGTTGCTGCAGTTCTGCATAGAGGCAGTGCTTCTCTCAGCAAGGTAATTGCAGCTCCCTGCGAGGTAATGTGCAAGGGCTTAGAGTAAGCAACAGTGAGACAATATTACTGACTTTCAGTGCAATGGAATAAATGGGTGGGAGGAGGTGAGGTAACGTACCTGACACAAAGGTGAATGTCTTCTTGTGCTATACACACCTCCTAAAATGCTTCATGATACCCATGAAAAATGTCTTTACAATTACTATCTTACTGTTCTGAAATATTAGAATGGTCTTCTGGTGAAATATTCCTGATAAAATCAAATATTGCTGTGACTGAAAAAGTGCTATACCAAATGTAGGCTGATGATTTTCTTTCATTTTCCACTTTTTATATCACCTTTTGTTTTTTACCTAAAGCAAAAGAGTTTTGTCTAGTTAGTAGAGTGTTGCAGTTGTCCTTTGCTGGATCATTTTTAAGTCCATGTCTTTGACAAATAATATAGGCAGATAAATATTATCATCAAAATTCTTTTGGGGGTAAAATTTAATGCACTAGAAAATGAAAAAGTTTGTAGTCTCTAAAGATTTTTATATTTTATTAAACGAGGAAAAAGGCCTTCCCTGCAGATAATTTTTTTTGTGTGTGTATTGGAAAACTTGAGACTGAAAAGAACAAAAAGAAATTCCATGTGAGGGAGGTTGAAAACATCCCTTGAAATCCAACTAGTTTTCCAGACTGTTGAGCATATTTCTCTCTGGAAATTGGATATTGTTCATATCCCTTCCTGAAACTGTCAAATCCGTTAGGGGGATAACAATAAAGTACTTTTGCATGCACATATGTCAAGACAACATTATATTTAATGCATTTTCTAGCTCTGCCTCCCTGGCATTCCCACCAGTCCATCCTTTGATGGGTGGTTATCAAGCTGGTTTTCCTTGTTACTGAAGTGTTATTTTTCTTTATGACTGGTTTCTTGGCAGCTGGAGGGACTCCACCTCAGACGTACTGCTAGCATACTAATGCTTGTGAAATACAGAGGAGATGCTGCTTAGTCTACACATGTGATATCTAAGTGAATAAAAAGAGAATTGATGAAATGGCATGACTCTCCCTTGGAAGGTTCTTATCCCATTTATTTTTACTTCTTTTACTCCCCAGTCTGTGTGTACAGTTCCTTCTTATTAAAGGAAATCAGTCAACAGTAATAGCCTGCTTTAATTTTTGCTACATTTCAGCAAATTATTTCAAAACTTCATCACTTCTGTTTTAGTATGGTACTTAACTAACAAGAGTGAGATGGGAATTAGGATTAGAAGTGAAAGATCCTAGTTTCTAACACATTTTGTGACAGTCTGAAAGATTGCTATATTCTAGATCTGAATGTAGTTTGTTTGCTTTCATGTCAGTCCTATGTTCCGACACTCTTGCAGTGGTCTGTGTTCACTGCTGTGCCAATAGCGGCTCACCTGTCACTCTTATTAATGAACCACTGCAAATATATATACTGTGCCAGTGGGGAAAAAGGTGTTCGTGGTGAATCGAGGTCTTTGCTCTGTTCTATCTTGCCTGCACTATGGAATAGTTCACTCTGGGCAGATCAGAAATGAAAGTGAGGTAAATAAGTAAATAAAAGCTCAGAGGAAAACAATAACTTTTTAAAGCATTGAAGGTACTAGAGTTACCAGTTTTACTAATCTGAAATTATGTGAAATGACATTTCATGTGATGATGGTCTACCAAGTCTACTACTTAACAAGCTGTTTCTGTTCTCAAATGTGCCTAGAGGCACAGCTCATTTTATACCTACGGAAAGTCTGTTGAGTTTTGGGTGTTTACAGGTATTTGAGTAGCCTTAAAGAAAACTGGTTACCTTGTCATACTTGTAATAATTTTACCTAATGGGGCGACAAATAGCTCTACGTACTATGAGCAACCTTCTAATGCTGACTGAGTTTGTATCAGAATGATTATAAAGTGCAATTAAGGTATCTTTGAAGTGTTTTGCAGTCATCAGAGAAAAATAATTATTTAACTGATGAATTCTTGGCTGATGTCATGGAATGTAGCTATAGAGATGTCCATAATTGTGATGGTCTAATCACAAACATATAATCTACACATTCAGAAAGGGGGAAAAGAAAAAAAAAAAAAAAAAAAAAAAAGGCAGGTGGGATTTCAGATGCATAGGCCCTCTTCATTGATACTCTGGCAAGGGGAAGCATTGTTTGCATTCACTTTTAACTACCAAAATCTCAATTTATCTGTTACAAACACTTCTGGTTTAAAAGTTGACTTTGTGGAATTTCACAATGGTTGGTGAAAATTAGAGGAGCACATTAAGAAAGGGATGAATAGCAAACAAAACAGTTAAAAAAATAAAAGCTAATGTCTAGGGAGTTCTTAAAAAAATAAGGTTGAAAGCTATTAATCCCTTGGTTCCCATAAGGTAAATAACACTTTTTCCTCCCACACCCTAAAATGGGAGCTAGTAAATTCTCAGGTGTCTAAGTGTGAGGCATGTAATCTGTTAAGAGCATTGCAAGAGTTTCTGAGGAACTTCAAGGGGTCATCTTGGTGTCACCTCTGTACAGCATTGTGCCCATCTGATTAGGTAACATAATACTGGGGTAGAGAGCATGGAAGAGAGCACACAGCAAAAATACTTCAAAAAGTGTTTCATTAAGTTATTTTAAAATGAGACTAGAAAGGACGAGAGATTAGCTGTATGAGACATTAATCTGGTGCACCAGAAGAAATCTGCAGGGTTTGCTTACAGAGCTACAAAATGTAGATGAAGTGGTGGTTCCTGTCTGTATGCTGGATGCTGAAGACACGGAAGATACTACAGTGCCTGCTCTGCCAACACTATGCAAATTGCTTAGATGTGTAAGATTCCTTCTGAATCTCCTGTGAATACAGAGAGGGAAATGTCTGTGGAAATGCTGAGCGGAGTATCTCTTTGTTCCATTTTCAATTTTTATTTTGGAAAAAAAACCAAGTTACTTCTAATTTAATTCCACTGAAGTATTTTGAATAAGCAAAGAGCTTATAAGCAAAGAATATGCTCAGATGCTGCAGTACTTCAGTTTTTGTAAAAATACACTGCATCTAAATGGGCTGATTCCTTTTTTTTTTGCCTTCTTAACAGAGGCCAACTAAAAATTTCCCACTTCATAATGTATCATTAAAAAATTCACTTTGAATGAGTGATTCATTCCATATTTGCCATGATTGTAGTGGTTCCTTCCTCCAGGATGATTAAATTTACTGATGAGTGAAATTCTGAAGCCTCTGCCCCCTCCTCATGGTCACTCTTGTGACAGAGCAGCTGATAAGAGCTTTGAGCTCAGACCAGTTGCTGAGGCCATCAGCTTCATTTAGGGCTTGTTCTCACAGCTTAATAACTGCATTTTGCTGAGAGCCATTGAGTCAAATGCAGTCCATTTGTTCTGCTAAGAGTCCAGCTGTGAATATGTAAAAAACCCTTTCCCAGTTGCTCCTGTAACAACAGGTTTAATTGCTACAGGCTCACAGGAACCAATTAGATTAACAGATGTTAAAGGCAGCCAGTTTCAGGTCTTGCTGGGAAGCAGTAAGTTGAGAAGATTTGTTTAAGGGCTTGCTGACACCTAGGTGTTGAGTGTCTGGCTTTGAGGATGTGGGTGCCATGAAAACTACATCACTTTTCTCCCCTGCTTACTGAGGGCAGATGGGGATGTTTGTAATAATAGCAGTCAGAGCACAATCTTACTTATTTTAGCAAACAAGAACATACTCTAGAAGCTCCTCCTTGGTTTTGTGTTTCCCTTACAGCATTCAGCAATATGGAACCCTTAAATTCATGCTTGCTTGAATCTGTCTAGTGGAGGCTTTCCTTTGAAGTCTTTTTGGTATTTCTTATTAAATGGCAAGTTAGATAAAATGTGGAGCACCATCAAAATTTTCTGTGACAGAGATCTGTTGATTCATCTGCTTAATCCATTCATGAATCAGAATTGCATCCTGCTGGGTACTACCTGAGAGAAAGTTTTAATACTTCCAATGTCGGAAATGAAGGCAGGAGAAGCCTTTTTTTAAAATATTTTCTTCTTCCTCTACTGACTTAAACAGGTTTGTTCATTGCTGAAATAGTGATATATGCTTCAGACAATGCTTAGGATTTTCAGAGGTTTATGTGAACATTGAAAGGCAGTGTGTTTGCAGCCATTGTGTTTCAAAAACTGGCGACAGTTTTGAGCATATTCAGAGAAGCTGAACTGTAAAATGTGTACGTATGTTTGTAGTGGAAGGACTTGTATGCTTTCCCTCTTCCAGTTTAGATAATGTTGATTCTTACATGACCACTTGCATCTTGAATAGCATTTGAATAATCTTGAAATCATACGACAGAGTAACAATTTTTAACAGAGGCCTGGGCAATGTTGTTTTCTTACTGAAAGTACTCATTAAATTTATTTGCTTAATAAAGGGAAAAAAAAAAAAAAGTGGAAAATTTAGCTTCATCTATGTTCTTGCAGTTTTTTGACTCGTTCCAGCTTATTTGTGGGTGGAATGTCGTACTGTTGCTATCATAAGCTGTCAAAGAAATAATAACTGGTTTACTCTGAAAGGAAAATAATGGGAGTTCTCTCATTAACAACACGACAAAGAAGACATGTTGGAATTCATGTATGTGGATCATAGTGCACTGTCACTAAGAAATTAGAATTAACATATGAAAAGAAATTCTGTAACAATCTCTTGCTTTTTTGTGCAACAAAATCCAATACCCAGTAGTCTGGCATGTGACCACAGGTGTCATCTGCATGCTTCATGTCTGGATGCATATGTTTAATAAGGCGGATTCCTTTCCCCCTCACCACAATAAACAAAATTGTAAAATGTAATTATGGGCACCACTGCTGAGGTTTCTAAACATATGACTCAACAAAAACACCTGATATGACTTATGATAAAATCACAAGAACTGGAAATCATATGAGCTTCCTTAGTTCTGATTGGTATCGGCTATAGCTGAACGCTTCTTCACAGGATCATGCTTGTAGGTTTATCTAACAGCATATTTTCGTGGTGTTATCCCTGCTAATAAAAAGGAAATTAATACCACTGGTAACAGTGCAGTGGCATTTTGACAATGGAACTTTGTTCTCTGTGCCAGGTGATGAAATGATAAGTATTGATTTAAGTAATTATACCCATCCTTCACTAAGGGACAGTAGAAGTTTGACTTAATTTTGGTTAAACGTAAGCTATTAAATAATGGAACCTCGTGTATTGTAAAATGCCATGTTTTAAATAAAAGGATCACTTTCCAAAATAGGTCCATAAAACTGGGCTTTCAGTATGGTTATTTCATATGATTATTTCCATTCTTGTCCATGAGAAAGAAACAAGAGTCAGAACAGCAGGCTGTCAGATGAAGAGAAAATGAGTCAATTTTCCACTTGAATGTCATCTATGGATCAATTCCATATTCTTAGCTGTTTGTGTGTGTGCATTAGTCCTATTTCCTAACTGGCAAAGGGTGCAGTGATGCAGTGTCTATTGTAAGGGTCCAGCAATCTGTAGCATGACTAAATTAGCGAGAATTACATGAAGTATATCTTTTGTCAGATTTTCCAATGAGGGTGGCCTAATCCACCCAGGTTTTTTAGGCATTTTTAAAACGTTGGCTGTGGTCAAACTTGGAATAATCAGCCCAGCTCTAAGAGTCATTACATGATCCACCTGGATTTAATGCTTAAAGTCAGAAACAGCTGTGTTTTTTTTCAAGAGCTATTCCTGTGGGGATTGTGTGCATGTAATGAAGCTTGAACAAAGGAGGGGTATCTCTCTGTCTGTAGTAACACTAGTACACCTCTGTCCAGAGTGCCCTGAAGACAGGTGAAAAATGGAATGTGTGTACAAACACACCTCATCTTAAAAGGCTCTTCTAGATCTTCACAGAATTTGGCAACTTATTTGAAAAAGCCTGCAAAAAGTTTATTACTAGAACACTATTAAATGGTTCTACTTCTTTGACCTCATTATATTTGAGACATTTTTTTCACCTCTAGAGTCTATAAATCATAACGTTAAAAGCGGCTCAGAGAGAAATGAAACAAATATTAGCCTCAGATGTTTTAGAAAACTTAGAGGAGAGCAGAGATAGAAAAGAGTAGGTAAAACACTGGATCTTTTGTCATTGCCCTAATTATTTTTTGAATAAAAGCAGTGTTCTTAATTGGGACATAAGTGTATTCAGACAGAAAAAGCTGTTGAATTGCCAACTGCTCCAATTCTTGTGCTTTTTAATTTCTAAATAGTTTGGGGTAGTTTGCAGCTTGCAATTTCATTTGTTTAAATTCTGTGATTTGAGGAAGAAGAAAAATGTCTAGTCAGACTCAAATCTATCTCTAAAAGCCTTAACAGCCTGATGTTTCTGTGGCATAGTCTAGAAGAAAGTCTGTTGAATAAAACATTTATCATTCAATCTAAATTTATGAGAACAGAATAAAAGTCTTTGCAATGGAAAAGTTATTAAACAGTGATGGAATTGGTTTGGTTTGATGTTTGCTAAAGTGTGATGAAGTGCATACTGTAATAAAGAACATATTATTTTAATTAAATGGATGCACAAGTCTTTCTGATCTTATTATTCTGATCATCTTTTTCATAAAGGTCTAGACTGAGTTTTCCAGTTGCTAAAGCATTTTGCTGACTTGTGCATGATGGCTTAGAGTTGCACAATAAGGACTGATGGCAGCTATGCTGATTAACATACTGCCTTTATAATTTTAACAAAATAAGACACATTGTCCTAGATCATTATCCTCATCTTTAACTCTCAAATGTTAGCATTACTTTTATCTAGTGTTACTGTTAGCTATAGCTGAACAGCTTTTGGTGCAGAGCATTTCTCAGTAGGTAACTTTTCCTTTCTGAAATGCAAAAGGCTATGAAGAACTATGGTTTTGCAGAAGGTTTTTTTCTTCAAAGAAAAACTTTGGACTCTAAATCACACAGATGTTTTTTAAGTTGTCTGCAGCACACTGAATACTACTGAATCAAGCAGATTCCAGCCTTTTCTTTGCCGAGTGGAAAGCCTTCCTGCAGTGGTATTCAGAGAAAAGCATTCAGTGTTGCTTAACTTCTGCTTCTTTTCTGCCTGGATTTTGCAGTGTGTGTAAACTATAAATTATGTAGCTCCTGTCAGTGCACTGTGTCTTGTTTACCCATAGCTGCTACCTTTGAAATGCAGAGTTGCTTCATGCAGTTCTTTGTTGTTCTGTTACAAGCTGACTTTTACATGTTTCAAATAATAATTAGTACTCAAACATTAATTTTAGGTCTGAGGGACACCATGTAATTCTATCTCTAAAAAGACAGTACTGTTGTGAATGTAGTGAGAGCAGAAACTTTTATTCTGTGGTGGTGTAGTACTGGAGAGAGGACAGTGAAGCTTGATCTCTAAGTTAAAAGAAGTTCTTCCCAAAAGTTAGTGATGAGTTTGATGTTTTTTCTCATCCCAGGATTAATAAGAAAACAGTAGTTCTTGGCAGAGCCTGTTGTCTCAGATTTTAAGTCTTACTGTATTCCACTCACATTTTAAAGATGACTTTTAGCTCAAAAAGGGAAGGAAAAACGGAGAAGTGCTGAGCAGACAGAAGGCTGATGGATAAGCTGCTATAGCAACGGTTTGAATGTTGGTCAATAGCAAGTACACAACACTTGCTTGGAAAAGGATATCAGGCCAAGACTGTTTTGAAATGTGCTTTCATTGAATTTCTTTCTAACTCATGAAGTGTTCTCCAGAATAATTTCCAGTTGTTTCAACTTGCCATTTACCAGCCAACACTGCCTGATATCAAGATGATGAAGATTTATCCATTTTCTTAAAACCTGAGACTTACAAAATCAGTCTTTTTCATAGGTGTGTAGTACAGATTTTGACAAGAATGTAATTGCTGGTGCAAACAAGACTCAGGTTTGTTTGCTATGAAACAGCCAACAACAAAGTAGCTGGTAGATCTTGGAAGTCTTGCCTGTGTTTTAAATTGGTTATTCTTAGTACTTGTGATGATGGCTCTTGTAGGAAAGTTTGAATGATTTCTGTTTTCCCTATAAACCAAGTCTGTTAACTGTAATGCATAGGGTTGTTTTGTTTTGTTTTGTTCTATCTGAAATATTTTTGGATTTTTTTTTTTTGTTGGGTTTTAAATTTTTTTTTTGAAAAAGAATTAATTTTTTTTTTTTTTCAGGGAAGGAGAACAGCTGTCTGACAGGAAAAAACATATTGTATGCTAATGCTAAAAAATCAGTAGAAGTACTTCCAAAAAAACCTTCCTGCAATGTTGTTTAGAAAACTGGGTCATCTCTGTGCATCACTACTGTGGTTTGATTTATATTGCCTAATTGCAGATAGATTTCCTGGGCTTTAGAAATGTCCATTCCATTAGGAAAAGCAGTAGTTCTTATTTTAAAGAATAAGAAAAATTCCTGGCAGGAGGCAAGGAAGGCTGTAACTACTGCCTGCATGGGACCTGTTTTATGAGTGTATTTCTTCATAAAAAAAAATAAATGCCTGTGTCCATACTCAGAGGCCACTGTTGTGGGTTTCTGACTGGAACCAATCTGAGTCCTTGAGTGCAATACAGCAATCACTGAACCTAGGTTCCTCAGTACAATCTGCTTTGTTTGACCTTTTAAAAAATTTATTATTTTTATAATAATAGGGTGGCTGCATTCATTCTTCAGTAGAAACAGGAAAATATTTGATGAATTTGATAAAGGGACTTGGCAGGGTTTAGTTTTGTAATAAAACACGTTTTGAAAGTTTGAATGTGTGAATCATATATATTAGTTTCTCTTTTGTGTTCAAATGACTTATTTGGGAAATAAAGTAAATGCCTTCGCTCAAGGGCAGTGTAGGCTAGGATGGACAGAAAAATGATGGTCAAGTCTACAGGGGGGTGAGTTTTCATTAAATTTTAGTATGTCGGGTTCCATATCTCATTTTGTGCTGTCAGACCTTATGGATATAATATCTCCTTTCAGAGGACGGGCATTAATGTCAGACCAAGCTTTAGCTCCCTGTTTTGCCATGCTGATAGCATATGAACAGAATGCTTGGCACGAGGAGGAGGTAGTGCAGCCCAGTGGCTTAGCTACTTCTGGTGAGCATCAAGGGCTGTTTCTGGTGGTGATTTATGCTATAGGGTCTTCTGCAACACTTTTCCTGGGTATGCTGTTGTTGTGCGTGTTTGCGTTAGAGCAGCAAATCTGTGTTGTTTAGTACAGTTCCTCTGTGGAGATCGCAGGGATAAAATTGTGACAAAAGAGAGATTTTTAGATCATCTCACTTCTGTAAACTTCCCAGTTATTTGTATTAATTTAGGAGGAGACATCTGGAAACCTTGGCTCCAAGAATATTAAAACTCAGCAGGCAGCTATTAGTAAATGTACAGAGGGGAACATCTGCAGCAACCACAGGATGGCTTTCGGTGCCTCTCCTCGAGATCTAGCTTCTATGACAACTTCACTTACAAGCTATCTGTTAAGACTTTGATGTAGAGGAGAAGAAAAGCAGATGTAAGATATGATCCTTCTGAGTTCTTAGTGGGTATTACAAAGCAACAGAGATACAAGTGGCTTAGCAGCTGTTTCTAGTTAGCCATGACTTCTTGTGTAACTTGGTGGTGATGCTTTAATCCAGGGAGGGAAGAGTATGGGTTACTCTTCCACTGATGCAATGTAAATATTTGCACAGAAGGAAAACAGTTATGCAGAGCATTATTCTGTGAGACTGTAGTTCCTAAACATAGAATCATAATGATTATCCCTTAAAAAAAATTAGAAAATTTGGTTTTGTAAGGAAAGGTGATTACATCTCATATACACATGGGCTATCCGTATGGTCTTTTCCAGGCCATTAATTTGTTTGTATTCCATTATTTCATGCATTTCATGCTTTCTTGTTTTCACCATGCTTTCTACCATCTTCACATAAAGCATAGCACATTTTCTCAGTTTATCTTGTTTTCTTCATCAGTTTGTCATCATTTTCCTTTGTTCTTCCAACACCAGTCAAAGTGGAGACATTTACTTCTTTTATGCCTACCTAAATGTTATGGAGCTTGACAGTAAAGGGGAAAAAGGACCAAAAGGACAGGCAGGCTGAGTAGTGACTGGGTGAGCTTCTGCAGTTAGTCCAGTTTGAGAGATCAGATCAGACAGCAGCTGTGGAGGCTTTGGTTGGAGAAAATGGTACATGATTACTAAGAACTGACACCTTTTCTTAGAGATTGTAAAAGTTTATTGCTTGTCTTTAAATGCAGGATCTTTTGAGAGAGGAGATCCTGAAGTGGAAATTTGTTTCTTCCTAAGGATATGTTACAGAGACGTGCTCATAGGCAGATAGGTTGAGTATCTGTGAGACAAAGTGTTAAGAGTACCCACTGGCAAAACATTAACTACTTGTCTTGTCTTACTACCATTGTGGTTCAGTGGTTCATGTTGTAGTTATACTTGTACACCAGGGTCAGATACACCCCTACAGAAGTGTATGATGACCTGTGTAGTCTGGTTTTGAAGTACCTGTGAATTGGATCTGCATTCTTCTTATGTATCTGTTAAAATATTCTCCTACTAGCTATTGAAGGAAGCAATTTAAAGTTTTGATGTCAAATGTGTCAAAGTTCTTCCTATTATCAGAACTCAGTTTAAATGAAATTTTCAACAACCCACAAAACACCATAAGGAAAATTTAAATTAATCTTGCATACTTCCTACTGAAAAGAGAAATTTGACTTCAGGCATCCGTGTTTTGTGTGAGGAACTATCTTTGACTCATCAAAAGATAGTCTTAGAAAGAGTTTTCCCTTGCTCTTAGGACAATACCAACAATATTCATAAGTGAAGAGCCTGGAGATGCATTTTGCAGGGGAAGAGGTGAGTGACTGGAGAGGTAAATAGAAGTATCAACTGAAAGCAGGAGACAGGATGTCTGGTAGAGTCTTACTAATCTTTGAATAAGTAACAACATAGATGGGTAGTTGTATAGTTGGGACATACTGTGAACTTCATAACCTTGTGGATAGTGGTTATCTCCAGGAACAGAGCAACAAGACATCTCAAGGCACCCGAGCATGCTGAACAGACAAGAACTGGCAAGCATAAGGATTTTAGGCTTTAGGTCATTAAAACAACACAGTGATGAAGAAGAGAAGATGAAGTAAATGACCACCAGAGGTCATGGTAGACCACTGAGAGGAGAAAAGACCCTAACCCTAATTTGATTATGCATGCTCGGACTATGTAAATGAATTCTAGGAATTCATTAGTATAAGACTGCCCTTTCTAAGAAATGTAATGAAGATGTATGTTTAGCCTGCATATAAACTGTGTACCCAGCTTGTATTGGCGCGCACATTTGGAGGAGTGATCCCCTGTGCATTTGGCGCCGCAAAATAAAGAATGCCTGCTGAATAACTTCTGTTATTGAGTTTTTCACCGCATCACCCTCTTTTTTTCTTTCCCAAATACCATAACGGTATAGAAAAAAAAAATCCTATTTATTCAGAAATTGAAAAGCAATGAAACAGAACAGGAACATTAATTCAACCTACACCTATGAAACTTTATTTTTTTCTTAGAAGGACAGCTGCCACCAAAGAAGTGAATTATTGTTGAGCTACAAAGGCCATTAAAAGTTTATTTTCACTTTTTCTTAAAAATAACCTAATAGCTGAATACAAATTACTACACTAGAGAAGACATTTTATTCAAACCACTGTACATATTTTTCATATGTCACTTTTTTTTTTTAACTCTGAGGGATCAGAGAAGATATATTCTCTATATGTTCTAATGAAAGTGTGCAAGCAGTGCAGTAGCTCTTGACTGAATTGGGTACATTTTGAATATTCTTTTCAAATTTCTTTCAAACATATTTGTCAGCACTGGCTGATGGCTGCTGTCAAAGAATAGTGGGTTGTTTTCAGCTTTGTGAATGGTGTTTTTCAGAATGTGGACTCTAGAAGCATTCAAGTTCAAGTTGCAAGAAGAGGTCTCTCAAAAGGGATTTTTGTGGGTTGTGTTTTTTTTATTTATTTTAAGTAGCCCACTATAGTCTTTAATCTTGCAAAACAGAGATTCATTGCTTTAGACACAAAAGACAGGCACATTTGCATGCTTATTATGTAAGTAGGGAGAATTAAAAAAGAAGCATATTCTTATAGGCTGCTACAGGAACAATTTTGGCATTACAAAAAAGAAAAAGGGAAAGCTGTTGCACTTCTCCTCCTGTTACTGCCAGGGGCCTCTGTTAAGGAGAATGAGATGAATGGCTGGAAAACATATCCCAAATATACAGTGTAAAGCTTCACTTTCACATAGGCTTTTACTCTCTTCGGGCATGCTAACCTATTAACCTGAGATTTTTGGCATCAAATGGCAGCTTAACCCACCCCAGAGCACTTCCCATGTTGTCATATACTATGCACAAAGATTTATTCTTGCCAATTAGCTCTACCCTACACAAGCCCCTTTAATGCTTTCATGGTTTGTTTGCAAATCTGATTCTTCAGCCAATATTACATTGTGAAAGAAAGGCCTTGAAGGTCTGACTTCGGGTCTTTTGCCTGCGTGACTGCAACAGGATTTGTTTTAGAGGACTTCTCACACATAGAATAGTAGAAGAATATTCCATCGATAATTACGTTTTTTTCCATTTCATCATTTTTTTTTCAATCTCCATGGCTAAGGCAGTGCTAAAAGCTTTTATGATATCAGCCTGGCAGTATAATTTATGATTAGAGCTGAGGGGTGAAGGCTAACTCAGCAGTGCATTTCACATAAACAAATGCTTAGAACTGTGAGTTGGAAAGGCAACTTCTCTGCCACAGAGGCAATTTGTGACATTTTAAAAGCCTAGAGAAACTGAGACAATACCAAAAAATATCAAAGGCTGGAATATTTCATTCTTTGACTTAAAATTGTAATTGTTTTGGTGCTTTTCTTGTTCTCACATGCCAAGTTAGCAGCAAAAGCTACAGCCTTTCTTTCAGCTACCTTTTGAGTTAATTTGACTATCTTTTGTAAAGCCTCTAAATCCAACTTCCTGAAAAAAAATGCTTGCTTTTGGACTGTCTGACCGCTTCTAGGAACAGATGAGACTTTTTCATCTTAGTGACATGATATATAATAAGGGGATCAAACCCAAGTCCAGCTCAGATTTTTCTCTTAGAGCTTTGAAATCTAAAAAATGGCTGAATGTGCTCCTTTCTATAAAGTATTCTGGGAAGTGGGATGAACAGGTTAAATCCTGCCTCTGCTGGAAATGAGAGTACACTCTTATACATCTTTCCAGCCTATATTCAGTATTGTTAGTTTAGAGTTGAAACCTCTTTTGTCAGTAACTAGTACATTCAGGTCCCCCATGAAGAATACGAATACATATAGTTGTCTGATGGTCTTGGGCAGTCTCTGGACTATAAGGAATATTCTGCTGAATTTCCATGTCTTTCCCTCTCTGACTTATAATTTATTTTTTTTTTTACGTTGTTGGAGGGTTAATTTCCCAGGATTTTGATTTTTGATTCAACCTTCTAGGCATCTGGCTTAGAATATGGTAGGGATTCCAAACTATCCAGGAAATATTTTTGTGTTAGCAAAATCTTGTCATGACAAAATGCATGCGCTAATGAGTAATTAGTGCTGAAAATAAATGGGACTTGGGTTGAATAGGTCATTACATGAATTAGAACCATGTGACAAACTGTGTATTTTGGCCAGATAGGCAGTGAATTCTCTGCTTCAGACTCTTGCACTGAAGTAATTTCACTTCTCCCTTTATTTCTCTAACACATTCACTAGACTTCACTTATTTCTCAGATCACATTAAAACAATGGGATTTTAGGTTGAAAATAATTGGGATATTTTACCAACCAATAATTGGGATATTTTACCATCAGATTAATGGGTAATAGCTTTGTTTCAAATAGATTTTTATTTTCTGTTTCATAGCTGAGTCTATAAATAAACTTACACAATCTGCAATTTAATCAAGCTTAATCTTCCCCCCAGCACCCACAGGAAATGACAGTGATGCAAACATCTGGGAATTCTAATTGTATATACAGTGTTACCTAAATCCTTTCATCTCTCTCAAGAGAAATTCTTTCCTGTCTGTTATCTTAAAACCGAATTACTTAAGTTAGTATCAGCTCTTCCTGAAGGGAAAAAGGAAAAGGTGATTTTTATTATTTTTTTAATACAACTTCACTAATGCTTATAATTTGCTGGAAGCTGAATCTTGTTGTTTTCTTTATTAGTGTGCACTTAGAGGTGTACTTTGCTTTTCTACAGGATATACACTTACAACATTTATTAAGTTTTTTAATTACATATTTATTCAGGTGTAACTTTTAGATGTAGGTGTTCACCTTGACTCTTTAGAACTCCGAGAGGATATATTTTGCATTTAGTTATTATTAGTATACCCATTATTAGTATACCCAACTCACAGGACTGAGAGTAAAGGTATTTTCAATTATGTATATAATAACAAAAGCATTCAGCACTTGACAATGTAAAAAGAGATGGAGGTTCTCAGTAAGTATATTTTACCTTCCAAGAGCTCAGAGAAGCCTCCAACAGAGGCTTCTTCTCATTAATCCCATGTCAGGATTTAGTGTCTGGTGTTCAGATTTCAAAAGTGCTCTGCCCTCAGAAAGCATCCTGCAAAAAAATTACTGTCTGTAAGAATAACAGACTAAAACAAAATAGATTGCTGGAATTGGATGACTAAAACAACTGAAAGCTCATTCTTTGAGAAATTGGACAGTCTGTGTATATTTGGCCTTTTCTTTTTTTCGATGTGCACACGTAGCTACAATTTCTGTTGAGCTCCCTAAGGATATGAGCTTTGAGATGGGACTTGGAGGATAGTCATGGTAGATGAGGTCAGCAAGAGAGTTTGGGCCAAAAAGGCCCTGAATACAGCATAAGAAGGATGTCAAACAAGAATCTTTCATTTTTGCTGTAGACCACTCAGTGTGTGGTAGATTTTTTTGTTGCTTTTCCTTTTTCCCCCAGTGCACAAGTCGGATCTGTCATCTGGTGTGATGAATGGTGCTAGTCTGTAGCTGGAGAGTGGTATGGCAATCCCTTCTGTGCTCCAGGACACTTCATGCTGCAGATCTGTGATGCAGACCCAGCTCTGTCTGAGAGGATGGTGGAGCAGGGAATGGCCACAGCCAGATCTCTCTGTGTGTGAAATCAGGACCAAACTGCAGGGAACCATTTGGGAAGCTAAGCTGTCCACATCTTTCTTCATGCTCCAGGACAGTCAGTAGCCTCACATTTACCATTGGCATCTTTGCACTGGGCCCATGACATGGGGGAATCTGCCCTCCTCGGTTCTCTCTGAAAACTGGGGAAGGGGGGTGTCTCACCCAGGATCAGGGTTCTTTCACCATGGGTCTGGTGAGACCGTGAGGTTTCTCAGTGTGGCAGCACCAGGGTCACTGGCTCTGATCACAGCAGCGCTCCAGCCCAGTGTTGGAGCCAAACAAAGGCTGGGCTGTTCCGTCTGGAGCTGGAGGTGCTACTTCTCTGAGCCCCTTGCTGCTGTTATTTTCAAATGCAAGTATTACAGTTGGGAACTGGATCACTGGCCCCTGTTTTGGGATGTGTTTAAATGTTTATTTTTGCAAGAATTGTCAGTGTTTGGGGATGGGGTGGCATTAGAAGGCTGTTGTTTAGGAAAAAATTGGTAGAAAGAAAACTCTTCAAAACTTTATCTGGAGTGTATTGTCTGAATATGAGTTCAGTTGTAACATGGGTAAAAGAGAAAGAACTTTTTTACGAAAACAGGAGTATTTTTCTAGTTTTGATCTTGAAGTGGGTGGGGTACCCACTGGGAACAATTGGACCAAATGTGGCTGAACTACAGAAAAATAAGACAGACTGAATAAAACTATAATGTTTTTAAACGGCATAGATATTAAAGAAACAATAAAGCTGAGTTCTTTGTGGGGAATGTACTGCACACCAGCCTGTGAGTCTAGACCCTTGCCTGCAAAAAGGCGCACCAACTAAAATGTATCTATGCCAATGCACATAGCATGGGCAATGAACGGGAAGAGCTTGAAGCTATCATCCAGCAGGAAAACTATGATGTAATTGCCCTTATGGAAACATGGTGGGATGAATCCCGTAACTGGAGCGCTGTGTTGAATGGCTACAGGTTCTTCAGAAGGGATAAGCACAGTGGGAGAGTCTGTGGTGTGGCCCTGTATGTTAGGGAAGGTCTCGACTGTCGTGAGCATGTTAGTGATAGGGTTGAATGATTCTGGGTAAGAATCAGGGGGAAGGCTGAGAAGGCAGATGTCATGGTCGGAGGCTGTTATAGACCACCCAATCAGGATGAAGAGGTTGATGAAGTGTTCTACAGGTGGCTGGGTAAGGTTTCAGAATTGTTAGCCCTTGTTCTTGTAGGGGACTTCGACTTAACAGATGTCTATTGGAAATACAATACAGCAGACAGGAAGGAGTTCCAAAGATTCTTGGAGTGTGTGGAAGATAACTTCCTAACACAACTGGTGACTGAGCCAACTAGGGACGGCTCTCTACTAGGCCTGCCGTTTGTAAACAGAGAAGGACTAGTTGGAGATATGAAGGTTAGTGGCCATCTTAGGCAAAGTGACCATGAGAAGGTGGAGTTTTCAATTCTTAGGGAAGTAAGGAGGGAGGTCAATAGAACTACCTCCTTGGACTTCCAGAAGGCAGACTTTGACATTTTTAGATTGGTTGATGGCATCTCTTGGGAGGTAGCCCTCAAGGACAAAGGAGTCCATTCCTGGACATTCATCAAGAGGGAGACCCTCAAGGCACAGGAACTAGCTCTCCCTGTGTACTGTAAAACAAGCTGGTGCCCTGGCCTAAACAGAGAGCTTTGGGCAGAACTCAGGAAAAAAAGCAAAGTCTACTGGCTATGGAAGAAGGGGCAGGCAACTCAGGAGGAGTACAAGGTTGTTGCAGGGTTATGTAGGAAGAAAATTAGAAAGGCCAAATCTCAGCTAGAACTTAATCTGTCCAGCATCATCAAAGATAATAAAAAGTGTTTCTATAAATATGTTAACAGTAGAAGAAGAGCTAAGGAGACTCTCTACCCTTTACTGGATGTGGAAGGGAACCTTGTGACCAAGAACAAGTAAAAGGCTGAGCTGCTGAGTGCCTGCTTTGCCTCAGCAATGCCAGTTGCTACCTGAGGGTCCAGCCTCCTGAACTGGAAGATGGGGATGGGGAGCGGAATGCAGCCCTCATAATCTGGGAGGAAATCACCAGTGACCTATGGTGCCACATAGATGTGCACAAAACTATGGGACTGGATGGGATCCACCCAAGGGTACTAAAGGAGCTGGCAGAAGTGCTCACCAAGCCAGTCTCTATTATTTATCAACAGTCCTGGCTAACTGTGGAGGTCCCAGTTCACTGGAAGCTAGCGAATGTGACATCCATCCACAAGAAGGACTGAAAGGATGACACTGGGAACTACAGACCTGTCAATCTGACCTTGGTGCCAGGGAAGGTTATGGAGCAGCTCATCTTGAGTGCCATCACATGGCACATATAAGACAGCCAGGTGATCAGGCCCAATTGTCAGGGGTTTATGAAAGGCAGGTCCTGCCTGACTAACCTGATCTCCTTCTACGACAAAGTGACCCACCTAGTGGATGAGGGAAGAGCTGTGGACATTGTCTACCTAGACTTTAGTAAAGCCTTTGACACTGTCTCCTGCAGCTTTCTTCTTTAGAAACTTATGGCACAAGGCTTGGATAAATACACTCTGCACTGGATAAAAAGCTGGCTGGATGGCCAGGCCGAAAGAGTGGTAGTGAATGGAGCTAAATCTGGCTGGCATCTGGTCCCAAGTGGTGTTCCCCAGGGTTCAGTACTGTGGCCTGTTCTCTTCAACATCATTATTAGTGATCTGGATGAGGGACTGAGGGCACACTCAGCAAATTTGCAGGTGACACCAAGCTAGGTGGGTGTGTCGATCTGCTAGAGGGTGGGGAAGATTTACAGCAGGACCCAGGCAAGGCGGATCAGTGGGTCACAGTTAATTGCATGGGGCTCAACAAGGCCAAGTGCTGGGTCCTGCACTTGGGTCATAGCAACCCCATGGCAAGCTACAGACCTGGGGATGCGTGCTTGGAAAGCTGCAAGCTGGAAAAGAACCTGGGGGTGGGTCTATCCAACTGATTGATAGTTGACTAAACATGAGCCAGCAGTGTGCCCAGGTGGCCAAGAAGGCCAATGGCATCCTGGCTTGTGTTAGAAACACTGTGGCCACAGGAATAGGGAGGTGATTGTCTCCCTGTACTTGGCACTGGTGAGGCCACACCTTGACTGTTGTGTTCAGTTCTGGGCCCCTCACTGTAAGAAGGACAGAGAAGTGCTGGAGTGTGTCCAGAAAAGGGCAACGAGGCTGGGAAGGGCCTGGAGCACAAGCCCTGTGAGGAGTGGCTGAGGGAGCTGGGGTTGTGTAGTCTGGAGAAGAGGAGGCTGAGGGGAGACCTAATCATTCTCTACAAGTACCTGAAAGGAGGTTGGAGTGAGGAGGGGGACAGCCTCTTCTCCCTGGTGATGTGTGACAGGGCCAGAGGGAATGGGTGCAAGCTGTGCCAGGGGAGGTTTAGGCTGGATATAGGAAACATTTCTTCACTGAAAGGGTTATCAGACACTGGAATGGTCTGCCCAGGGCAGTGGTGGAGTCGCCATCCCTGCAGGCATTTAAATGGTGTGTGAACCTGGTGCTTAGGGACATGGTTTGGTGGTGAGCTTGCAGTGTTGGGTCAGAGGTCGGGCTAGATGATCTTGAAGGTCTCTTCCAACCAAAGACTTTCTGTGCTGCTGTGAGTCACTGAAAATTGCAGAAGTGAAATCATTTCAGTGTGTGACTCTGGAGCTGTGACTGTAAATGAAGGAATAGTTTTGTCATGTTTTCTGGAAGAAGCTTCTGGTTTAGGGGCCCTATCAGTGAGGAGGTTTAAGCAATTATTGTGCAACATTACTTGTCTATAAACAGAGATAAACAGGCTGTAGGTAAGCCAACACTGTTCTTGCTTCTAAAGGTTTGATATGTTACATTGTAATTTTTGTAATAATTAGCCTTCAACTTGTGATGCTGAAGGCCATTATCTGAAAAGAAGGGGGAGGTCTTGTTCTCTTCCCCACCCACTCCCTGTTGTGTTGTTCTGCTTCCTTCCTACTGCCATCTGGGGTGCTTCTTACCTCCACCTGTAGCCATTTCAACTTGCTCACTAAGATCCTGTGTGGCTGCTTCGTGAAGTTTCTTTCCTCTTCATCTCTACTTCATTAAGTTTTTGCTTGGTTGATGGGCTCAGGCACCCCATGGTGAGATCTAGTCACCAACAGAATGGTCGAGGGCAATGGAAGGAAAATATATTAGGAATGGGAAGAAAAAAGATAAAAAGATCAGGTTTAGCCTGCAAGGAGTCCCTGTTAGAATGGCTCAGCAAAGTTCACTCTTCACAATTGTGTGTGGACATTTTCAGGTATCATTTCAGATGCAGACCAAGAGAGCTTTAAGAATGCAGTCATGCGGAGTTTTAAAAGGTAAGGAAATGCCAGATTTGAGGTTGCTCTTGCAAAACAAGCACTGTATACTTCTAAGGGCTTTTCACTTATCATCAACACCCGATTGGTCTCCCTGAGTAAGTTAGCTGAGGTGCCCCCTGGACAGACCTCATCAGTGAGTCCTGTCTGCCTGATCCAGACTCTACATCTTCTTCCAGCTCACTGCATTCCTTCAGCCCACCCAGTCTCCACCCATGGTGTGGTTGTTGTTTTTGTTTGTGTGTGTGTTTGGGGGATTGTTTTTTGGGGTTTAGTTTTTAAAGCTCTTTCACTGTTTGCTTTAAAAGCACCCCCTAGCCTGGCCCTCTGCATAGCCCAGTCACTGACTAGAGAGAGAAAAGCATGACCTGTCTTCAGCTCTGATCCAGCTCTGGTCTGTCGTGGTTCGCAGCTGATTGAAAGCATATGTTGTCCCCCAGAGGTGGTGAGTCTGCTCTACTGTTCTGGTCAGTACTGCAGCTTGAGGGAAGGTGTGCAAATTGAGGGTGCAGTCCGTGCAGATCTGAGTCACTAGACAAACTTAGAAAAAAGCTTACCACTGCCAAATCAGGGTGGATGTGCACCCTCCAATATCACATACCAGCTGATGGAATAGAATATTTAATCGCCTATTAGAAATCTTACTTACCTATCAAGCTAATGGGCATTTGAAATCTGTTAGGAATGTATTTCCTTCTTCAAGAAAAGGTCACCAGGAACTTGAAATGCTGAAAAATGTAGCTTCATTTTTTAAAACATCTGAACCATTTGACTGAAACTTGTACAAGAAAATTCAGCCTCAGGCAGGCATCTGGTGTGGAAAGTTTCAGCCCAAAATGCTATTTTGGCAAAGTTTTAAGCAATGAAAATGTGTTTTAAGAGTGGAAACTGTTCAACAATCTCTGCGCTAAGGCAGAACTTACACTTTGGTGGATAAAAGGAACCTGTGTTGGAGTTTTAGGTTGAACTGCAACAACTTTCATCCTCCTTTCCTGCAAAGTCCTTACCCAACTTGAAATTCTCCAACAAACTCTGTCAGTGGAACTTTTTTATAACAAAACACTTAGGTAGTTAGCTTTCTGCAGCCTTAGCCATTACCACGTGAAATGTGGTGAAATTCTGTGCTAGTATAACTAAAACTTCAGGAAGAATATCCTTGGGTTGCAATGGCATACAGAGCTTTTCTTGCAGGTTCCTGCAGCACACTGCTAATGCTGCCAGGAAGCCAAGAAGCAGATTGAGTTACGGGATTCAGTTTTATAATTAGTTCTGGACCATTCTGAGCGAGTGTATCACCTGGGCTGGAAGTTACCGCAAAACCCCTTGGGTGTCTTGCGTCTGCGTCCCCGAGGAGGTGTTCTAGAAACACAGTGACTGCCTTGCACATCCTGTTTTGATTTAGTTGATTTATTGTACTGTAGTTTATAGACTGGGCATGTGAAGGGCATGAATCTTGAGTTTGACTGATTGCACCATAAAAGAAAGCTCTTTTCAGATCACCCTGAAATTCTTACTGTACTTCTGTCCAGCCATGTGAGCTTACCCCAGCCACAGCTGCTTTCATAGCTCTTGCTGAAACTTGAAACTAGGAGAAAGGTAGAGAAAGTCTGTATACAGATTTTTGAATATTAACCCCACGTTGTTTTCTGTTCCATTCTGTTTTCTTATGGCTCTATTCAGCAGTGCAGTTGTTTTTACAAGTACCCTAATTAGCCAGTGTCTCATATTTAAGGACAAAATTGTTTGTTGGATAAAACATCCATCTCTTAAGAGATTGTGCACTGGTTTTGAACCATATTTCTAGGATCCTAGTTGTATTGCTTACTTCAGTTAATACCATATTATAGATCGACTCATATGAATTAAGGCTCCTTGGATCTCCCTGCATGTGTCACATTTTTAAGATCTCTGTCTGTGCTTGTTGCTGTCCTCTGGTCTTTCTTGTCTACATCTTTTTGCTGAAGTGTGAAGCAAAAAGCTGGAAGCATTGAAAGCGTGTGGAATCATTGCCTTCTCTATCCTAGTGGGAGTACAGCATATCCTTGAAATAGAAGTTTTTAGTTCTACTTTTGTCATCTTGTCATACTTTCGACTCCTACTCAGTTGCAACCCTTTTTACAGTTGTATCCTCTTCTGTAGTACTGCTAGCTGTTCTTGGCTCTGAATTTATAGACTGAAATAAAAACAAAAGAAGACTTCATTCATCATCTCCTTCTGACTGGGGAGGGGAGAATGGGACAGTTTTGAAGTAGGGCTCATTCTGGTGTTTCCTCTTCCCTGCCTTTTTTATTTTTCATTCTTTTACGCAAAGCATGGCATATCTGTCTGTCTGCAATTTTTTGGACATTTAAGCAAATGCATACGTTCTTGAAGTACAACAGATTATCTCTTTCTCATGTGCCATTTCTGTCTGAGAAAGCAGCAAAACTGTTCCAAAATGCATCAATATGCTATTACTGCCATTTTCCTCATTTAATCTCATTCATGTCAGTTAATTCATAATCCTTGATATGTACCAAAGCTTCAAGTTCATTGTGTTTGTGAAATGTAATTATTATAGGCAGGTCCAATTACTGACTTCTGTTTCATTGAGATGCCTCTAGACCTCCTCTGCTTAAGATCATATCTGCCCCACAGTGAGAGGTTGTAAGGGTTATCTTTGATTTAATCAGTTTTAGCTTACTGTATTTTTTTTTCATTATCCTTTCAGATGTAACATTTTCTTTAAAATGCAGTCTTGGAAAGCCCCTAATTTTCTGATAGCTGGTTGGTGGACTTAGTTTAAATCACTGTCTCAGCTCACAATATTGCAGCACAGCACAGTCATTTTTTGACGTAGGTAGTCTTCTAGTGTTACAGCATCTAGTGTAAGCATTGGTTTTAACTGTGAAGAGGGAAGACAAGCATCCCTGGTTTTCTGGAGGAGGCCAATGCTCAGCCTTGTGGTGTTCAAAGCAATCAGGATGTGACAGACACACGGTGATACATTCATGCTGAACTAAGTTTCTCCATTGCCTGTTTTCTTTAAGAAGCTGTTTCCCAGTGATTTCATGATACATGTTTATTCTTCTGGACTTCTAAAAGGTCACTCATAATTTCAAGGACTCTCTCAGATTATTAGTAATCAGTGCCTCACTTCCTGAATACCAGCTGATCTAAGTGAAAACATAGTAACTGAGCCAGTTTGTTGTTTTGTTTCTAAGATTACAGTTGTAGATGGATGTTAACGTGCAAAAGAAGCTTGTATTCCAGGGATCAAATAGCAAGGCAAGCCTTATGGAAATGATGAGTTCATAAACTGTTGGTGATGAAGTTAGAATTTTTAAATGATACTGAGCATTTCTTAGTATATCCTCTGAAATCTTTCTGCCCAGGAGATAAAAAAAAACAAACAAAACCAACTATACAAACATTTACTGTTTTAAAAGTTTTGCGGTAGTTGAGAAGCCTAATGTATCTATGGCCTTGATGTTGTGTGTTAGTTTCTTATGGGAACTGGATTCAAACAATGTCACTAACAAAAGGGATTTGTGTCTTAATATTGTGGTGGGTCCATGAAAGCATTTTACCGACTGAAAGATCAGTGTCATAGTCCGTATTTGTTTTATGCTTTAAGCCACAATTTTATTTTAACTAGAAGTTAAATAATATTATGCATGACAAGTCACTGCAGAATATACCTGGCAAATCTTTTCAAAATAGCACAAAGCACAAACACCCATCACTCCTCTTCAGTAAGCATTGCCTGGATTTTGTTGTTGGAATCAAATGGGCTTCAGTTTCTTGCTTTCATGGTTGGGGGAAAAAAAGTGTGTGGGGTGTGTTCTCTATTTTCTTGCTGTCTGTTTTTTCCTGTGCGTGTCTTTGATAGCATGCATAACAGTTTATCTGTATTGGAATGGCACTTACCTTCCTGATGAGATACTGTGGTGGAGCATGACTTTGAACTAATTTAGGTGTGCATGTCAGACTTAAAAACGTGCTTTATGTCAATGATTAACCAAGTTAAATATATATATATAATTTATTTTTTTTTAAGAAACATTCTTTACATGTTACCTTACTTAATCAGCTGAATTAATATTTTTGAAATTAGCATAGGTGCTTTTAAGAAAGGTACAGTAACTGAGGCGTTGCAGTTTCCCCTCTTGCTCACTATAGATGTAAATACAGCTTATGCCTGACAAGGCAGGGAGGGGGAAAAAGGCAAATAGAGGTTTTCTTTGTGAATTGTTTCCATGCCTCATTTGTCTTTCAAAAGGCATTTCTTGTTCTTACTACCACAGAAGTACAGTACCAAGAATCCCAAACAAATGCTTTTTTCCTGTTCTGCCTCAGAAAGCAGAAGAGGAAATGGACAAGTCATCCTTGTTTTTCTCAGCAGGGTGCTGCTGAACAGTTATCTTTTATCCATTTCAAGTTTAGCATTGAGTTTCTCTACGTAATATTCATACTTGCTTATCATGACCACATTCTGCAGTGTGATGTAAAACTTCCATGATTCCTAGCATCTATGTTGAACTCTTGAATGTTTTGCTCCTTCAGTTATAAGAGTTTCAATGGTAGCCTACCCTTAGGAGACTGGGTCATGAAGGGTCTGATAAAAGAATGTATCCAGTTATAGCCTAACTCAGGTTGCCTTTAGCAGCATTCTTCTGTGCTTGTCTTCCTAGTATTTTCAGGAGACAAAATATAGTTGAAATTGCATGGAGAGATAACTTCTTCCGTGTCCCAGGACCATTCTTCATCCTTTCCTCCCAAAGAAATACTAGTTTAAGCTTTGGATTTTAGCCTGTCATTCTAAAAGAACACACCATGGAAAAACTAGATTTATTTCCATAATCTCATGTTCTTCAAGGGTTTAAGGGACTTGCTTGCAGAAGTTTATAGGTGTCCTGTTTCTTGGTCTTCGTTAGGGCTTGATTTTTTTCTTTTTTCTTTTTTTTTTTTTCCTCCAGCATTACATTATTAAATGTTGAAAGGTTACTGCTATGTTTCATAAATTCCAATCTTCTGCATTAAGCTTACTTTTACAAATTCCCCAAGAGTTTTCAAAGGCTAACCCATCACTGACCATTCTTTTGCACACATTTCAATTATCTGCCATTCTTCTACAGCTTCTTTAAAAATTCCGTATCACTTTTCCTAGCACATCATTGAACATTTATATTATAAGACTTCTGGTTATGTCATTTTTTTGTACTGGTGAATGGTATAAAGCATCTGCAGCTCAGAGGCACTAGATACAGGAGAACCTTCTTGTGTCAAACCTGCCCCAGGTCAGGCAGAGCTTATTTTTCTTCACTTGTCAAGAAGCAGTGGTGCTGCTCAGCTGCCCTGCTGGGTTTCCTTGGAGAATGGTACAGGCTTCCTGAGTTGGTCTACAGCAGCCAGGCTCGTGGAGCATGAACAAGTGCATCAGTCTCCACAGAAGTGCAACTGAATGCCCATTATTTCTATAGTTCCTCTTCATATTTTAGCACACTCTCATTGTCTTTGAGATAGTAGTAGTGCATTGACCTGCTCTTGAGCGCGCAGCTTTCCTGTGCAGGTTATTGTAACAGCCTGTGTTTGCATTCCCATAGTGTGGTTTGTTCCACTAACATCTTCCTCTCACCAGCTGATTCTTACTTATTTTCTTTTTAGACATATTTGCATAAAGACATGGATGTTTTACTGTCACTTGTTACCAACTTGCAACTGCTCCAGATTTATTTTTAGTATTTCACCTTATCTCTTCCTTGCATTTGCTTGTGGTTTATGTACTTTCTGCTTATTGTTTCTCTTTATAGCTTCCTGTAAAAAAAACAAAAAACCAAAAAACCCCTTAAATGTAAATATGGATTTGAAAACTAGGGAGAGGATTGTTTTACTAGGTATAACTGTGACCAGCATGTTAGTTTTACATTTCTTCAGACACACACAGACCCCATCTAGCCTAACCTGTCATGTTTGTTGGAGTTTTTTTTCTACAAAACAACCAACTTGCCATGTACCTTTTTGTACAATTTTATTGTAACAGCTCATAAAGAAACACAGATCTGGTACATAGGTTTTTCCACATTGGGAGAAAGGAGCTATATGCATTCCTGTTCTTCTTGCAGTGTATTTCATTGCTGTTTCAACTGCTTTTAAGCCCTCATGTGTACCAGACAATGTCTGTGGAACAGCAAAGGGAATCAGGGCTGTGCACGTGCTGCAAACAATATTTGGCTCCAGCATATGGCAACTGAGTTCAGTGTTGCTGTGCAGCAGCTACAGCACTGCACCGTTCCTGCACTACTTATTTCAACCTGCAGTTGGGACACAAGCAGTTGGGCATGTCCCAGCCAAACACTCTTTCAAACTCTTCAAAATGCTTTAGTGTGTTTCTGCTAAGTTTGTGTTAACCTCTCTGAAACGAATGCTGATGTTCTTCTTTTGTAACTATGTATTTTGAAAAAGCATTTAAGAATTCAATACAGCTGCTAACACACATAGAAGTCTTAAATCACACTGCAGAGTTATGCCCTTAAGATCATCATGAACAAATAGGAAAATCGCTTAGAAGGCAGGAATTGCCTAAGTCTGTTTTTTAAATCATACAAAAATAGCTGTTTAGCAGCACCAGACTGAGAAAAACAAGGATGACATGTCCATCTACTATCTTCTGCCTTTTATATTCCCTTCCCTGAAAAGGAGAGCAGATTTTGATTGTAATGAAAAAGAAACAAAGTAGTTCTTTCCTTTCTTGGGAAAAACTTGCAGTAAACAATGTGTTATAATCAGTGACACACACCTTGAACATGGAGAAGCACAATTACCATTCATCTCCTGCAGCAATCTGTGTAGGTCTCTCCTAGGCCAGAGAAGATAGGACTGTGTTGGTAAATGATAAGGTATGTTTTCTATCCAGAGCTTCTCAGGTAGGATCTTAAAATATCACTGCGAAAAGAGTCCGTACCAAAGCAGGCATCACCAGCAATGCAGATGCCACCAAGAATGCAGACAGTGGAGAGAGCTCCACTATCAAAGCCTGGTACAGGCTATCTCTACCCAGATACAAAGGTGAGCATCTTGGCCCTACAAGAGCAGCAAGGGCACATTGGCACAAATTAGAGCTGGGAGAGGACGGCCTGCTGCCGAGAGCCTGCCACAGCACTGACAACAGCTCTGGTCTGTCTGTGCACGTGTGCCAACTGGCCTCTGGGCACATCCCCAGGAGTGTCTGCTTTAAGGGCCTCTCATCCTTGTCTTCCAACAAAGTCCTCTTTCTAGGAGAGCTGCAGATGAATTTAGTTTTTGCAACAGCAATTATGTCATCTCAAGTCACTTGGTATTTTTCATGTCCAATTCAGATGAGATCATTACCCAAATGATGAGTCAATCCAGTTAAATCTATTGGCGTGTTCTAGCAGTGCTACAAATAGACTAGGTTCCACCCAAAAGCTTTGACAACTTACACTCTGTTACTCCTGTGTCATCTTGACAGCTCAGAGACTATACAGACAAAAGGGATTCCAGGAGCAAGACTCAAATGTTCAACTGTTTGTGATTTGGTTTTTAACATGCAAAGCCCTGTTTTACCCTAGTGCAGAAAGTGTAGCGTACACCAAGCAGTGCATTTTTGACATTTATCCTACTCAAAACACCAAACTGGTCTGTCAGTTCTTATTGTAGACAATTAATGAAAGGGTTTTTTAAAAAAAAAACAATACCCGAAAAGAAATAACCCCTTATTTTTTTAAAAAGGCATTTACTGAACACAGATTAATTAAATTTATGTCCAGCTTAATGTAGCATTGTATTCCCTGTCACACAGAAAAGAAAGGGCAGCCTGCTGTGCCATTTTGGCAGAACAGGTGCCAAACTGATGATCTTCTTGCATGTATTGCAGACATTACTCATCCGACAGTGCTTGGAGGCTGTCAGGGTACTGGATGTGCTTGCAAGCTGCTTTGTTTCCATTTCGATTTATTTAGTGGATTGTTGAATTTGTAACAGTTGGGATTTTTTCCTTAATAGTTTGAGATGATGATAATTTTTGAAGTTCACATTTTTCTATAGGTATTTTTACTGATTAAATAAAACAAGAAGTCTGGTGTCCCCTAATCTTTTTTCTGCTAAATGAAAAATAGTTAAGTCTTCTTATACAACTTCTATGCAGGAAGAATTGAAAGTTATTTTGTAAGGAAAGAATGTTTCCAAGCTTTTTGTACTATATATATATATATAAGATAAAAATTTTAACTGTGTCAAATAACAAAATTTTATGCATTATCAGAGACCTGAAACTTAGTAAAGGGTAGCAGTCATGGGAAAGCATTTCAGTATATTAAGCAATGGTTCATTAAAAACAAAACTAAACACTGTTGGCAAAGGAAACTACCTGCAGAGATTATAGTGTTGGCCTTTGCTCTCTGCCTGCATGGTTTTGTCCTCTCCATGTTTAGGTAGTCTATTTTGATTTTTTTCTTTCTGTTCTCTCCCTTGATGCTTTGGACCAATCTCATAACTTCATTACTCAACAGTGGAAGATCATAGGGCTAAGCATCTTGAAAAGAAGGAAGAAGAGATAAAGTACTGGTTTGCTCTGTATATTCCATTTTAGGCTCAAATGGTTTTGATTATTTGTTTGCTTTATGTGAACTATTAATTCTATGGTCTCGAACAAATAGACATAGACTAGCAGAAGAGATAGAGCATGTTCTGCCCACTTGAGATAAATGTGCAGCTACATGAAGTAGGAAGTTTGTTCCAGAACATAAGTGAGATACATGGTTGAGGAAAATACTTTGAACAGGAATAGATGCAAATTGTGGCACTGTGCACATCTTAAACTGTGACATTGAATGACCTTTGTGGATTAGAAATTAGGAAGATGTTCTTCACTATGATGGTGGTGAGACACTGGAACAGATTGCCCAGGGAAGTTGTGAATGCTCCATCACTGGAAATGTTCAAGATCAGGTTGGATGGGGCTTTGAGCAACCTGGTCTAGTGGGAGGTGTCCCTGGCCATGGCGAGGGGAATTGGAACTAGATGACTTAGGATCTTAGATCCCTTCAAACCCAAACCATTCTATGTTTCTATGATTCATGAGATAAGACTCTGAAAAATTCTGATAGATGTTTAAATAAATATTCAGTCTACACAACCATATTTTCTTTCCATTTTACAAATGCTGTTAGTGATTTATTTGGATATACTTAATTTTGTCCCTGATGAAATGAGTTGATTTTCTAAGGAGGTCATTTATTAGGAAATGGAAGATAAAATGTATAAATTGCAAACATTTATCTTCAAGAACTAACTCATGCTAATAATTGCCATTATCAATTTACAAAATACAGTGCACTTTGTAAAATTCTTTTGAAACAGCAAATTGTATGATAGCAGTTAATGAAACTGTAGATGCACTGTAATTTTAAATTTGCACTGAAGTTCTGTATTTATCCTGAGCTTGAAATGCAACAAGGAGGTCTAATAGGTAATTTTTATGTTTAAAATCATTTTCAGAATCCAATTAAATGTTTGAAACTTACAGAGCAGACAGATTTTCTTAAAGCTGGTAGTATGCAGTGTCGTTTTCTTAGTAATAGGTATCTAGGTAGGCATTGGGAGATCTTCTGGTATGCAGGTTTGATTTTGATTTATTTGCATTTCCCAAGGGGAATAAATAACCAGGAACTTTCCACCTCTTGGTAACAGTACAATCAGATGCTACATTTACAATAGTTTGTAGACTGCATTTGCTTTCAAAAGGATTAATGTTAGTGAAAGGTTTAAAAAGAAAACTCACCAACACATAAAAAGGATGTCTGTCCTGAAGTCCACTCCCTACAACCTTATGGGACCTGTTGAACACCTGCTATTGGCTTATAGTTCATTCTCTTCAATAAGGTGTGCATGCAGGCAGAATCATCCCCTATAGGTGCTATGACTGATGCTATGTTCTTCTCTGAAGTACAAGTAAAGAAGGCCAGCCGTAAAGTTTGTTTCCTTGCAGGTCAATGCAGGTGAATTTCCTGATACAATAGGTAAGCTGTCGTGGCATGTTGCTATGGGAATTATCTATTTCAATGGTGAATACTGTAGGAAAACATTACAGTTCAATAACACAGCTGCTTCTCAGTGTCCAGGAAAATCAAAGTTACTGTTGGAGATACGATCATTTAATTTAGTGTCATTTGTCCATGGTCATACTTGGTGGCGAAGGAGGAGTGCCTTTGCAGGCAGCCTGTCAGGGCTAGAGATGGAAAGTGACAGAAGTATAGCTGAGGTTTGTGTTTAAAGGATAAGAAAAGTGGTTGACATGGTGCATGACACTGTGAGGAGTATACTAAGCCTCCAAAGTTTTAGGGTTTGTAATGGCAGCATTCAGGTTCAATGTCCAGTATTGCTACAGACTTTGTTATACGACAGGAATATCACATCTGGAAAACTGGTATGGTGAGTAATGCCCTCTTCCTTGCATTTTTCCCTTGTATCTAGATGGCAGGGAGGTCTAGAGTTACCTTGTATGCATATCCCCACACAGGTCCAGTTTTAGTTTGCTCCATTAAGTGGGCAAACCACAGGACATCAGTGTCAGAGACATGTTATAGCATTTTCAGATGAAGCAAAGCTCAGAAAGATGTGGATGGTTTCTACCTCTAGCCCCTTTCAGCTTTTAATTTATTTTTTTTAGTTATTCATTTTCACAGTCATTTTACATTTTAAGGACAGAAAAGGACTGTTAAAAGTTCCTAGTCTAGCAAGTCAAAATGCATAAAATAAGCCAGAATTTGATACGTGGCTCAGCTTGTAGAAGTATGTCCAATATTGGCTTTAGAATTGAATCCAGTTGCTAAAAGAAATCAACTGTTTCTTTCTGTTTCTTGCTTTAAAATGGGGGTTTCAGAATTTGATTACTAGTCTGCAATTTTTTGAGCTCTTTGCAGTGAGGTTCCATTTTAAAGTTTAGATATCCCAACTGAACACAGCATTTCTGTAACTATTAATTAATGAAATACACAATATCAGAAACATCTCATTTCAGTTCTTCTCTCTTGGCTGTGGTTAAATGGTTAGCCATTAATAACTGTTAAAGCTCACATTCAGAATATGTTCACAGAGATATAGTATGTCTGTGTTTCTGTGAGTACATTACCTTTTGCCAGACTAGATAGAAGGATTTTTTATGCCTTCTTTTTCAAGTCTACTATTGCATGTGGCACCCAGATATTTCAGATGTCTACACACCTTTCCAGTATGGAAACGTGGCAGCTCTGATCTTTCACAAGCCTTTTAAGTTACCTTGAGTCACTACTGGGTTCTTCTCAGCTCCAGTAAAATGAAGTCTGGAAAGATGTTCCTGTTGTGTACACAAGTTTGTATGCGTTACTGAGCTGAGTTGCTTGTCTATATTGATTAACTTTGAAGGATGTTTTACTTCCAGTTTGAATTAAGAGGAACATAAATGAATACATACATTTTGAAAAATGATAGGTTCTCCATCTCATCTATCACCGGTATCATATCCAGGTAGTTCACTTGAGCTGTATGGTCCAGGTCCAAAGTGCATCCTGTTCTGACAAAAGTGTGCCCTTTCCTTACCGTAGGAATGTTACGCAACCATCATGAAGCTGGGAATCGATACCCATGAGGTGACGTGCTCACTGGTGGTTTTCTGCAGAGACTGACGTAGAAGATTTTTTAAAGATATATGCAGTGAGTAATAGTGCAAACACCTGTGGGTCCTTCCTGCTCACAAAGGTCAGTCCTTGGGTCTACAGCATTAGGTCTTGTCTCAACCCACCTTGTGCTGTTCAGACAGGCTGGAGGTCCATAACCTTTGTGGTCACTCAGCTAACGCCGCCACATCTGTGAAAGGGGGTATGGCAGTTCTTTCCTTTAGACAATCAACCAAAGCAGCGTTTCCTTTGTGCAGGGAACCAAGGCTGTTTGCAGGGGTGTCTGCTTCACCTAAAGGCAAATGAGCGGCCCAGTATGGTGTCCCATGTTGGCCTAACTTCAACAGGCAGAGAGACAGTTCAACTGACTTCAACAGACTTCAACCAAGAGACAGTTCCTTCCTAAACAGTCCTGCAACTTTGATCTGCTGTGTTTGCGAGGTTTTTCCTGTCTTAGCATTGTCTTTTCAGTAAGCAATTCTCCAGAGAGTGAGAAGTAACATAACTGAGTCATTCTTTCCTTTCCTGCCTGTTTTTCTTGCCAGCCTTGTATTAAACAATAACCAATATACTAGTATAATAAATATCCTAAAACAATATTCATGAATTATTAAAAGCAGTTCCAAATCTGTCACGATAAACTCATGGGAGTGAATTGCATTTTACAACAAGCGCAGATTCCAAGTTTTTTTGGGCTGGTGCACTAGCTCATGCACACACTATTAACTATTTAAACAGCCAAAGCCTAGCTTCCTTTTAAGGTAAAAACCCTTAGTATAAAAATAGCAAGGATTTGTTTGCTACCAAATATTAGTAGTACTTTCCTTTGACTTCCCATTTTTCTCCTTACCACCCTTTCTCCCACACCAAAGTCCTTTGGAAGCTGTAGTTAAGAGTAGTTGTAAGAAGTAATCACAACACAATGAGTATTTGAGGCCCCTTGACAGATGTGATATTGTAGGTAACCAAGAAAGGGAACTTCAGATAAGACGCTTGGAGACTGAGACTTCAGCAAACTAGTGAGGAGTTGAAGTCGGAAAGGAAACTCCTGATTCCACTCCCAGTTGGTAAATTCCTGAGCAGTTAGGCTACCACTAATTGTAGCCAAGATTGCTCCCTTAGTGATGATTTTTTATGTGATGTGTAATTTTCTCTTGAGATAGCAACAATAAAAGTACTACACATTAGCTTTTCTTACCCTCATAGATTTTAATAAATTTTGGAATTGCAAAAGATCGTAAGTTTTCAAAACACAGTGTAATGGCTGTAGGTTTAGGGAATTTTATAAGTCAATAAATATGGTGCAATGGAACAAATCTCCTGCTTGAGAACGGCAGTTCAGAGGAGGTGCTTGATATCCAAGTTGGCGTGGGCTCCTGTTGGGGGGTGGGGGGGGGGGCAATAAGCTCAGTTTTGTCTGGAGAAGAGAAGAGGGAAATGAATCTTTTGTTTAGACCTCCCCTGCAGTTGGTCTGAAAATTTGGAAACTCTCATTCTTCTAGTGATTTTTCAGTGATGTATTGGTCCCATTAAAGTCAGTGGGAGTTTAGCCACAGCTTTTAATGAGGTCAGAAAGAAAACAGTACATTTCAACTGCTTTTTTTTAAAGTTGGACTTAAGTTTTGTATTCATTTCTTTCACAGTGGTGTATTTGAGCAACAAATCCACCTGTAATTAGATGGCATTTTCTGTAGCATGATAGGAAGAAACCTACTTGCAGGATGGGATGGAGTAACCATCTCATGAAGCCTCAGGAGAACAGTCACTGTCAACATTTTTTGTTGTTTGTGTGTTTATTTATTTATGTGTTGGTGCACATAGAATTTGTTCATTTGGCCACATAAGGGATAGTTTAATTTAAGATTTTGCATCTACAAGTTCTGCCTTTGTTAGGAACAGGATGAAGTAAACAGGGCATAATTCAAATGAAAGGCAAGGAAGTAGGTATTTGATTAGGGTACTTCAGTGAGTTTTAACTATTTTGCAAAATATTTTAGTTATATTTCACATCTTACATTGTGCCAACAGGAACAAGATATGATGCATTTTAAGTCTATATTCCTCCTATTACAGTGGAATGCATCTGTGAACAGAGTATGGCATGTTTTCAATGCCTGTCATAATAATGCACTCATTAATATGCCTGTGCCGGTTTATAACAGTTAAATATTTATGAGACATGCAAATGTTTGTTCTTCTTCTTTAATTGACTAGTGACGACTAATCAAAGATTTGCTTTCTGCTCTTCAAGTAAAAAGCTCTGCTCTGGAATGTTGTTTTAGCAGGCAATAATTTAATGAAAATATGAAGGTGGATGGAGGGGGAGGAAATCCTTTGCTTATTCTCCGCCGTTTGTCTGGAGCTGTGCGACAACTTCAGCTTCACAGCACCTTCTCCTGTTTTCTTATCTGACCCTGAATAGTTTTGATGACTTTGAACTGTGTTGCATTTTAAAAACAAAACATACTGAAGTATCCATGTGTCCTTCCCTGTCTTTGTCCAGGTGCTTCCCGTGGTGAGTATGCACTGCTTACCAGAAACCAGTGCCAGCAGAACTGCTCGTGGTCTGTAGAGAAAGCTTGCTCCAAACCTTCTGGCGTAACTTGTCTTTCCTTAAGTACTGAACCTTGTCCTTGTTCTCTGGTGACAGGGGAATGTGATGAACGTATATTTTCTTGCATTTGCAAGCCACCTGTGAGTATGTGGGGATAGAAATGCAGAGGTACACTTTTGGTAAAGAAGGTTGTTGTTCATGCTTGTGTCTCCTGAGAAATGCTGCCTGGTGTCTGGTCCACTATTTTGAAGACTAAGTTAAAGTCATCAGGAAGCTGCCTTCTCCTCCTGGCCAGCAGCTCCTGGAAGAGTGTACCTCCTCTGAGGGAGCCAAGTGAGAGGAGAAGCTTATTTACTCTCATTTGTTACTCACCCAGAAAATGAGTAATCTGTAATGTTCATCTTACATTGTCTAAGTGTTGTCCCTCCTGCCTCCATGGTTTGGTGGCTGCCTCACTCTGCCAAGCAGGGTAAACTCACAGTTGACTAGATTGCTTGTCCAGCAACATGTAAGGATGGAAGCTGCATAAGCTGCATAAACTCAGGTCTATCTGGGTGGGTGTCAGCTTGAGGCAACTGAATCTTAGTGTGTGACCATCTTTCTGCTTGTTTTAAATAGTGAGTCTGCAAACATCAACATAAATAGGAGCCACTTACACTCTCACAGTTCAAAGCAGTTTCATGGTGTTTATAACTGATAGTGAACAAGGTTTCAGGAAAAGGAGAATTGAAGCTTCCAAGATTTGCACATTTTGGGTTATGTGATGCTCAAGCTTATGTATTATGATCAAGGTTTAGAACCTCCTCTGTGTAGTTGTGCTTTGGACTGTACCAAGCTTTAGAATAAAATGTCTAATTGTGCCTGGATTTATTTTTTAAATTTGGACTGTTCCAGCAATCTGTGTGGCCTTCCATTCAGCTGTTTGTTTAAACCAAGCCAAAAGCCACTTATCTAAAGATGATTTATTCTCACTCTTGAGAAGACAGAACCAGGCTGGGAAGGGCAAAAGATGAATTGTGGGGTTTAGTCTGAGCCCCATCTTCAGTCAAACCATAGGGGAGCAGGAAGGACTGGCCATAACCTTGTTCTGGAAGGTACTTGTGTGTCTCTTGTATGTTGCTTGTAGGACACCTTTTTAAAATAAACAGCTGTGGTATGTGATTGACTCAGATTTGAACTTTGCAGCTGTTCCTTCCTATCTTCCTGGTATGCTAAAGAAAAGCCCTGCAGCTCAACATCTCTAAAATCAAAACTTTAATTCAAATATTATAATTTGGATCAGCTTCTGACTTTCTTGTTTTGGCAGTGCAAGCAAAATGAAGGGAAGTGTGTTTCTTTATCTTGTTCAGAGAAATAGATGCTATTTATTTACTTAGCATATAGCAATGTTATGTAGTAAAATGCAACAGCTGAATAGTTGTAGCTAGAGATGTGAAAATATAACCAGAAGCAGAGTATTTGGCTGTCAAAATTGCTTCTGAAGGGAAAGTTTTAGTGATATTTTAAGACTGTTTGTATCATTAGATTAAAACATCTGAAAGATTTTTACATTCAAGAACTCAAATTAACATTCTTGCTGGATGCTGTGAAAATCTGATGTTCTCACTGGTATCTTTTCACTGTGTTAGGCTTCTCTTAATGCAGAGGTACCCATGAGCATGGTTCAGAGAGCAGAGTAAGTGAGGCGGAAGGCAGAGTTTCAACCCACCCCAAGAGCTGTGCTGTCTGGCCGAGGAATAGTGGGTCATATGGTGGGGTGGAGTGGCACTCCTGAGAACTTCACGCTGGGGAGCTGCTGTGGTGTGCAGCTCACATGGGTGCTTGCCATGCAGGGCTCTTTTCCTCCTGGGGCACCCACTTCCCCAGTGCCAATGGCCTCCTTCCACGCCCGTACAATTGATTGCTATAGGGGGAGGCCCAAATGTGTAAGGGGTGAGCCTTCCTTTTTTAGTCTGCTTCCTCAGCGAGAATTACTTTGAGTTAATACCAAAGGGGTTAAAGAACCATTGTATATTTTGAATTTGGGCTGTCAAAGCAAATATTTTGACAGACTGCCAGAAGTGGATATTGAGTGGCATGCTGCGAAGAACATACAGTTCTGTCATGTAAAAAAACTTGTTGAGGGATGGGAAATGGAGAGGAGCTAAAAACAGCCAGTTTTCAGCCTTGCAAGGGCCAGCTTGAGTTCTGTTGAGCAAAAATGGAGGAGAAGTGGTGAGCAGAGTGCTGGAGGGGAGCTTCATGAAGCACAGTTATTTATCACAGTCTGTAGCTGGCAAGGCTTCAATGTATGGCATAAACATGCGTTAGAGCTGCATCAGAATTGGTTAGGCTTATTTGGAAACTCATGGGGTGCGTTGAGAGGAAAGTGTTAACTACACGTTTGACTGAACTGTAACTTATCTCCAGACTTTATCTTCAATCCTTCCTTGCTAACTCTCACAAAGAAGAAATGCCCCTGCCCCTCCTCCAGTCTATACACCGTCCTACCTTAAGTGTTTCTGTCTGTCTGCTCACAGAAAGGAGTTGTAGAAGAGTGGCCACAGCCCCTTGTCTGGTCTCACCATCCTGCTTCGTATGTTTCTATCCATCTGCTCACAAAAGGGAGTTGTAAGTGAATGGTTCTCCTATTCAACGGCATCGTTAGTGCCAGAATAAATTTATGCAGAAGTTCTCACATGAATAAGGGTGTATGTTGCTCTGGATATATGTTTTGTACCAGAATATAGGATTCATTACCTGGGAAAATGTCATGGTTTAAGCCCAGCCAGCTGGCAATAAAGCACCACATAGCTGCTCACTCATTCCTACCCCTCTCTGGTGAGATGGGGAGAAGAAAATAAAACAAAAGGCTCGAGGGTCAAGGCAAAGGACAAGGTGGGCCCACTCACCAGTTACAGCACAAGGCAGACAAAATCAATGTAATTCAAACAAGAAAAACACCACCCATTTACTTATTGAACAGGGTAAGACAGTGATAAGTACAACTGGATCTTAAAAACACTTTCTGCCCACTCCTCCCCTCTTCCTGAGCTTAGCTCTACTCCCAGTTCTCTACCTTCTCTCCCCAGTGGCACAGGGGGACGCAGAATGGGGGTTGCGGTCAGCATGTTCCCCACTGCTTCCTCCTCAGGGGGAAAACTATTCACAGGCTTCCCCTGCTGCAACATGGTGACCCTCCCACGGGAGATGGTCTTCCATGAACCTCTGCTACCTGCATGCGTCTCTTCTGTGGGATGAGGTCCTCCCAGCAATGGACTACTCCAGTGTGGCCCTGCCCTTCTCCTTCTTCAGGAGCAGTCACCTGCTCTGGGTGGGGTCCTCCACAGGCTGCAGACGTGATTCTGCCCCACCATTGCTCTCTAAGGCTGCAGGGGCTCAGTCCGACACCTCACCATGGGCTGAAGGGCAACGGATGCTTTGGCATGCCTCCCCCTGTCCTTCCTCACTGACCTCACTGGGTGTCCGCATGGTTGTCTCTCTCATGTCCCACTTCTCTGCCAAACGAGAGCCCCAAAACACAAGAACTCACCCAACAGATTTTCCCCTCTTAAATACGTTATCAGGCATTGATTGTCTCAGCCTTGGCCAGAGGCAGGTTCAGCTTGGAACTAGAGGAGCTTCTTGGTATTTCTTGCAGGAGCCCATGCCAGTAGCTCCCACCCCTGCTACTAAAACCCAGACAGACAGAAACCTAACACACAAAAACAGAATTGAGAACATTTCATAGGAAAGCAGAGTCTGTTGAACTGTAGTTATCAATGACACTCCTTTGCAGGTGCTGTGAAGTTTCCCTGTGTTGCCGAATGGGGAAGTGTATGTTCCAGTAGAGTCCTGAGATTTGCCACAACTTCCATATCACCTTTAGACAGGCTATTTTGCTTATGCAGTGCCTTTTCTGGAAGTATGGTGTTTTAAAATGATACTGCAATTATTCTTGCACTTGGATTTCAAATAGAAAAGAACCCCATGGTTAGATCTTCTGATTCTAATACAGCATCCCGCATTTGTTATCAGTGCCATGTTTTCATGGCTGCCAGTGTTCCTCTGAAATTTCCACCTGCACTTAGGTAAATATTAACTTTGTTCTCATCTGCGTTCAATAAAGAGTATTTCATGTTCACCAGGTACAGAGTAAGCATGAGCAGCTATGATGAGTGTTCAGCTCTTATGTTGCTTGGACCTCAATTAAAATCCTGAAATTGGGGTTCAGTTGGAGTTCAGCTGGAGTTCAGAAGATGAGTAGTTCTCATGGGTGCGGTGCTTGCACAGAAACACAGATTGTAGAGCTTTTACAAACTTCTCTTAAAAAATAAAGACATTTTCTGTTAAATTCTTTTCACTTGTGCAGATGACATCAGAAGAACATAGGTTTGTAGAGAACATTTCCTACATTCCAGTTGTTATTTAAAGTGGAAATACTGAGAGAATTAACTTATTTTGGCAGGCTGACATTTCAGCTCTCTTGTTATTACAAAGGGTGTAATAACATTCGAGTCATCAGTATGTCAACTTTCTTGAAAACTTCACACTTTCCCCCCAAAAAATGGAAGATGAGCAGAACTGTTATCTCAGTATGGCTAAAAGGGCAAGTAGGTATGTTTGGCCTTTTTTTAAGGCAATGCAAGAACAGGGAACTAAGGGAGACAGCTCAAGTCCTTGTATCTGCTACTACCAGAGGAGTCTGCAGATCTAGATGAGGAAGAGAAATGTGAATTGAAACGTGCAGACGATTCACTGCAACTCTTATAGGAGGGAATAGACATTGGTGGATGAAATCATGAATGTGTTGAAGTTGTCGGTGTGTGTTTCATTTTTCATTCAGTGGGACTAGGATTCAACCACTGGCCTCAAAACTCCTAAGAAATTAAATATCAACCCCATGATAAAGCTGAAAAAAACCTGGGGATGTCTCTTTTTCTGGCATCTGCTGACTGCTTTGTGTGTGGCAGCAGTGAGGTCCAGACCCGAGTCTTGACTCTCTTCTTGCCTCCAGTATTTTGATGACTTTTTTTTTTTGTGAGGACAACTTGGAAGTGCAACTTTCTCATCATGGAGGGGGTAACGTGAGGGCATTTCCTGCTCCCACCCGTGCTTTCAGGCGACACAGTTTTGGTCCAAGCACAGAGGCATGTGCGATGACCCGTTTGTTATTTTGAGGCCAGTATTTGAATACGACTTGAAAGTGTAGTGATCTCTGATTGCCTCTTGTACTAAGATAAGTGTAACTCTGGGAAAGTCATCAACTGCTGTTGGAAGGCAGTGTAAAAGCTTGGGGAAAGCCCTGGGGAACATTTTTCTGCAGTCCCCATGTGCAGGACTGTGAAAGGAGGGAGTTGAGAGGAGTTTGGAAGCTCAAGGATGACTCGCAACCCCTCTTACCGGGGCTCTTGGCCACTTGGCATCAACTGGGACATTTTTTCTCAGGTTCCTGCGTACAGTGGCATAAGTCACCAGAGGCTGACTGTATTGGCATGATTTCAAGATGAGGTGTGTGACATAGCTGCAGGCAGCTTGCTTGTTGAAACACAGTGAAAAGCAGGATACAGAACCTGGGGAAGCACCACTCCTGCAAAACCTGGGCTTCAAAGGGATGGGCTGTGTCACCACATCGCAGGGCAGCCTGTCCACCTGGAGTCCTGCTTGCCTCCTCTCCTGCTTGCCTCCTCTTGAGGCTGGTGTTGGCTCAGCTGCAGCCAGCAGAAGCCCAGAAGGCTAGGACAAGGTTCCTTCGTTGCCCCTTGGACCCAAGTGCTCATGGCACGTGGAGCTGTGCCCAGCTTCCTTCCTGAAGGGGAGCCTCCCCATACTGAAGGCAGGAGCTGCTCGTCTGTGAAACTTCTTAAACATGTATGAAGGTCTGGCTGGGTAGCTGCCAGCAACCTTGGTAATTTCAACCAGAGGAAGATGGTGGGGGTGTGGCGAGGCAGTAGGAGTGGGTGGGACTGCTGGGTGTTACTGAGACCTTTGCTTGCAAAGTGCTTGACAGACACCCGCGATGGGGTGGGGCAGAGCAGATACCATAACTACAGCCAGGCAGTGGGAGATTAATCATTCCCCTGGGACAAACCCAGGAGGTTTCCAGCAGGCTGTGTTTGACAGGCCCTTGTAAGAGCTTTTGCGTGTTGATCTGTGTGAGATCTTTGCTCATTGTGGGGGTGGAAGTGAAGACATTTTTCTCATTGCTCATGTGTTGTTTCTTTTTTCCTGTAGGTACGTGATGTCAAACAGTGGGCAGTCCTTGCAGCCTCCCCCACCAGCCTGCAACATCATGTGCCAGTATGAATATTAAGAAAGAAAAGTGTACTTCAGAACTCAGCATCTCAGAAAGAAAAAAGGAGGAACTAAGTGGAGAGAACAAATGACTGCACTGCTTGCAAAACTTGGGGCTGTTCACTTTTTCTCCAGAGAAATTTCATCTTGGCCTTTGTGAGAGAGCTGAAAGAGCAGGCAGAGCAGCCGCAGTGATCTTCTTAGGGTCCTTTTTTTTTTTTCTTTCTTAATTTAATTCTTGCCGTCTCTTGCCTGGATTTTAAGACTGTGAGTTGCACTGATCACCAACACTGGACATCAATATGTGTCATGTCATTGTAACATGTCGGTCGATGCTGTGGACTCTCCTGAGTATCGTGGTGGCTTTCGCAGAGCTCATCGCCTTCATGAGCGCAGACTGGCTGATTGGCAAAGCAAAGCCTTCGAACTCCGAGGGTGTGGACAACAGAACGGGGGGGTCGCAGGAGCCTTATCATCCAACGCTGGGCATCTACGGGCGCTGCACCAGAATCTCCCACATGCAGCTTTCTAGACGAGACACGCTTTGTGGTCCTTACGCCGAAAACTTCCATGAGATTGCCAGTGGGTTCTGGCAGGCAACCGCTATTTTCCTCGCCATGGGAATCATGATTCTCTGTGCTGTGGCGTTTGTGTCTGTCTTTACTATGTGCGTGCAGAGTATTATGAAGAAAAGCATTTTTAATGTCTGTGGGCTGCTACAAGGGATTGCAGGTATGTGTACTCTGAGAGCAATGACAGATTTTACTTTTCGGGCCATTCAGCTGAAGAAATGTAGCAATTCTGCCCTGTCTACAGACAGACTGCATTAGGCAGACCCAAGCGGTTCTATATGCTGATGTTTCTTCAAACACAACTGAAATCTATAGCTATGGAGCACGTAGTACATTGATGTTTGCAGCAGAATTGAACCCTGATGTGTGCCAAAATGAATTGACCAGTATTGCTTTTGTTTGTTGTTCAGGTTTTTCCCTGCGTTTGGATTTCCTTCAGTAACAAAACCTTTTCCTTTGTTACCAGCAGAGTGCAAAGTTAATATTCCTGTTAAGGCAGTCTGTCTCCCTCTTGATACTTTATGATTTCTCCGTGGACTGCAGGCAGTTTGCTCAGTATCTCAGAAGCTTCATGACTGTGGTGAGAGCAAATATCACCCCAGGGATCAGAACAGCCTGCAGTTGCACACCCAGTTCTTCAGTATTTAGCGCTAGGCATCCTCCTCCAAGGCTGTGAGCTGGACAAGTAAGGTATTGCTTGAACCTTCCTTTAGCCAGATTGGTGCTCAGTTGCAGTTACACAGCCTAGTGAGGTTATCTTTTCACTGTCCCAGTGTCACCTGTGCTTTCCCTGAAAAGGTTAATTTGGTCTGGAGATTCGGTGTTTCTGCTTAAATCCATGGATTTTACAGAGATTATAGAGACTTTTAGTAAACCAAAGCTGGGCAGCTGTATTTAGAGAAGTATTTGGCTTTCTGTCCTTGCCAGTGAGCTGTGGGGAGAGCCTGTCCCATAAGCAGGTTTTCGTCTTTTGTGCTGTGTGTGTGTGTGGTCATCTGAAGGAGAAGAGTGGTCTTCTGCCCCACCTGTGGCAGCCCTCAGAGGTCTGTGAGGAGGGAAAGAATGAGCAGCGCTGCCTCTTCTCTCCCTCTTAGTGTCATGCAGATGTTTTCAATTCATAACATGGATTTTGCTGCAACAAAAATTATGAGTTTTAACTTGTTTGCTTGAACTGTGAATCCAGCTTCTCCCCTCCTCGCCTCCGCTGTGGTGGCCAAACGCATTTGTGACGGCTGTACCTAGACAAGAGGTATAAAGATAGGTATTCAAACTTTTATGCAGCTGCTTGGTTTAATTTGCTTAGTTGAGACCTAAATTAATCTTATTCTAAACACACATGGGCAAGTAGGCAAAAGCTGAATTTGCTTCCTGCTGGAGCCCTCCAGAGGCAGCGGTATGGGCCAGGGACCAGATGACGCTGCCTTCTGCAGAGCTAGCACAGTGGCTCTCACTGTCCTCCAATTCCTGCATCTTCAATAAAAACTGTACTACCACTTACTTCACGTCACCCCCAATGTAAGCAATGCAATTTTGGGTCAGAATTAGATCTCTAAGTTGGCTCAAGATGCTTCTCTTCACGTTATGGCATACAATTAGCAGATGAACGTGCTTCAGATAAATATCAGAGGTTTTGCCACTCCTCAGTTACCGAATTTGCCAGAAGCAGCGTGACAAGGAAGCAGTTCTGCAGAGCAGATTAAGTCAGCGGAAGGTTTTAGCTCCGTGTTTCCTTACCCTGTACTTCAGAAATAATCTATGAAACCGGTTTTTCAGAAGATAACATTACTTCTTTTCTGTTGGATGGGTATTTGTATGGGAGAGATTGGTTAGCAGCGTAAGTATACATTTGGCATGTCAGAGTTTGGTCTGTTGAAAAGGTAACTTTAGATAAAGTAACTTAAAATTCTGATACCACCTCAAAATACCGAGTCTAACATCAAGATTAGCAAGAAGTAGATTTTTGTATCTTAGAATACTGTTCTGGGGACTATACCTTTGCAAGAAAATATGTGCAAAGACAATTTTTTTTTTTTTATTATATAACCAGCTGTACCTGTAAGGGGACTTCTGGCCCCAAGAACTGAACAATGTGGTCAACAAAGCATTTCTTCCATGGTACAGGATAGACCAGTCCTTCTGGTGCTGTACTCAGGATAGAAGCACTTCCTTCTTATAACTCAGATAAATGACACAGCATGAAACTGGGGAATGGAAAGGTCATGTTACTGAAACCGTTGCTATGAGAAGTACGTCTGCTGGTATTTGCAGACAGTTGTCTTGTGGCTAGCAACTCGTTTGCTCAAGATTAATTTTATTGGGTCCACTGCTACTTTCGTGCCAGTAGCATTACAGCATCAGCTTACTTAGTTGAAATTATTTTCCTTATGACTTATCACAGCTCTTAATTTCAACTTTCTCAGTTCCCAAGTTTCAGAAAATGCTTAAGCAAGTCATTCAAGAAGGACTGTTATCTGCCAGTAGCTAGCCTAATGGCCAGACCAGAGAACATGATACAACCCTGCCTTGAACATTTTAAGCATAAGATCATTCATTCGAATGTGAACAATTATGTTTTTAATAAGTGTAGGAGAAGAATTCACAAAATAATTTTATCTGCCTATACAGTCCAATATTCGCAGGTATGTCAAACATCTCATTTTCAAAGATGAGATGCACCCACGCTAGAGTCATCTACAGGAACTCAGGATCTTGCAGGCTAAAATCTCATTTAAAATCTTTTTATCTTTGCAGTGGAGATTTAATATAATTAAAAACATACAACAAGTTAGTTTATTCCTGGAATTCATGACGAAAAAACAATAACAGACACCGGATAGATCTTTTCAGTCTAGCAACTTTGGTTGTGACCTAGATGATGCCTGTGGTGAAATTACAGAACAGAAAGCAACAGCTCTTCTGTTACGGCTCTTGGACAAACATGCAAACTCTAATTTAAGTCAACAGGAAAGAGCTATACACATATCTGGTCCATGGAGGTTGGTTGTGGTGGTTTTTTGGAGTTTGTTTACAGGTTTTTTGTTTGTTTTGGGTTTTTGTTTTTTTTTTTTTTTGCCAGAAAATTGGAAATAAAAAGCCATAAAGGAAGAAAATAGAGATATTGTTTAAACTCCTATAATTCCTTTGTTACAGAGCAAGACCTTCTACCACTTATTTTCAGCCTGCAGTACCTATCGTTCTGGAGCTGTAGAAGCAGTAGTCAGTGGCCCTGTTTTTGGAGGTATTTGAGGATCATTTCATCTGGAAAAGCATCTTTTCTCTGCAATAAAGAATGCAAAGAATGTAGCTGTGCAATTAAATAGATAATTACTACCCAGCAGCAAGAAGACAAGGCAGACTTTGATTTGAATGTCTTTTGGGGGAAAGTACTCTATTTTCACAGTCGGTGAATCACTTGAAATGCAGAGACTAGAAGAGGCAGCATGTTATTATGTGGTAGCTGATAAGAACCAATTCAAAGTAAAGTCTCATAGTAATCATCTACTTATAGGAAGTAAATAATTGGTTGTCTTGGTATGCATATAGGATAGTTGCATATGTGTTTACAAGCCTTAGTTGGGCTTGGGTCCTTCACTTTGGTGCTAAGTAATGTAAACTAAACATCACCTGGCCTAAAAGAAGGGTGGAGGGGAGTTCAGGACAGAGCCTAAAGCAGGTTCAGCTTCTATCTCTGACACACTCTCCTTTATGAAGTTCATCACTGACGACTTTCCCGGGCTTGTCTTTTTTTACCTCCAAAGGCACAGCTGGGCAGAGCTGGCCCCGGGTCATGGCTGGGTGGACACAGCCCCTTCCCCACAGCCAGCAGCTGCCTGACTTGCGGGAGATGAGATGACACCAACAACCCAACCCAGTGCTGGGAAGTGGAAGCTAAATCTACAGAACTTGATCAGTGTTTCCTTGTGGGGAACTGCACCATCATGTGCCCGGGAAGGCTCTGGGGAGATGGAGGAGAAGGGGTGGTGACGTGTTTCGTAGGCAGCTCAGTTTCTGTTACTCCAGCTTTGCCATGATGGAGTGGTTCTGCACTGCCAGGCAGGTTTACCAGAAGGGAAAAAAATAGTTCCTCTTCTCTAAAGTTTTTCTGGACCATGGATGGTGTCACCTGGGAGGCCTCTTGCAGCTCATTCCCTTCTTACCAGTTTCTCTGTTTACAGTCCACTGTCTCCGAGCTCAAATGAGGATTGACCACACAGGTTTCTGACAGAAGCGTGTTAAAAAAAAAAAAAGAACAAAACAAAACATGTAAAAATTGGTTTGCAACAGTCAGGAGACCAGCTGCGTCCCAGCTGCACACCAAGGGGTGTCTCTGGTTTGGTCAAATGAATGCATGGCTGCATTTTGCCATCACGTGGCTTAGCAGACCGGGCTGCTGTCAGTTATGCCTTAACAGGTCTACATCCAGTCAAACAAAGCAGAGGTTTGTGTCTTCAAAGCTGCTGCAGGTGGGCTGGGAGTCTGTCTGCTTGGGCCCACGTGCTGCAGGTTTGGGCTTCCCTCCTTCAACTGAGCAGTTTCTCCTCCAGCATTGCTGGGGGATGACTTGGCTTCTTCCTTTCCAGGGCCCTACTTAAGCATTCTCCTCTCCTTACCCAGTGCTGAGGTTTCCGTAACATTTCACTCTACTTTATTTCTGCCCGGCATTTCTTCTTGTACCCCTGCTTTGTTCTGTGAAGCTGGGTTTTTTTTTCCACCTGGACTTTGTCCTGCTCAGTCCTAAGCAGTAAGATCACTTCCAGAGTACTGTCTCTTTTCAGGTATTTCAGAAGCTCGCCTGCATTCATTTTTCTGTCCTTTCCATGATTCTTTATTTTTTTTCCCCTTTATTACTCTTCATGTAGTCTCCTGTTCCCTGCTGTGGTATCACGTGGTGTTTCTCCATCAGAAACTGTTGCATTACCTTCAATTCCAGCAGTCCAGCTTTAACCTCAAATGCAAGGAAATTTCCTCCACAATTTTCTAGAACAAAGAGGTGAAACCCAGTCTGAAGGCAGCTCTGTCTCTAGCAGTCTCTCTTTGCTGCTCAAAGAGCTTGTTTTACATCTCTTATGCTAAGAAATATTTCAGTGTCTTACATTCATTTCCAGTTGGGAATCTGGGTGATTAGGAAGGTGGCCTTAGCTTAGCATGATGGGAACCATCTGAAGGGCAAGAGGATCTGGAGTTGCTTGTGGGGGTGTGTGAGGCAGGAGCAGGGTTGGCTCATGGTGTGTGGGGCTGTGTGGCTGCTGGAAGGTAAGGACACCACTGGGAATTAGGGAGGAAGAGGCAGAGGAGGAAGTGGGAGGTCAGACAGGACTTAGAGAAGGCAGAAAACGCAGAAGGAGAAGCAACTTGCTGTGGAGGGGGCATGAGGCTGCTAGAGCTCCTTGATGCTGACAGCATGACATGAAAGGTTACTACAGCAGCAGAGTAGTTTAGGATATTTGGTTGTAGGTAGCGGCACGCTGTAAAAAAGCATTGTTTTGTCTGAGAAAGGGCCAAGCTGGCAAGCAAGGAAGAATGCACCTTGTGAGCTCCTGTTGCTGTCTGTGGGCAACAAAAGTTGTTCCTTGGCTGGGGAGCCCAGGTAGTAGGAGAGAAGAGCGAGAGTGGTTTTGCCCTCGAAGGCAAGGAAGCTTCTTGTTTGTCTTTCTAAAATGCAGAGCATGCATTTTTCAAAAAGCATATTTCCTCTTGGATTCAGCTCAGGGTTTTTCTTTTCGGATGCCAGAATTCTGAATTCTTGGGGTGGGAAGAAAGGAAAAAGGGGAAGGGGGGATTTCTAATGGAAATCCTGACAGCCTGAACTGCTTTTGCTGTCTGCGGTATATAGTGCTTCCTGTAACCTATATGGCTAAGTGCCAGCATGACATGTAATACACTCTTGGCTGCTGAAAGTTCAAATGAAGGGGACTGCTGTGTTGGAATATGCCAGGGAAGGAAAATTGAGTTCAAATGCTAAAGTGATATTGAGCCTGAAGGAAAGTTAGTAACTTCAAAGAAATAAAGTGAAGATTTCAGTGTTTTGTTAGCTTTGGGGGTCGGCTCATCTCCACTACCAAGGCAGGCATGTGTGAACCAGTAGGCAGCCAACATATTGTGGACAGAAAAGAAAAAATAAACAAAAAACCCCCCAGGTTTTCAGTGATCAAGTCTGGCAGCCCATTCTCTCAGCAAGCACAAGTTTCTTCCATCAAACAGTTCTCAGTGTGAGACTCTCACGATGCCCACTGAGACGTGTTTTACTGTGACACGTGCAGACTGAGGTTCCTTACCTCTTCTGGCATAGGTGAGATGCTGAGAACTTCTTTACACCTCTGCCCGGTTGTTGTGGTAGTGTGGTAGTGAAGACAATTGGTGGGTTTGAGTTTTGCTTCCTTCTGTAGCACAGATGACCTGCACTCTGCTGCTGTACAACCCATGAAGCCATCCAAAATTCTCATCCTTCCTGCATCCCTTTGCCTTTTCCTTCTCACTGAGCCTTGGTTCCTCTGCAGCTCCTCCCACCCAAGCCACTAAGGTCTTGTTTGAGCTTCAGGATCAGAAGTGTAATGCCTTGGAAAAGATGGCCTGCAGCCCTTTTCCCTCCTTGCTTAAGCTGAGGCAGGTTGTTGTTTCATCCTCCCTTACAGAGCTGTTGCAAGTGGTTTCTTTTAGTCTCCTTGGACTGTTTCAGCATAAGTGATTTGCGGTTTGGAGGGCATGGTGCTCACTGGTCCAACAGCAGTGGAAGAGGTTTTGGTGAGTGGTGTGAAACATACTGGGCACAGCCTGATATTTCTTTCCCTGACTGGAGAACCCTCACAATATTTCCATCCACAATTACATTTTCTTTTAGAAGCTTCAAGCCTTTTATTAGATTAGAAACGCTTCCTGCGTCATTGGCTTTTAAAGGTAAAATGTGAGAAGTGACCAGCCCTTGTGGCTGTGACTGGGCAGTGCCCTACAAGTGGGAAGTGCTTCAGTTACTTCTGCATATGATGAAAACTTGTGAACTTTCGGATTTTCCACTCTAAGGTGCTTTATCTTTACTTAATTGCCGGGTTAGCGCCTGCTGTGCAGGAGCCTCCATAGTGTGGTGACATGATTACACATGGCTGATGGCCAGCAAAGAGGCAGCAGTGTCATTTCAGGGCTTGGGAATGATCTTACTCTGAGTCCTTGCATTGCCTTCCCTCCCAAGTAATGGGGACTCTCACCACCTATATAAAAATTCTTAAAAGCTGATGGCAAATTTGCCCTCCCCTGTCCTAAAAACAGAACAGGGGACAGAGAAGTCCAAGCAGTTAGATCAAAAGGAAAGGAAAGGAAAGGAAAGGAAAGGAAAGGAAAGGAAAGGAAAGGAAAGGAAAAGGAAAGGAAAGGAAAGGAAAAGAAAAGAAAAGAAAAGAAAAGAAAAGAAAAGAAAAGAAAAGAAAAGAAAAGAAAAGAAAAGAAAAG
>JANVCC010010406.1:9032633-9065000 GCA_025345505.1 Todiramphus chloris collaris
TTTGATCCATCACCTGATTATAGTTTTAAACAATTTATTCTCCTGTCTCAGCTTAGGTATCCCAGGTACACTGAAATGTGTATATGGCTGAGGTCTTCTGCAGTAGCTGTAGCTATAGAGGTATGGGCCTTGTCTCAGTGTACTGCCCACTGGCAACCCGCCCCCTCCCTCAGCCACCATGCTTCCAACTTATCCCGGATCCATCCTGCTTGTGTGAACCCGTATTGAGTGTGGTGTCCAGGGAGGCTTTTTAAAGCATTGATCTTATTAATACTAGGATTTTTTCTTTTGTTTGTTGTGCAGCATTTTCAAGTGGGCCAGAGGCCATCTCCAAGACACTAGCGCTTGCAGAGTCTCCATTTTCTTTTCAGGCAATGGCCTTGCTTCTGGTCAGCTGCTCAGCTGCTTGCATTCAGTGGGCTGACAGTCACCGCGGTCCCTGGGATGGAGAGCAGCTGCAGAGGCAAGTCTAGGGCCCTGTGCTGCGAGTACCACAACCAATGGTCTCTTCAGCAGCTCGGCACTACCCTCACCCTTTTCCTGTCACCGCTGTGGAGTGCTGAGACCAACACGTGAGCTGGTCTGAGCCCACTTCATTAGCTATCATCTGATTAAAATAGGATTACTGAATCATTTCACAGGCCTGAAGGTGTCTGTTACACAGCTGCTTAGTAGGAGGCTGTCTCTTTAGTTGTCTGGTGGTGGATGAAGTGGTTAAAAGCAGATGGCAACCTGGTAGTGTTCTGGCTGGGTAGGGCTTTGTCAGGGAAAGTTGGATATGTGAAAGCTTCTGTTGCCTAAGCCGGCATAGTACATTTGTACAAATATTTTACACATTTAATTGTTCGGGTATACAGGTAGAATATTGTCGCATTTGGTAATAAGAGCAATAAAGGCAGGGTTATTTAGTCTGGCTGGTGCAATGCCCTTGGGCAGAGTGTTAATCTCCTTCGGTTGTGCAGAAGATGAGAACGATCAGGGTCACTGCCACTGAGGGAGCGACCCGCCCGCGCTGCCTGCGTGGTGTTGTGCAAGGCTAATCCCTCCCTGCCTTGGCCCTTTTTCTCTTCCTCTCTCAAAAAATTTTGTTGTTTGGTTGTCCTGCTCCATGGGAGCCTGTTGCAGTGCCACCTCATTGATCACAGCTGCTTAATTTCCTGTTTCTCCAGCAGCATTTAAAAGCTTTTTAGCTATTTTGCTAGGAAATGAGAAGATATTTTCAGGCTTTGCAATGAAAATTGGCTTTGTTAGTATATGCTGTTGTTTAATATGGCACAATAGCAGCTGCACAGGAGACTGTCAAAACTAAATAGCATGCCTTCACTTAGCTGAACAACCATCTGCCTAACCCCCGTCTCGAGGGTTGCTTCCAAGGATGGAATGAGAAAGTTTTTGCTCAGATATGACCCTGGCACATCATGTGACATACAGATGCCCATAACAATAGCCTGGTCTGTTGGTTTTCCACGATGTTAGCCTGGCAGCACTATTGCAGTGTATAAAATTCAGGAGGAGCAATTGCTTGCTGCAGTTCCAGGCCCTTAAAAGGGGAAAAGTTCTTGGTGCACGGATATAAAAGGACTTCTCCTATACAAAAAGCATTGCTGAACTGTCCTCAGTTGTTGCAGTCTGCAATGTTTACATTGCAATTTCACAGTATGCTGTAACATCTTGCTTTGGTGTTTTAGGAGAAAGGAGTTGCTTTTATGTCATCTGATTATAGAAGGGATGATGTTTAATAGGTTGCCTGTGTTGTAATTGGGAAATATATTTTAGTCTAATAATCCCAGTAAAATGCAAATGTCATCTAAATTCTGTATTTCTTAAGGCTTCTTTTTGAAAGCAGGTAATTAGGGGCTGATAAGAAAATATTATGTGGGAAAATTACCTTTAGTGAAAGGTGGGAAAATGTGCTCTGCTAACAGACTTATACTATAGAGGTTTAGATGAGGTCTCTGGATAAAAAAGTAATTTAAATTGGTTTTTTATCATAATTCGTAGGCATCTGTCAGCATTGTGTAGCATTTTTTCAGCCCTCTGTTTTAAGGAATTCTAAGAGGAAAGGTTACAACTAACACAAAGGAAAACATAATTATGAAAAATTATCGTACTGATTTAAAGAAGTGGGATAGAGCTAATGAAGAATTAGGAACAGGGCTTCTTGTGCAGTCTGGCAGTGCAGCTGTGCTCAGAGAGGGGGTTAAACCTGGAACAGAGCAAGCCTGAACTCTGGGAGCTGTAGGAGCACAGCGGAAAACAGCTTGGAATGTTTTCAAAATGAGTTTGTTCATCCCAGGAGGGGGAACAAACAGCAACAATTCCACAGGTAGGTTGGTTGTGAATTAAAACTCTCACTTATTGTACATCAGCACGAAGAACTGAGAGGATTCATTGCAGAAAATGCTTCTTCAGACAGAGCACTCGATTTTTTTTCTTTGTTCTTTCTCTTGAAGACTGGCTTCTCTTCAAAGACAAGAGAGCAAAACGGATTTATTTCGAATAAGAAATCTCTCCTGCCAGATACATCTCAAGGCGAACTGTTGACAGGAGATAACTGTTGCTTTATCAGATTGAACTAACAGAAAATTATACAACACAAGACTGAGTTTTGTACTTCTATGACTAACAAAAGCTTAAGTACTTTACTCAATTTACAGCATTAAATGGCTTAGAAAGCCACGCAATACAGATTAAAATACAGAAGTCATCTTTGAATGAGTCGAGTGCAAGAATAACAAAACCAATTCAAGAAACCTGAGAATTACAATAGTCAGTCAATCCAGAGACCAGCTTTTACACACAAATCTGTAGATGGTACCAGGAGCCAGTCTCGTGTTCTTGTGCGTGGTGAATGTAACTGACTGTCTTGTTTCATAGAAACTTAGTCACCAGCAGGCTGTGGATTTGATGAAGCTATTGCCAGTGTGCTGCTCAGGGTTATCTCTCTCATGCTTTGCGCTCCATCTCTCTGCATCTTGTCTGAAAAGCAGATTGTCAGCTCTTGCAGGCAGAAACTGTGAACAGAGGTGCCAGGCTCTGTGGTAATGTAAATAAATAATCCAAATGAGAGGACTGCAATCAGGAGAGCCACGGAGCCTGAGCAGCAGCTACAGAAAGGCAGGGATGTGGGCAGTCAAGCTTAAACTTCTGTCAAAGAAGCAAAGAGATGAAAGGGACTGGGCCGGGCTCTGCTCTGTGGATGCGGGTGTGAGAAACGAGCACTGAGAAGTTACCGTGTGTTTCTCCTCTTGTGGATTGTCTCACCATAGACTGGCCCGTTAAGTGGATTTTGCTCAACTGCAGCCGCTTGAATGTGTGTTAGGTGTAGATCAAGGCTACACAATTAGCTGTAGAAACAGCCCTCTGGCTTTTTCATGGTGCATAAAACGTCTGTGCACTGCTCTTCAGGTCAAAGGTGGAAGATCGCAGAGGCTGCTGAGCTATTTGTATTGCATTTAACTTTTTTTGCCCGTTTAAAAGCAGACCATGACTTTCCAAGCAGCATCACAACCTCTCTCACCATTGCTACCCTCATTATACCTTACTGTGTTTTTTCCACTTGGGCATTTTTCCTTCCCTTTGCATCTGTGTTCCCAGGAGCAGAGAGGTGGTTGAGTCGTTGAGATGAGCTCTGTAGCCCATGACTATCTCTTTTGTAGTTACTGGGAAGCAAGAGGCAAAACCCCTCTTGATCTTTTAACTTGAGTGCCCCTTTTTGAGCAGGTAAGGAGAGTCGGGAAGGGATCTCTGCACCCTGCGCAGCTCAGCCATTGCTCCAGGTATTGGAGTTTTATGCGGAATATGTGGTGAGGAGTCTGTGCCTCTCCACTTGCTGTTAGTCAGCATGAAATCCAAGGAGTGCTGTTTCTCTTGTGGCAAAACTGAATCATCTTTATTCACTTTTCACTAGCAGGTAGAAACCAGGTATTAATGAAATGAGAAAGGAGTATACATAGTGAAAAAAGGTGCATGTCCTGAGCAGCTTTCTGTCTGCACTGAAATGGGAGTAGTAGAAAGTAGGTTCAGTAGTGAAAATATTTCTTTTTCTTTTTGGGTTTTTTTTTTTTTTTTTTCCCTTTTCGTTTGCTAGGCCAGTGTAGGATGCACAAAGCTAGCTATGTGAAGGCAAAATCAGGTGAGACTGACCATCCACAGTTAAGACTTTTGTCCAAATTTTGTTTTCATCTGTGAGAAAACAGTTGTAGTTTATCAAATTATGGGCTGTAGTCAGTATTTCTTAAGAATTTTCTGTACTCTTAGAAAAAAAAAATAAAAAAAGTCCCAATGACTATGCTTGACAGCAGTGCTGCAACCTTTTGAGGGGCTGAGTTTAGGATAACAGCTTTTCAGCTTTGTGCCTTCATACCATGAACCAGTAGCTTTCAGGAGTTGTTCACTGCTCTAGTTTTGGTAAATGGAGATGGAAGTAGCTTCTTAGTCCTGCTTGTGACTCCGGCATAAGCCAGGTTTGCAGTTGAACACAGGCTCTCTAGGTTTGTGAGCAACAGCATGGTAAACTTTGAAAACTTCCTTGTTGGCAGCAGCTATGCTGGCATTTCAGATCCGGCTTCTTCAATTCTGTGTCAGTGATTTTTAACTACCAGAGAGCTTGTGATCGTTGGGGAAGATGGCAACTGGCCCATACCAATGTGCAGTCAGAAAAATACAGTGTGGTCATGCCAGTTATGCAGGAACAGGAAACTAGTGATGAATAGAGGAGAAGGAACTGCTGGTGTTTAGTCTGAAACCACTGCAGGGCTCAGCAGGATGAAAGGACAGCTTATCCAGGTCTGTCCAAGATAAAGCAATACTTTATACTTAATGTAGTTTGGCCAATCAGCCAGGAAACACTGCATAAAATTTGTCATTGGTTTGTAAATGTAAGCAGTGATAAAATCCCCTCACAGAGAATGGATATCACTCACGAATGGATTTTGCTGCCCCAAAGAATAGTGACATTTAGTTCATTCATGCCCATGGTGGTGTGTCATCGTTAGAAAAACACTGGAGGAAGGACTTTCTTTTGTGAAATGTCTGGCATTCATAGACATTAATTTTAGACAGTCGGATGATGGGTTTTTTGTATTTTGTGTATATTAACTGCTTACTAGCTAGAACCCAGCTTGTCTTTTCCAGAGAGGACATTTTCTTGCATCTGTCTGAATTTCTTTTAACAATTTATGTACTGCAGAATAGCTACTTTAACTGAAGAAGATGCAAACGAGTCTTTACAGCTCTTCTTGATAATCACTTAGTAGAGGGAAGTGAAGAGGACTGGTTTCTATTTTATTACTTGGTAGAAACTTTGAGATTAGATGAAATAGATTTCATGAGTGAAATCTGCTTCATCTGATGAGTGAAATCACGGGTTCATCTAATGGATGAACCAGGACCATATATAAAAAGCACAACTTTCAGCCTACTTCTAGAAGGTGACAGCACCTTCAACAGCTATTTTTGTCAAGGTGCCAGATTGAATAAAGGTCTTTACAGTTCAGGACAAATAAGTCAGTAATATTTATGGGATCTGGAGGGCTGTATTCATTTTCTGGATGAACTTGTGTTTAAGCAAGAACTATTTTTTGTAATTCTGCTTGTTCTTCTGAATAAAATTTTAAAGAAAACAGAGAACAAATATTGATACCTGTGAGCTGTCCAGCTGTTTAGCTCCTTCCTACATACCTTGTAAAAGGGAGATTTGTTTTCAAATGACTCTGATTTTTGTTAGCAGGGCCTGCAAGAGAGAACTGTAGCCACTAGTGTATGAGGCGTTTTGATGCCATCTCTCATCTTGTGCAAAGGCACTTCATGGACTCTGATGTGACTTTTAATTTTCTTAACGAAGCCCTTCCCTGCTTAGATAAAGGCTCATCCTCACAGGAGAGAAAACTATGAATATGACAGATAATCAGATCGGCAAAACATATAGTCTGAGCTTTTAAGCTTACAGCCTGGTGCACAGCAGGGGCTTTGGGCAGTTCAGCAAGTTGAGGATTTTGCTCCTGCATCCCTAGAAAGGCATCTTCCTCTGCAGTAGCGTGTTTAGGGCATCCCAGTGCTACCTGTGCAGTAACTATGGATACTTAGATTTTAAGGCTGACTTCAGAATCTCTTAATTACAAAAGCAGCTAAGTGAGGTGCAGTATTGTTTTTTACTATGTCCTAATGTGGCCAAAGAAACAGATGCAATTTGAGATTTTTTTTCCCCTGACAAGAAAATCAATGTAAGTAAAATCCAGAGGAAAAAAAGTCAAAAATGTTTATGATGAATGGCTAAATAAAGCTGAATGAGGGCTAAGTAAACACAAATTCAAAACTGGATGCAGACATTCTGAAGTGTTTGAAAAGTGCAAATATAAACAGTAGCTAGAGATGCTCGAATGTTTTGCAAGCTCTGTATACCTAGCAATAATGTGTGAAAACAAAGGATGTAGAAAGAATACAGAGATTTAAATTAGGAACTAGGCAATTATCATATGAAATAAGCCTTTCACAAAAAAAGAATGCAACACAGGATAGCTCCAAATTTAGATAAAATACTGCATGGTATGTGCTAGGGAACAATTGGTAAAGGCAGGTTGGATTGATGAAGAAGAGTCATCTTCTTCACCCATTCCTGGTTCTTAGGAATGAACAGTGACCACAATAACCATTACTGTGTTGCATTTGGTGCTAAACTGACCACATGTTAAACATCTGTCTTTCTGTTTTTATTTCTAGGCCTCTTCCTTATCTTGGGCTTGATACTTTACCCTGCAGGTTGGGGATGCCAGAAAGCAATAAGCTATTGTGGACCTTATGCTTCTGCTTACAAATTAGGAGACTGCTCCTTGGGCTGGGCTTTCTACACAGCTATTGGTGGCACTATTCTGACGTTCCTCTGTGCAGTCTTCTCGGCACAAGCTGAAATAGCCACATCCAGTGACAAAGTGCAAGAAGAAATAGAAGAAGGAAAAAACCTTATCTGCCTCCTTTAACTCCAGCGGGGAAAAATGCCAGCACCTGGATCTTAATACGCTTTCCATTGACTAGACAAAGCAGATCCGCTTACCTGTTTGTACCATTTGTGTGATTGAGCCCCATGCATTCCAGCCCTGAACTACTGAAACAGTCTTTCTTCCTTGCTGGGCAATGAGGATCAGAGAAAGGATCCAAAGAAAGAAGAATGTAAATATCTGGGGATTTTTTTTGAGTTTCAGTCTATCATCAGGACAAAATGGAATTTATTAATCAGACCAGGTTGGTGAGGAATCATGTGCATATAGCAGGAATGTTGCTGTTATAACTGGCAAACTCTGATTGATCGGATTGCCTTACCCACCTTGGTCACCTTGAAGAATTTGGATTTAAAATAGTAAAAGCCAGCACATATTTTTTAATTTCCACACCCCCCCCCCCCCCCCAAACAAAGGAGAAGCCTATTTTAATTAGGCTTTGTTTCCAAGGGCTCGCCTCAACTGTGAATATTTCACCACCACCTGGTTTGGTACCATACTTTTCATTGAGGTGCTTTTTGATACTGAACTTCCCTAAAATACAGAGCCTTCTCGGATAGTAAGTATATCTTGGAGAGGGCAAAGCTGGCATCATGCAGTTTACATCAATCTTTTAGCATTTAAAAAGTTGAGCCCCTGCCAAGTTTGTCTTGAAACTTACAGTGCGAGGTGTGTACCACTTGCTACTTAGCAGGTAAATGATTTTGTTTCCATTGACTAGACAGGGACATGTTGTTACAGTGGCTTTCACCTGATGCTGATACAATTGTTTGAAATAACCATTCTAAGTTAGGAGTATTTCTACAGCCTTTATTAAAATTCCTGAAATCCCAAGCAGATGACAATTCCCTACAACACAGCTGGGCATTATCTTCCGAATGCCAACAGCTTGGCCTGGGCTGTATTCTCTCCTACAAATACAGAAATGCAGATCACACATTGGACTTCAACAGTGTTATTCTTTCTCTTGCCAGTGAAACCTCCTTCCTAGTCTACGTATCAGTCTGTCTCATGACCCAGAGCCACATGAGTCCTTACGAAATTTACATTTTTCAGGAAGTCTTGCCAAATTCTACACGGCTGGGAAGATCTTATCCTTTTTTTGTTGTTGTTGTTTTTAAACCGCATGTAGTACGGACCCGTTTTCCAACTGCATCAACAGAAACGAAACAGACTTTGCCACAAATGACATTCCATTCTCAAAGGCAGTTGGTTGTATTACTTGTGGTGTTGCATCACTTACTAGAACTACTTCTGAAAAGAAAATTAAAAGGTATTTTCAAAAACAAAGGAATGATGCAACTGTGGCATAGGAGCATTGGGGATAATTCATCTGAGAAGCAGTTCTAATGAAATACTAAGTGAATTTTGGACTTCTCTTTTTACTTCTTGGTTGTTGAACATCATCCAATCAGAGTGTTGCTCTCCATCACTTGACTGTCTAATACAGAGCAAGAGATTCTTGGTTTTGCCTGGTCAGTCCCTTAACGTGTGCCATTAATTATTTATAGGTATTAAAATATCGTTGTTACTGTACAAGTAGATAGCTGATTTCAATGCATTGCTCAACTCATTCACTACTCTAAAGCTGTTCAGCAGTCACCACCACAAGCCCAGGGCCAGCCTCGAGCTCGGGTGACCAGCAGCAGTCGCGGTGTTGGAGTGCCCCTCCAGTGCCTGCTGTGCAGCACGGACACCGCCTCAGCCTGGCTGGGCAACGGACCAGATCCCTGCCCATGCCCAGGGCACCTTCAAGCCACGTGCCGGATGGATACTGAGCTGCTGTGCAACAAATGAGGTCAACTTCTGCCGACATTAAAAAGGGATTGTTTTAATCTAGCCTCTTCCGGTGTTCACCTGCTCCTGCAACCCACATCCACTGCATTCTAGGTTAAAGCGAGCAATTCACTTTTCTTTTAAATATTTAATTTTTAAAAAGGAAAAGTCATGGTCTGGAACCATTTCTGCCAACTGCCTGCACAAAGCAAGATGTTAACAAATGAAAATTATTAGTACGAAGTAGTGTCTAAGGACAAAAATCACAGCCAGCTCTTCCTGTCCACACCCGTGGTTGTCTCCTCATTCTTCCACTGTACACACAAACATATCATCTGAGGGGCATGCAGGTGGCTTGTACCTCAGGTCCTGCACAGCTGCAAGGCAGCCCATGCTGTCCCTTTGGCATTGCTCGGAGCACCCTGCTGGAACACGTGCCTCGGAGACCAGTCACCACCTCAGCTGTGCCTTCCTGGGCTTTGTGGCTGGAAAGGGGGGGGGCTAGGAAGAGTAATAGCAGCCTATGAATCAGCTACAAATTATTTGCAAAACACAGTTACAGATCTAGCTTTTCTTAGGTGGGTAGCAAGCCAGGGTCCACCTCACCACTGCCAACAAATGCTGACACTTGATGAGTCAGAATGAAGTCAGTTCTTCCAGAAGGTATAGAGGAGATATACTACTTTGGCTTAGAAGTAAACCATGACCAACCTTCATTTACGTTATTAGTTGACCTCTGCTGAGATATTCAGAATGCTTACAAATTTTTAAGAGTGTGGTTTTTTTAAGTACAAAGGAGGTATTTTCAGTGGGATGTTTTGCTTTTGTTTGCATTTGTAATCAAGAAGAACCAGCTTTTCTGCTCGGTGCTGGTATATTATGAACTTGCTCTGCAACAACATGGTCAACTAACTTGAAAGAACATCCGTGTTCATCACATAGCACAGACAGAAGACAGACTGCGAAGAAGTAGGGAAAAAAAAAAAAAAAAATCAGTTTCCTTCTCAGAGTTCTGTTTCTCTAGCAAGTCATAAGATGGTGTATGTTGCAGATTTTTTTTTTCCGGATGAGGTTTTCGGGTGTAGGGTGCACTCATTAGATTTGACAGATGTTTAACATTGTTTCCAAAGTTCACCTCAGCAGTAGACTCTTAAATAACAAAAAAGAATAGCAATTTTGGCTTAAAGCTAATTTAATTGATTTAATGAGGGGGCTGTGGCGTGTAACTGCTTCTTAATATACATGCACTGCATAGTATCTAGAAGAATTTGCTGTGGATTCTTTAAAACCTGTGTGCCAACTAGTTCGATTTAACTTTCTTTTTTGTGGTATTGAAGAATTCTTCAGACATCTGTGGTTTGATCAACTTCGTAAACTTGTACTCTGTAAAGTGCCATTGATTTTTTTTTTTTTTTTAATTGTAGCATATTTAAAAATTAATTAAATAAATATCTATATATATATATATATACACAAACTTGTGTGAGATGTGCAATACCAGGAATGGGTTTGTTGTGGTTGTTAATTTTTTCCTTAGTTTTTGCTTTTAAACAAGATATTTGAAAAGGGACTTCCCAGGGAAGAAGTGGCTGGAGTTCTGGTTGCGTGGACAAACTAAAACAGCGAGTAATGCAACAGCATCACTATTTTGAAGAGTAATACAACAGTACTAACAGCAAATTAAAGATTTAACAAAAATCTATTCTAGACTGATTTGAAATACTCAAGATCTATGTAATGCAGACAATTCAAATGTGAAGCTGTGTCCATCTCTGGCAATACATAATCAAAAAGCTGAAAAGGCTCAGCAAGGTTTCTTAATGTGCTTTATTTATAATATGGCACTGCAAAAAACATTGCTACTGAGCTGTTTCTGGGTTGTCTATATTGCCTTTGTATCTATTTTACTCAATAAAGTTCTCTGGATTCTGAGATTTTTTTTTTTTCAGCCAAATCATTTCCATTTTGCATTGTTATCCCCATCAGAGTATCTCACACCCTAGTGGTAAACGGAGAGGAGCTCGAGTCTTCCTTGAAAGCAGTGGGTGGTGATGCCTGCCTCAAGGGAAGGATAGAGCCCCACAAAAGCAGAGCATGGCAGCAATGTATACACCACAGCCACTTTGTGTAGGAAGCACAGCTGTGGCAATCCCCGCTAGAGTAGATTTTGAGCCATGGTTTATTTGTCGTACTGTTTTTCTGTTCTTGAGTCACCACTATGTACATTTGTTAGCAAGAGTGATGTACCTAATGTCTTATTTTTAATCTGAATTTCAATTAAAATGTGAGTTTTCAAACGTTAACTGGAGTCTGACTACCTTAATTCATACTGGTGAAGCTGAGCCACAGCAAGGTAGCTTTAGTAGCATTTAAGATCACAGCCCACTTACCTTGTTGGTGTTTCAGACTTCCAACCGACTTTTTTAACAATTATTACCACTTACTAATCAAAAAGTATGTGTCTGAAATTGTAGCTCTGTGTTAGACAATGCAGTTGCATTAAAGAGACTTTCTAATCGAATATATGTCTGACAAATGTTTTTCACCTTGTGACTAAGACACTGCAGTTCCTTTCTCATGAAAAGAGGTTGTGAAACAAATACTGCTTAATCACACAGACTTTTAAATGGTGTTTGCCACCACCGTGTGTCTTACCTTTCACCTGTGAGCTGCCAAACACTAGCGGGAGGTGACAGCTATTCTTTAAGCAAATTTATGGCAGAGCTAGCAGTAAGGCTGTAACTAGCTTAAAGAAAAGTCAGGATGTCAGTTTTGTCTCATAGTTGCTATGGTCCCTTTCTACTAAATTTACCTATCATTAATCACATTTGCTTTAATTACACATCTAATGGTTTCTAAACTTCCGAGAAGCAACTCTTGGTTAAAACTGGGAACAATCAGAAACTTACAGTCCAGAAATGAGGGGACAGGTGCCACTCAGTGCACCGCCACATCAGTCACCTCTATGGATTTCAAAGCAGATAATCGGTATGACAGTTATTCTACAAATACAAAATACTGCAGAAACAAATGACAAGGTACAGATTTGTATAGCTAAAAATACTACCTCCTGTCTTTAGTAAGGTTAATGGAGTTGTGACTGGGGAACACAGAGGTCATTTCTCTAACTACGTGATTTATCAGAGACTTCTGTGTTACTTTAGTAAGTTCTTCCTGAAGCTCCAGCGAGGTTTAGCATGGTGATGCCACAAGGAAGCAAACGTGTATTATTTATATCAGAGGGACATCTTTATATCCATAAAGATATAAAAATATATATATCCATAAAGATGTGGTCTTGCTCCTATGATTCCATGAAAACTTGTTTTCAAATAGATGTCTTTTACTTGATGTATGGTGTCTTTGCATCAGTGAAATTCTGAAAGTGTAAGACTCGGTGTCCCTAACCAGCTTTAGGTATCACTCAGATGCACAGGGATCAGTAATTCGGTCTGAGAAAGGTAAAGAAAGTGTAATTCTAAATTTAATCACAGTATTCTGACCACTTCCAATTCCTCTCCTACCTTGGCCAAGTATCACCCCGCTGCCTAACCCAGCACATTCTCTTTTTTCTCTAAAACATCAAAAATACGTGCACAGCAAAGAGAACAGCCCTGCACTGCGAAACAGCAACGCGTGCTTGGGCATGCATGCAATGACTGCCGCTCAGATGATGTGGGATTGTTTAACTAGGCTGCAAACACTGTAATACCTACTTACAGCCCTGTCAGCTGAAACACTGGCAGAGCAGCTGATGCTGCAGAGCCATCCATGGCCAGAAGCGGCCGTTGTGCAAAATGTCCAGTGCTCTGGCCAGTATATCCCACCCAGCTCTAGTGGTACACGTTTGCAAAGCAGCAAAGCTGAGCAAATGCTCACAGGTAACTGGACTCCAAAGCAGGCAGTGTGTTCTAGGCCTAAAGTAGCCTTGCTCCAGGCACACTGCCAATTACTAACACAACTTCCAACTTAGCACCAAAAAATCAGTCTCCTAAATTTCCCATCTCACCAGCTGTAAGTCTCCCTTTCTGTATCATGGGTACAATGAAGTAAAACCTGGTCTCCTCAATGCTTTGCACACCAGCTCCTCTGTGTTCAAGTGTTCTCCTTCATCTCTGAGTGATCTAACAGCGATATGTAGGAACACCTACTGAAGCAAGACAGTATGATTTTTATATATATATATATATATACACAGACATTACTTAGTCACATTGCAGCACCACATGTGTTGAGAGATGGCAAAACAGATTAATTAAAAGCACTGTTGTTTGGTGTGATCACTATCCAAACATCCAACAAAATGCACGTTTTAGACAAGCTGTAAATGCTTCCATTAAATAACTGGGCGATTAATTTCTTGGGGTTTTTTTTACAGAACAAAAGGTATGTCAGTATGATCCTCAAGTCATGCTTCCCACCAAAACTACTGGGGTCTTTTTACCTTAGCAATGTGTGATGTGGTACTGAGTTTAATTCCAGCATAAACTTAAACCAGTGTTCTGCTGCTGAGGTAAGAAATCTGCACCACTTCTTTTGTAAGATGTGATTTTTCTGCTGATGAGAACAAAAGCTACGTGCAGACATAAAATTAATTTGTAGGAAAAAAAGTAACAACTAATTCTTATACTTTTTAATTCAGCTGAGTGAAAGCTAACACATATTAGTTTTAATATGTGAACCACTGTGCCTTACTACTGATTTCATGACCAGAGTGTTGTAGGTATGTTCCTTTTCCTTGTCAGAAATATCTTTCCAGAAGTATTGCTGAGTATTTCTACTGACTCTTCCCTGTGCTGTTTTCTGTGTGTGTGTGTGTGTGTGTATACACCTTCCCGACTTTGCGCTTGCAATTTCCTGAGGAAAACTGTCCCCAGCACACCCGAGTAACTGCCTCCACAACAGCACTCAAATTGTGTAGTTATTCTAATCATAAACCATCACTCTGTGTGCTTGCCATCTACAAGAAAGTACAAATCCTGTTGCTTTAGTCTGCTGCCACCGCCACCCTAGATCTGTACATTACAAGAAAGAGGCCAAGCTGATGGAGAATTCCACTGCTAAATGCTGCATGGATGCACTCCTATCTGCTGCCCCCCCAGACAATCCTGACTGTACCTCAGCACACTGTTCTCTGTGTTGTGTGTTTGCAAACCTAACTACGTCACAGTGGCCTAGATGAAGTCACTGTGCCCTTCGAAGAAAGCCCAGTAATAAGTTCAGTAGTAGAGAGTAGGCGTTACAGTTGATATTATAAGGAGAAAATCAACAGACTGTGATAGTGCCTCAAGAAACAAAGGAAAAAGCAAAACACAGCAGTGATACAGAAATGTCAATTCATACGCAGAAATCCGGAAAATAAACACTACCAAAGCAATGCTATTTTCAGCAACTTCATTTTACTTTCAACAGTATTTTAGAATTCACTTAATACTTGTAGAATTTCATTTGGTAATGACAGAACATGTTTAGATTTTAACCCTCATGAGTTTACAGCATAAGAAAGAGGACTGCAAGTGTTTTAAGAATTGTCTTTGTAACAGCGGAGTAGACTAATTCTCAATTCCCTGATGCATTATTTTGACAGTGGACATTTTATTTCCCCATTTCAGCAGAACTACAGCAATTATATACAGAATTATAAAACCAAGTGAGAGTTCTACACAGATCATCTATCCTGACTGATAGAAGAAAGATCCCCATATTGGTCAAAACTATACAGAGCAAACACTCAGGAAAAAAAGTCTCTTTTTTTATTCTATGACACTGTTAATACAATAAATATACAAAACTTCTGAACTACTCAGACATGCAACAGAGGGACAGAAGAAGTGCATTTGTACAGAACCATGACATTCACCAGGATGGCAGAGCATTATTAGTAATTTACAAAATATACAAACATCCCTTAGATAAATAAAACCAACTCCTAAATTACAGATCAATGACTACTGACATTCCAGTGTTTAAACTTCATACTTTGTACTCCATTTGCCACAACACTACAAAATGACAACTTCAGTGGGTGCCATACTCTGATAAATTTAATAAGAGACTGTAAAATCTAGTTTTCATTAGGTACAAAATATTTAGCAAACATGAGCTTTCTGTTGCCAAAGCTAAACTAGAACTTCTTCCTCTCTTTTGGGCTACAAAGTGTCAGAGATTTCTGGTTTAAACAATTCACATGTAACTGAATCTTGAATTTCACTTAAGAGATTAAAATCTACACTTTCAAACCTATGACAAATTACAAATCAACACTCCCTATATATAGAGTATTAAATATATTTCCTCAAAGAGCCTTTAAACATTTGGGAAAAAAGAAATCTAGCTGCCAAATTGAGATTTTATTCCGAGTGTTTTATTCTGGAATATGTTCTGGTAATGTATGTTATTACACAATCTCAAGTTAAATTGCAATGATTATGTCCCTGGGATTCCTACCCAAGAGATGCCAAGAATTCCTTAAATTTAGATTTAAAAGTAATCCACAGTAGAGTTTCTAGATACAACACTCAAATTAAGTTTAGAAGATGACAAAAAGAACAACATTGATATACAGCTGCTAGAAGGGCAAAGCCTGATCTCAACAGAAAATGGTGGCTTTTATATGGAAGCTTTTAACAACATTCCACACAAATTTAAGTTCAATGCTAGCGTGTCCACTAGTAAGGAATTTTAGAACCCCTATTACGCAGAATATTTAAATTGCTTTTAACTTCATGACACAGAGAACATTTAGAAGCAAGTATATCCATTAATATGATCTTCAGTACAGGTGAAACTACATCACTTGCCCAAATTCAATTTGGACTTGAAGAAATCAGTAAAAGAAAGGAGATTAATAGGACTTCATGCTACCAGTACAATACTGATCCAGGGATTAAGATAGGGGGTTTATTTTTTGTAGTGCTCTTCTGTCATTATGAACACAGAATAGTGAAAAAGAGTGTATGGAAGTCGGTCAACATTCATTAACACAGAGGGGCCTCAGAGTTTTATGCAGTCTCGCTACAGGTGATGCACACTAAGGGCTGAATTCATTTCAGCCAGTGCATCCTTACACAGGTTGTGGGATGGGGCCATTGCTATTTCGTTTTCTAAAACAGAGTTTGAAAAAACAGCCCAAGTATTGTCCATAAGACTCATGAGAATCCAAGAATATAACTTACGTCTTCAAAGGAGAGAAATGATGTTGGTAATAGTAAAACTGGATTATATTCTAGAATATTATGATGGCATATAACATTATGAATTGTTCAGTTCCACAGCACCACCGTCATCTCTTGGGAATCCAGTTCAATGACTTAAAAATTAACTTTGTTAAAGATTAAGATTTCTCAGTTTTCCAACTCACAATAATTTAAAATAATTTTTTCCCAGTTTAAATCATATCACAGAGATGGCTGAGTTAATGTTAAAATGAATTCAAGTATCTGTTAAATGCCATTGCTTAAAAAGCTTGTTTTTAGACAATATTCCTGTTAGAAAATCAAATACTGTATATTTAGGTTTTTGAAACAGAGTGACTGACTAGGCTAGAGATTTAGTACCACTGTTAAACACAAATCTACACTTAAAAAAAAAAAAAAAAAAACCCTATCTCCCAAAATCCCCAATATAACAAAAATAGCACTGCACGTACAAGAGGGAAGAGGGGCAAGAAACTAGTGTTCTAAAAGTCAACTGATTTCTGTTCCATCAAAATTATTACCCCAAGACATGAATACTGAAATTAAAAATCGCAAATATATAGTAATTTAGCTCTGTGACTGAAACCATCAGTTAACTTCCTTCAACTGTACACTGCCTCACACATTCTAGTACACAGAATGTTTATGCGCCACGGTAATTTGTCACAGGTAGAGAATACTCCATGAAAATAGATACAAACAAACATTGTCATTATTATAAAGTGGCGCGGGTAAATTCTGGATCAAAACACTGTTTTAACAAGATCAGATAAATCAACAGTATTCATGCAAACTTACAGGTTTATATCAAAAGACTTATCCTAAAGAAAAATCCCAAGAAAAGAATTTATAGTATCTATCCTAATTATATTTGTTCTCCAGCAGCTGCTGAAATTGCAAAAGCAGTAGCCAACCCTAACTTCCTGTGTCTCTCAGTCTGCCCCAGTTCTGATGGTAGAAATCTTACAAAGAAAAATACTTGATCTAAAGTGCTTTTCTGAAGTTAAAAAAAAAACAATGGAGCAAACCCCTAAAAAACCCTTCCAAATTCTTAATACATTTATTTTATTATTACATACCATTCTCAGGCCAATTAATGAAATTATTTATCCTTCATAAAATATGGGAGGCTTTATATTCTACAACACATCATCTTAAAGAAGGGCAATGAATGATTATTTGCTTAAAATAAATAAATTTATAATAAACCAAACATTTCCCATATTACCCATGCACAGCTGCAGAAGAGACAAACATGCTGTGTGAATTCTGATCTAGGTTTTTAGGGAATATAGTAAGTGACTGAGAACTAAAGCAGAGTTGAAGAGAACCGTGATGCCTTTATGTTTTCCTCTACATTCGGTTACCCTTGAACGCGTTTTGAGCTGCACTGGTTGCCGCTGTTGATGCCGCGTTGGCTGCAGCAGTTTGTACAGTTTTGTTGGACATCACGCCCGTCGCAAACTCCTGCTGCGCCTTCTCAAAACTAGCTCCGGTCGTGCGGTAGAGACCATGTACCTAGGGAGGAGGAAAAACAGAGAAAAAACAGTGGTGAGCCTTCCATTTCTGGGTAGACTAACAGCAAAGTCCCAAACACGAAGCAGAGCCGTGTGGTGGGGAAATATGGCTTGTGTACGTGTTTGGGAGGATCCAGAAATGAGTCAACAAAGACTTCTTCACACAAATTCTACAGTTTTTGGTGCGCTGTTGCGCACACAGTCTGACAGCAGGAATACCTCTAACTTTTTGCAAGGGGTTCACAGGTGTCTTACAGGTCTTTACTGAAATCTGTGTGGTATCTACTGTCCAAAATAGTATTTTAAATACAAAACCAGCCTGCATCGTTAGCGCAGGGCTTATAGCTTGCAAAAAAAAAAGTCTTCTTTCTCAATGTGGATACACCTTGTCATACTCTTTAAAGGAGTTACTAAGGGTGTGCATGGTAAAAAAAAAAAAAACAGCAGGGAACAAAACAAAAAACCAGTTCTGAATCCACTGTGTCAGTAACATTTCGCTGAACTTTTTTCTACATCAATTTTTAGAAACATTTTAATTTCTCCAACTGATTTGGTTACATGAACAAGCTAAGCTATGGCTCAGTATTAAGATATGTATAAAGTATATATATATATATGTATAAAGTATCCTAATAATGCAGATATGTATCTGCTAAACTAGTGTGATGACTAGAATGCTCTGTATCATAAGCATAGGTATTAAACAGTATGACTTCCAAACACTCTGAACATTATGGCATATAATCTCTAGTACAACAAAAACCCAAATCCTGAGTAACTTCCAATTACCTGAGTATTAAAATTAATATGCTATTTCTGACTCATATTCAATGAAGTCACAATAAAGCTGTTAAATAATATTACAAAGACATTTTCATTCAGTGTGGCATGAAAAATAATGTTGTAACTCTGTTATAATGTGACTATTTCTCATTCATGAAGATACTCCAGGTCACATTGGGGTATGCAGGTTTTTGAAAAGAATCGAGATGTGTATGGTAGGAAGACTGTAAAAAAAAAATTCCCCACCATACGTTTATCCTGATTGTTTCTTTCTCCTGCATCTGAGTATTTATGCAGAAAACAGAGAGAAGGGATATCTCAAGGCAATGCTTAAGATTTCTAGCTTACTGTAAATAGGCCAGAAAAATGTTGGTTATGTCAAGTGTAACTGTACCTGAGGGTGAATTATTAGAATTGCCAGCACATCATCAGCAGAATTCTCAGTTACATTTTATCTAAAACTTACTTGCGCATTAGTATCTGAACTTCTGGATGGAAATTCACAAAAAAGGAACCAAGGGAAAAAAACACCTTTCTTTGCGCTTTCATGCTATGCAATCATTAATTGACAACAAAATGTTAAAATGATAGAAGCAGAAAAATAAAAACCCTTTTCTGAGATGTCAGGCATCTCCCTCTTCTGCTGATTTTAATGGGAATGTTTTTGGTGAAACCCAAAACTTAGCAATCACTTGAATCACACTTCAATCGGCCTGATGAATCACCACAGATTTCAAAATCACAACCTGGCATCTACAGGTACAGTCAGTGTCCAGTGCATTCACGTACCCTTTCATTGTGGGCTTACCTCCCAGCTTCTCTTATTCGGAGATATCCTTCCCTATTTTAGTTTGCAGAAAATACATGTATTGTACAAACTCCACAAGAGTATAAGCAAAGAAGTACCGTTGTTGATAGGTAAGGCACACCCAAGAATACCATTAAATCCCCCACTACTTCGTGAGCACGCACATCTCTCAAGCAAAAACCAAATCAGACACAGGAAACGGAAGAGGGGAATAATACGTAACTTACCTTTTTAAACATAACTAATGAGATAACAGCAGATGCTGTGAAAAGTGCAGCTATGATTATCATCATAATGCCAACAGGAATACTCTTATTAAGACCAGTAAGAGATGAAATCCACCCACTGTAGGAAGAAGAAAGAACAGAATTTACTAGCACAGCATACGAACCATTCAACCACAAGTATCCACATCAAGGGAAGTCTTAAAATCTCCTAGTTCTGAACACCCTTGAATATTCTTGAAGACAAAGTCATAAGCATATTTTGGTTCTATAATAAACTTTTAGAGCTTAGCTTCCATGTTTCACAATGCATGCAGTGGAACCATACAAAAAATTGTAGTAAAGATAATTATGCTTGAGCAGAATTGTGAAGATGTTAGAGAGCTGCTCATCAACTTTTAGTAGGGTTTTTTTTGTCATACTGTTATTTCAGACTGATTTAAGACTACATGATTTTGTGGAAGAGAAAATGTCCCTGAAAACATAGGTTTAAATATAAAGCAAAACCATGCCACACACACACACAGCTTCGGTGTGGGAAGACTCATTTATATGTACCTAAACAATGATGCTTTCTCAGATGAGGTCAATATGATAATTTTTTTTAAGTAGATGGCATCAGATTAACTAATAGAAAAGACTGCTGTATCAGTATCTACTTAAAACATTTCCCCATTCTTTGAAACTGAAACACCAACATAAAAATACAGTATTGAACCTGAAACCACAAAAAAACAGGTCGTCTTAAGAAAAATAAAACATTAAGATGGAAGAGACTCTTACACGGAAAAAAAAGCACAGACTTTCTGTAAAACTAGACGACCTTAAAACTTTCCTCTCCCTGTTTCATATTGCTTTGATACCCCCTATGTCCAATTAGGCTCTACCATAAACTTTAAAATCCTAACTGTAATTAGCATTTTCTGATGACCTGGCTACTTTTCATAGCCCTTCCCCAAGGACCCTTAAGATCACACTCCATGTACTTGGAAAGCTGTCCCTCTAAAATATTCCTTTATTTTTTTAATGTCAATCAATATATCTACATAAAAGCAAAATAGCAGATTCAAGAGCAAAATTAGTAAAACAGGAACTTTCCTTACACTACAGTTCTAAAGCAGTGTTGTATAAAATAGTTCAAAGTGGTTTACACCAAAGGATGAAATTTTGACCAGCCTAATAAAGGAAGTATCTTATGCTCTTGGGATATGCTTCACCCAGTTTTCCTCATTAAGAGCACTCCAAAAATACTTTTTTTCACATTATTTACTTTATTGCAGCTGCTATATCACATATGAGTGTTAGTCTTACAGACAGTACCACACTACAGCAACAGAATACTCACCAGTTTCCCCACCTTTGAAATCCTGCAGCTTGAAGTACATGTACAGCAAACTGACAGATATATACAAAGAAGAACACAAAGAACCTGAATGAACTGTCACTCCTGAAAGAGGGGTGGGAAAAAAGATTAAAGCAGCCAGGAAATTAATGACTTTTTGCAAATACTGTAGTACCAATCTAAAATTTTCTTCTGCATTAACTAGAGGAAAAGTGCTTTCATTTATTGATAGTGACTCGAAATACTAGTAATTCTGTGGTTTTGTAGAGTGTCTATTTACAAGAGCCGCTCCTCTCTTTTCTATAGTGTTTTTACCACCTGCACCTTTGACAGAGGTCAGAATAGCATCAGGATTCCTTAGTGTTCTCTTCAGCATACAGCAGGGCCTCTTAGACTAAATGTATCAGTTTTGCTACGATGCATAAAGGACAGAATTTTGCTCCACTTTCAGACTGTTGTTCACAGTGCTGGCAGGGTGGGAAGAAAATATTTTACTTGTAAAAGGATATAAAAATCTAATATGGAATTACTGAGACAAATTGTAGACAAGAACACTGAAGCAGCTGTTGCTTAAAAGCAAAATATACAAAAGAAGTTTGCTGTTTAAATTGCTAAAATGCCATCCTGACAAAGACCTCAACATACTACTATCAGAACTAATGATCATATGATGTGCTTGCTACCAGAGTTCTAAAGAAAGCAGAAGTCACTCAGTGAAGTCATAAAATCAGATTTTGCTGTTAATAGCTCTTCCTGCAGAAGTGTTTATTCATTTCTATTTATTCAACCAGTTCAGTTCAATAACTATTTCATTTTCAGCTGAGCAATTGACCAAAAGTTGAATATGGAAGTAGTAGTTTTCCAATCAATAATCATTAAAAAAGCAATGGATTTATTAGAGAGAAAATGCAAGTTAAACTATATGATTCTTCAAAGGTGTGGGGGTACAGCAATACCTCCTTGGTTAGCACAAAGAAACATCTTGTTTAGTCTAAAGGTTACGATTAACAGCAATGTCTGGCCATCAATCTCTTTACAACAATTAGTGCATTTTAAATGAGACTATCCCGAGTCACTTCTATGTAAAAAAGGTATTCCCAAGAAATACTGTACGACTACAGGATTTAGATTCTCTACATGTTGGTACTCACACATGAAAAAAAAATAGTTCAGTTTTGAAAGCCAATCAACAATTCTGTTCTTAAACACAAAGCTACCACACCTCATGCTTGTGAAGTCTGCAAAGATTGCTAAAAGCTGGGAAAAATACCAGTTTATTATGCACCTGCTCTAGTAATTCTTAAGAATGTCAGTCTACTTCAGTTACAGAGACTGTAGGTTATTTAACAATGTAGTATTTTTAAGTTTAGAGTTTTATAAAGTTTTTTTCAGGAAGCCACAAATTTAGGACACTCTGAACTATTAATCTACTCAAATTCTTGGTATGAAGTGATAGAGATTTAATGAGAATTTTCCTTAAAATTGTTATCAGCCCAATACAAAGGTAAATATCTCCTACAGATATGTTTTGTCAATGGCAGAAGCTATAAATACTTTAAAGGATATTTGATGATATTCCTAACTACTGCCATCTACATTTCAAATACAAGAACTGAATTAATGGCAAACATGCTACTTGTTTTTAATGAAAACGTACAAAAGGATTATCATAGTGATAATCAAGCAAATTCAGGAACGTTATTGCCTCTCAGCAAGTTTTTAATACCCTAAGTCAAGCTGAAATTGTTACCTGAAAGCTCCATAAAGGGGTCTGTACCAGCAGACAAAAGAACAAGGGGTAAAAAGCAGGAACCAGAGAATACTCAATCCAAAATCAACCCCTCTTGTAGCATCAACGTAAAACCAGGCCAAACATCCAAAGATATTAAGAAACAGTGTCACTGTATGGACTGTAGAAGCAAAAGCAAAACAATCTTAATTAAGTTATGTTTGCACAATAAATTATTACAACTGTTAAACTAACACCCAAACTGAGCATTTTTACACAAAACATCAGCATGCTGACAATAAATTCATACCCTCTCAATAACCTCGGCAATAAGCTGATTTTTACACAGTTTTCTAACTTTCAGGTAAACCCTGCCTTCCTTTGGTTTAATATAAAAATCTTACTAAGGGGTAGTCTTTCCAGACAACCCTGGAAAACAGGGAGACCCCCTAGGTTACCAGAAACATCCACATTCTGGTGGAACTTTCCAAAATTACTGCTTCATTTGTAATTGCATTTATGATAGCAGGACATGTTTTTAAAGGTAGAAACATCACATCCAGTACTGATACTTACTAGCACACAACAAGCAGCAACTAGGGTTCTACTTCACTACTTTCACAGAGAACCTCAGATGTTGCATCCAAGTATTAGCAAGCTACAGCTGAAGACAAGGGACTTCACTGACAATTCTCCCCTTGCTTCACAGACCCTTTTCTCTGCCTGCTGCAAGGTCCAGAAAGGCATTTATTCCTTGAGCCAACACGTGCACTAAGTAACCCAGATAAACTTTGCTGCTGTAAGGACAGGTGTTTTTATGTTTAGCTTAATGGTTTTAAGGGCCTTCCACCTACTTGCCTCTTCAAATTAACAAATGACACAAATTACTAGAAGATAATTAAAAGGGGTGTGGTTAGTAGGTTGAGAAAGGTTCTCCTCCCCCTCTACTCTGCCCTGGTATGGCCACATCTGGAGTACTCTGTCCAGTTCTGGGCCCCCCAGTTCAAGAGGGACATAGATTTGCTTGAGAGAGTCCAGCACAGAGCCACAAAGATGATTAAAGGAGTGGAGCATTTCCCTTATCAGGAAAGGCTGAGGGAGCTGGGGCTCTTTAGCCTGGAGAAGAGGAGACTGAGGGGTGACCTCATTAATGTTTATGAATATATAAAGGGTGACTGCCAGAAGGATGGAGCCAGGCTCTTCTCGGTGATGCCCGATGGTAGGACAAGGGGCAATGGGTGGAAGCTGAGGCACAGAAGTTTCATGCAAACACGAGGAGGAATTTTTTCACAGTGAGGGTGACAGAGCAATGGAACAGTCTGCCCAGGGAGGTTGTGGAGTCTCCTCTGGAGACATTCAAAACTCTCCTGGACACGTTCCTGTGTGACCTGCTCTAGGTGATCCTGCTCTGGCCGGGGGATTAGACTAGATGATCTTTTGAGGTCCCTTCCAACCCCTAACATTCTGTGATTCTGTGATAATGACCACCTGGGGTCTGAAAGGACCTAAGGTTTTGACAACATGCAGTGTCTACGTGACAGTAACTTCACAGCTACCCCAATACATTACTCAGTGTGAAGGAATCTAAATTTAGCTGTGGAAGCAGTGGGGGAGGGGGGAAGGGCATTCATGCCAGAGCAAGAGTGAACAATAGGAAATTACATTATTAATAAATATTCAGACTAAACTTCACTTTTATGAGTGCAGACTAATTCTTCTTATACTTCTTATACTGAAGAATTGCTTTAGTATATATACTCAGATATACATTCCTTGTCTTAATTAACTATACTTTATTGTCCATTGATGTTTGAAAGTGAATTGACAATAAAGACTGAAAGCTGCACTGAAGCTATTTGGCATCTACATTATTGAGATGATTATTCTGCAGTCCTATTTGGGCCTGTATGAGAACAGATTTTTGCAGTAAGTTTCATTTAAGTAATGTTTTATTGATGGTATTCTTGTGAAATTGAAGTCTTCATTAGGACACAAGACAAAAGAAAGCACTTCTGCCCAGGAATCAGGTGGACTGTCAACTCATGGATGGCCTCAAGGCAAATGGGATGCCTACAAAACAGGGTTTCAAAGCCACAAGGCAACAAACAAGTGAGGACAAAGCTGGTGAAATTTGATCACACACAACACTGGAGAAGAGAGGGGCTTCACATGAAGTTTAGGGTTTTTCTGCTTGTCTGCTCTGCTTTTTTTTGGAAAGGGGAAAAGTAACACATGTTCAAACACACCTTACAAATGAAAGAAGTATTTTCCATAGAAAAGAATATATTCTAAAACAGGCTTAAATCAGCACATAACATAAGCACATGCTATCAAAAATGTGAAGGTGTTGTTTTTGTTTTTTTCTCTGCACAGTACATTAGGACTTCAGCTAAAATACTGGACACAGTCCACATGGTAAAATTCTTGATGCTGCACACTGAAAAATACATAATAATATGGAGTGGATCAAGCAGCAAATCTGTAAGGCAACAACCAATCAGACCTGTAGAAAACATAACCTAGGAAGAAAGGCTGAGTAAAATGATAATTTAGCCAAAAGGAGATGACTAATGAGGACAAATGTGTTCTCCATAACAACAGTGGACAGAACAGGGAAGATCAAACACAGGAAGGGAGAATAAAATAATATACTGGGAAACATTTTCAAGTGACAAAAGACAGCAACACACTAGAACCGTCTTGGAGGGAGTTTATGAGATCTCCATCCTTAGAGGTTCTCAGGAACAGGCAGAAGAAACATCAACAAAGACTGATACACGTACTATTGATCATATCCTCAGACAGAAGGATAGATGAGATGAAACTCCCCTAAGCAGAAAAAATATCATAAGAGTTGGCACTTTAGGGCATTATTTTTCCACCAGAATCCACAGTTTAAGGTATCGGTCTTTGAAAACCTTGAAAATCTTGTTCACAGAAAGGGAAACATTCACAACCTATATACAGTAATAAACACAAGTGTCACAAAAACTTTCCATGAGATTAAGCAGCTTTTTGGTTTGTGACTTCAACTAAGAAATATTCTTTGAAAATCAGTACTGCTCATTTTGTATATGCTATCAGCCTTTGGGCTCATACTTTATCTAGAAAACACAGGCTTTAGAGCTAAAAAATTTTTGGTGTTAGGTACGGGTCAAGAGACATGGGACATTGAACTAGTAACCATACACAAAGATATGGAAAGTAGTGGTTAGTACTAAACATCCAGGAAAACTCATTCTGTCAGCAGGCTACTAAAGCAGCAATGGTCACAAAGCCAAGTTAAAATAGCTCCACTGGCAGCTGACAGAAGCCATGGCTAATTGATTTCTGTAGTTCACAAAAACATGGGAGCACTGAGTCAGTAAAAACAAAGGCTCTCCCCAGGGGAAAAAAAAACCAAAACAAAACAAAACACATCAAGGAATCAAAAAACTTGACTTTGGACACAGCAAAGATGTATGAGTTCACAGAACCTTGTATCTTCTCATGAGATAAAGAGTACCTATGTCTGAAACAGGTAACAAAGTTTCCTTGGATACAAGAAGGCCAAGAATAAGGATATAAAATTGCTACGAACAACAGAAATGGACTTTAGAAAACTGAGGCAGAGAGGTTTGTTTCTAGAGCTGCTAAAAAAGGAAGAAGAAAACTAACCTACTTTACAAAGTGCTGAGCACACGTACTAGATTTATCCAAATGTGATTATGTTCACAGAGCCCCTTGGCCTCACAAGACCTAGGAAGTTCTGGAAGAGGAAATAAAATGTAAGGTGTAGGGTAAAGGAGCAAGCAGAAGCAAGTTGGTTTGCTGTGTGGTACAAAGTGCCTCCACTGAAGAAGCATAGCCACTCTAATGGAAAAGAAACAAACCATGCAGACACAATCCTGGATCAAGGATTGATTCAACAGCCAAGCCTAAGACAGAGTTCTGTACATAATTTTTGGTATTTTTAACCTGAAATAGATTTTGTCTTTCTTTTCCTTTACTATGCCCTTTTCCTTCCTTCCTTCCTGAGTAATCCCTAAAACAGTGGGCACTAGACCTAAAGAATGAAAAGAGCAATAGGGCTCAGTTAAAATCTCAGTCTACCAAAAAGAAAAACTTTCATGGTAGCATAAAACCACAACTCCTTTATATTTTGAAATACTCTAATGTTGCTGCTTCCTTTATTTATCGTCATAAGAAGGAAAATGAAAAACAGTACTAATATTCCAATTCTCACTGCCCAAGTTCACCTTGTGTTTGAAACACACAGCACCCTCAGAACTCAGTCCCGCAAACAGCCAGAATCAGTCATTACCCTAAATTTTTCAGGTACTTCATCTTAGATTCCATATAAATCTTAATGTTGGTCAGATTTATAAGAGTGATTAGTTGCACATTCTACAGTGGATTTAGTTGCTTATTTGAAAATTAATGACCCAGCAATTAGTATAGAAAGCTGTGGATTATGATGGGAGTGGAATTCACTTGATTCAACGCTGACTGCCCATTTTTTGTGTTTCGATCACAGTAATAAGATTACCAGATTAACAGGTAAAATTATGGAGATTTGCTAACTAGATCTGAAGCCATGAAAAAATGCAGAAAAGTTCTAAAATTCATGTTCCTTTAGTATGCTAAAAGTATACTAAAGACATCAAAGAACTTAAATATTTGGAATTCCCTCGGTCTTAGATTAATTATTAGGCTCTCATCACACTGGACAAGGCAGAAGAAACAAATGTTGTGGCATTTGTACATTTGGTTCATCCAGCATTTCTTCAGTCAAAACACAGCACTTGAATGAGAGCAAAATTACCCCACAAAGACGGTGTAGAACATATTTGGTTTACAAAGGACAGTTTTAACGTGGACTGGTTCTTAATCTAATTAACTTTACACTATTTAATGTCTAAAATGATATTAAGTGTGCACTATAGACTAAAAACTGTATTATACTATATGAAACTATGTATATTAAAGCAAATGGGTATTATATTTCTTAAACTCACAAGTCTATTAACTCTGATAATGAATTATATTTCTTAATATATAAGCTGACTATAAAAACAGGAAAATTATTTCTAAGTTAGTAAATGGTCAAAGCTCATTTTAAAACAACAGAGATAATAAAACCAGAAAACTACAACATACTAGAATCAAACTGCCTTTAGATAATCCTCCTCCTTTTTTTCTGCGTAAGTTTCTAGGAAATAATTCAACACCTTTAAAATTGAGGCTAACAAAAATATTTCACTTCAACACTTGATTTCTGGATTTAAAACTATTTCTCTTAACAGATGTTGCAAAAGCCAAAGTAGCAGGTATGTACCATCAAGTTGCTATAGACAGTTTTTGTTTAAAAAAACCAACAAAACAAAAACTTACACATCCACAAATAGTACATAATCTTTACTGTCTTCTGGAATTCTACAGGAATGTCTACAGAAAAGTCCTGGTAGAAACAAGGACCTACTGGAAAATTCTCAGGAAGAGGTGGCCAGTTATTTTTTCTACCTGCAAAACAGAAAAACGTAAAAGAGCTTTACAATACAGTTTTAATCTCTTATACTAGAAGGAGATACGCATTTGGACTTGTTCTTATTGTTTTATGCATAAGTGTATGAATAACAAGTGGGGCTTGGGCTACCAAAACCCAGGAGTTTTATCAGCAATCCTCACACAGTACTGAAAGTAAACTTCAGAAATGAAATACAATGAAGTGTAGAAAGATCAAGGAAAGTACAGTGTTTTATGTGTGTAAGACTAAGGAGGCATCTGTCAGTTCCTATAAAGTAATTAGGAAAGAGAATTCTTCACATAATATGCAGATATGGGCAGAAAAAAAATTTCTCACGGTTCCTTGACTTTTAAATGTGTATTTCCCTGAAGTCTCACCACACTCAGATACTCTGTTAAACACAAACACTGTGGATTGAAAGCATTCTTCATTTGCAGAATCCTGATATTTTTACCTCCAGGCTATCTCTAACACTTTGAACTAGTTCCCAATAGAGTTTATAGTCAAAGCTTCACCTAAAAGCCCAAAAACCTCAAGAAAGGCAGCTACTGAAATGTTCTACAGCATCATTGTGTTTTGATACAGCTGTGTGATAGTGAGGACAGCACAAAGGACACAGTATCAGACACCTGGATATCCTGTATGCTGATCTGCTCACAGGCTAGAGTATAGGTTCTGCAGAACACAAGTTCTGCCAAGCACAAACTCATCGAGATTCAACTGAGATAGTAACTGCAATAAACCTTTGCTATAGTATTTCAAATTCTAGATGCAAGATATAAATTAATCACCATGTTTCAAAAGTGGAGCTGAACTAGGGACTAATCTAAAGGCACCTTTATTTGAAATTCTAACAAGGTTTTGGTTGCAATTTCTATCTTCAACCATATCTTTAATAGTAGCTGATGTGGTAAGAACAGAAAACTTGCAAAGCTTATGTAATTGCATTATTTCTTATTTGTTTCCCCACTCAGACAAGATGATGTCAAATCTGGTCACACAGGTACAAAGCACTGAGTATCTGTTATGTTTTCTGCCTCTGCTACTGAAATTTTTCCTAAGTCTTTCTAGAGTAAAACTGACGGTTTTGCACAGCACACTTGCAGGTTGTGGCAAAACAAGATACCGATCTTGACTGTGAGTTCCAAAGTGTCATATGAAAACTTGACACAAAATTACTAATAGATCTTTCTGCTATTTGCATCTAATATTATGTCTATAAAATAGCAAAATATAAGAAAATGTTTTGAAACAGTAAAGTTCTCCTGCAGCTATAAATACTGACAGAGGAGAAATCAAAGAGATGTTACTTATGAAGTTACTTTTACTTCCCAAAATGATCCATTTCTATTCAACAGTATTACTTAGATATTAACCTAGAATAAAAATAGCTGATAACAGAGAGTAACATGTAACAGTGGTTACATTAAAAATTTTTACAGTGATAATCTGCACAGGACAGGCCAGTTTTTATTCAGTGTATGAACTGTCTCAAGGGAGATAAACGTTTTTTTCCTGAGGAGATTATAAAACCCCCATCTTTGACCTGTTTCATCATGTCACTGTAAAACTGAAACTGTTTCTAAGAAGAAGTGAAATTTCTGCAGTTTAAAGAAGTATATTTTTTAATGCATACCACCCTGCTGATTGAGACTCTGCATTTCCCTTTCTCTGCGATCTAGTTCAGCTGCTTTTCTTTCCAGTTCTTCTTGACGCTTTAGCAGTTCTGCCTGGGCCAAGGCATGCTCCTGAACAAAATAAGCATCGTTAGAAATTGATAAAAAGTATTAACACAAAACAAATATTCCAAGACTGTTTTCTGTAATTAAACATCTCCAGTCATGGATGAAGACTGACCTAACATTTAATGAATTCATGCATTAATCAATTACTAAAAGGCAGAATACTAATCTTCATAAATCATTAGGAAAGCAATGCTTGTTTATAAAGGATATTATTCTGGAAGTGTATTTAATTAATTGTAATTAAAAGTAAACTAATGCTTGGAAGTTACAGACAAACCTTTGCAATTTGTGTGTAAGCAGGTGGTTCTTCAGTTGGTTTCATTATTGCTGGCTGGGTACTAGGTACATTAGGCATTTTCACATTGCCTGGAGGAGCCTAAGAAAACAAGAGACAATTATAGGGAAAAAGTTTTCTGTTCTCATAAACATCTTTTCATTAGCTCTGTAATAAACAATCTAGTTGTTCTAAAGGAAGCATTACCGATAAACTGAAAATCTGATATGCTGCCTGCAATATTTATAACCTTTAGGAAAAAGAAGCTAACTACATTCTGTGGGACAGTGTTCTGCTTATTTGCTTTTACACTGTGCTACTTGCCATAAATACACATGGAATTCTGGGGATCAGTAGAAAGTAAACAGAACTTCAATTCTGTTCAGACAAGAATATGGACAGTTACTATTCAGAAAACTGCAGGATTTAAAAGGGATCTATTCATTCTGAAACACGATGCCATTTATTAGTAATGTCTTCCAGAGCTTTCTACTTAACAAAGGCTTGTATCACTTAGCTGACTAGAGAAGCAATGTACCATGTTAAACCTTCTTAATTCAAGGTCCATAAATTACTGATTAACTACTCCACCAGTATGTATTGTTGTATCTAGTTTCAAGTATCACTGGCAATTTGTTGACTTGGTCACTACCTATAAGAACAGAGGTCAAAAGAAACTTTTAGCAGCTCAGTAGTTGTTCAGATCTAGTTTGTTGGGGTTTTTTTTCTTCTAAATCCTCTCCTTTTTATTTTCATTTGTCATCTTCTTTGACTTCCTCCACATCTCTCTATCATACACAATGTTAGCTTTTGGCTATCAAACCAAGGAAAAAAAATACTGCCTAGATTGAGGTTATCAACCAACTTTTTACAAAGGCAGATCAGTATATCACTACTATGATGTTATTTTAGTCTTAAATATGCTTTGGGGCAAACCACAATTCCTTCTTTGTGTAAAGTTTGCAACATAAAAGACTTCCGTGTTCTGTGATCTTGTCAGACAGAAAACCACTTGTTCTTAGACTGAAATCCAGAACAAAAACACAGTGAGAAGTACGATGTTTTCAATACAAAAGCACCTTAAAGTAGGAATCAACTAAATACCACTAACTCAGCAAACTATGAATTGGCACAGATCATCTGCATCTTTTCTAACCATCTTTTGAAATGCACAAATGCAATACACTGAGGTGAAAACACCATGCCTGAGTAAATTCCAGCTCTCTGTGTGATATTGCAGCATATCTCAGCAACATCAGCAGATACCAGCATTTCAAAAGTATCTTTCCACCTTATGTTATACATCAGCTCCTAACACAATACTGAGGTATCAGAGAGGTCTTACTTTGCAGACATGCTTGGTGATCTAAGCTTTTCACCCTAAAAAGATTACTCGGCACTGCAGGATGAAGGTAACTGAAGGCCAAGTGCCAGGTCCTGCATTTGGATCACAAGAACCCCATGTAACACTACAGGCTTGGGGATGAGTGGCTGGAAAGCTGCCTGGTGGTTTTCCTGGACCTGGAAGTGTTGGTCAACAGACAGCTGAGTATGAGACAGCAGTGTGCCCAGGTGGCCAAGGTGGCCAACAGCAGTCTGGCTTATATCAGAAATCATGTGGCCAGCAGGAGTAGGAAATGATTGTGCCCCTGTACTCTGCAGTGGGGAGGCCACATCTCAAGTACTGTGTTCAGTTTTGGGCACCTCACTACAAGAACAACATTGAGGTGCTGGAGCAGGTCCAAAGGAGGACAATGAAGCTGGTGAAAGGTTTAGCGAGCAAGTCTTACGAGGAGCAGCTGAGCAAACTCAAGTTGTTTAGCCTGCAGAAAAGAAGGCTAAGAGGAGACCTCCTTGCTCTCTACAACTACCTGAAAGGAGGTTGCAGTGAGGCAGGTGTTGGGTTCTTCTCCCAGGTAACAAGTAATAAGACAAGAGGAAATGCACCGGGGATGTTTAGGTTGGACATCAGGAAATTTTTCTTCACCAGGGAGGTGGTGGAGTCACGTCCCCTGGAGGACATGCAGATCAGGTGGTGAGGGACATGGTTTAGTGGCAGGTTTAGCAGTGTTAGGGTAATGGTTGGACTCAATGAAGGGCTTTTTCATCTGAAATGTTTCTATGATTCTGTGAAGCTGGTTAAAGATGGTTAATAGTGCTTTCCTTATGCTGGAGAATTAAGTGATAAGGAAAAAGGCCTCAATAAAAACCACTGCAAAAATCAGACAACTACCCAGGGTTTTATCATCTTCTGCTGCAAACGTAAGATACAATACTTACACCAGAGTCACAAAAAGCTACTGAACAAAAACTCTTATGCATTATGCATTGTGGGCCTGAGCAATGCCACAAAAGCCAAAAAAAAAAAAAAAAAAAAAAAAATTATTATAACTCCCTTGCTAAAAAAAAAAAAAAATTTAAAAAAAAAAAAATAAAAAAAACAACCCAAAAAAAAAAAAAAAAAAAAAAAAA
>JANVCC010010406.1:9073046-9089377 GCA_025345505.1 Todiramphus chloris collaris
AAAAAAAAAAAAAAAAAAAAAAAAAAAAAAAAAAAAAAAAAAAAAAAGACTCAGGGAGAAAAGAGGTTATGGTTACTAAGCCTTAAAACAAACAAGGTACTCAAAACAAGTGTTGCTTCATACATGCAATAAAACCATACTCAATATAAGTCAAAGAAATAATAATTTATTGCCTTGGTAAACTGCACAGTAAGACGGTCTTTGTATAGTTACTAAAAAGGAAACACAAAGCCCAGCTCTGGAAGTAATGTCTCACATCAATTTCCAAATAACAGAGAACTCACAGGTTTGCTCTAACTGCCATGCCTGAAGTTAGCTCAATCAAGAATCAAGCTAACTTCATGAAAAAAGCTGCAAAACAATTTCTGTAAAAATATTTATTGGAATGTTAGCTAGCATATGGTAGGCTCCTTACATTCTGAAATGGAGATGCATTTGCAAGCTGTTGTATTGATAAATTGTCTGAAATGGTCTAAATGTTATTGTACAATGCGAACAAGGTTTAAAATTGCAGGCATTCTGAAAAGCAATAGCTCAGATTTAGGCTTTTACAATGTTGGCAAAGGACATGCCTTTACTACAGACAAAAACTGTAAATAGAAGTAATAGCAGAAGCAAATCTTATTGAGAAATTACTATTTTGAAGTGGTCAGACTAGTGCTAGTTATAGGAGCAACTGATTTGCTATTTAGAACCAAAAGCAAACAGCCACTCTCTAAGGTCACCTCAAATGTTTTATCAGCACAAAAGATACAAGCAGGAGAGAGACATTTGATCAATAGCTATCAAAATCCTGAAGATGTCAAACTTGGTAACTGCAGGAACTAGTTTTCAGAATTAATAAGTAAGCAGAACAGGTAATTCTCACCTCTTAGTGTACGTTATGTTATTTTGATTTTTATTGACATAGGATTTCTAGGAATAAAAATTGCTGAGGCATCTTTGAAGGAAACCAGTGAATCTGGCACTTGCCAGGTAACTCCTTTAACCCTGAAGAACATCTTATGCAGTTCAAACCAGTATATCCCAAAAAATACTGTGCCTTCTTTTGTCTCAGAAGTACGTCAGTAGACATAGCCTTCTCAGGTGGCTGCAGGAAAGTAGAAGTCAAGCCTCTTCCTTTCCCTCTCAAATTTAATAGTCCAATCCACCATCCAGGAACCTGGAAGACCTGGCCTCACATAAGTCATAATGACAATTTGAAAACAAGACTTGCTCTGTGTTTCTTGCTTAGGCAGAATGTCACAGTCATACTTACTAGACCAAAGTTCAGCTTACATATCAGGATAAAAATGGAGAGTTCTGCTGTTAAAAATGAAATAGATATATCTTGACTCCCTTAGGGATCAGCATATGCATGGGGTTGTTTGGTTGTTTATTACACAGCATGTTACTTGTTGAAACACAGCAAACTAATTCAGAGAAGGAGAGGGGGATGGGGAGGGGGGGGGAAGTCAATGTAAGAACTGCCAAACTCTGGGACAGGTTGCCCAGTGGAGTCACAGAATCTCCATCCTTGTATACATTCAGAACTCCCCGGGACACAATGCTGAGCAATGCAAATCAGTGTACAACTTTGAATAGGAGAGATTGAAAAAATGCTCTCCAGAGGTATCTGCAGCCCATGATGTGGCACTTTCATAGAATCATAGAATCACAGAATCATTATGGTTGGAAAGGACCTCCAGGGTCATCAAGTCCAACCTCTGTCCTAGCATTTCTCAACCACTACACCATATCCTCAAGCTCCACATCTAATCGTTCTTTAAACACCTCCAGGGATGGTGACTCCACCACCTCCCTGGGCAGCCTGTTCCAGTGCCTAACTACTCTCTCAGTGAAGAATTTCCTCCTAATATCTAATCTAAACTTCCCCTGACGCAACTTTAGTCCATTCCCCCTTGTCCTATCATTACTAATTTGAGAGAAGAGACCAACACCAGCCTCTCTACAACCTCCTTTTAGGTAGTTGTAGAGGGCAATAAGGTCTCCTCTCAGCCTCCTCTTCTCTAGACTAAACAAACCCAGTTCCCTCAGCCACTCCTCATAGGGCATGCTTTCCAGCCCTTTCACCAGCTTTGTTGCCCTCCTCTGCACTCGCTCCAGCACCTCGATGTCCCTCTGTGCTGTGGTGACCAAAACTGGACACAGTACTCAAGGTGCGGTCTCACAAGTGCCAAGTATAGGGGTACGATCACCTCCCTGCTCCTACTGGTCACACCGTTTCTGATCCAGGCCAGGATGCCATGGGCCTTCTTGGCCACCTGGGCACACTGCTGGCTCCTGTTCAGCCGGCTATTGACCAACACCCCCAGGTCCTTTTCCGCCAGGCAGCTCTCCAGCCACTCCTCCCCAAGCCTGGAGCGTTGCTGGGGGTTGTTGTGACCAAAGTGCATGACCCAGCACTTGGCTTTGTTAAACTCCATACAGTTGAGCTCAGCCCATCTCTCCAGCCTGTCCAGATCCCGCTGCAGAGCCTTCCTACCCTCAAGCAGATCAACATTTGTGCTTAATTTTGTGTCGTCTGCAAATTTACTGAGGGTACATTCAATTCCCTCATCCAGGTCATTGATGAATATATTAAACAAGACGGGTCCCAAAACTGAGCCCTGAGGGACACCGCTTGTGACTGGTCACCAACTGGATTTTACTCCGTTCACCAGCACCCTCTGGGCTCGGCCATCCAGCCAGTTTCTAACCCAGCGAAGAGTCCTCCTGTCCATGCCATGACCTGCCAGCTTCTCCAGCAGAATGCTGTGGGAAATGGTGTCAAATGCCTTCCTGAAGTCCAGGTAGACAACATCCACTGCCTTGCCCTCATCCACTAGGCGGGTCACCTGATCATAGAAGGGGATCAGGTTGGTTAAACAGGACTTTGTTATACCTGTCTGTCCATGTGCTGTTGGTTGCCTGTCCAAGTCCTATTGGTAGCTTATGGATTTAGGTATGGAAGAGAGACAGACAACTAACTGACTTAGAGATGCATGGAATATTTGAGACAGTCACAGGAAGGCAAGATAGACAGTAATTCTGTCTTTTTAAGGGTGTAACTCTAACAGTAATTACTCAGACTTACATTGTAAGGACTACACTAGCTTCCAGTTATCACCAGATCATAACATATCATATCATTTCATATCCTTATATACCACCCACATCTGGACAGAGGAAATAAGTCAACTGTTTTTACAGAGACGATAAGGTACTTGTATCTTGAAACTGAACCAACCCCACTCCTACAGCACCCTATTATTTTCCTACTCCAAAATGGTGCCTCTAAGATCTTTTTCTATCATGCCTGGCTCTCACATCTGCACTGGAGGAAGAAGCAAATTAATATGACCTCTCTTGAAGAAAAGAGGTTGGCTGGAGATAAATGCTCAAAAGAAGTTCTCTCTTAAATAAATTTCCCCACACGAGTGAAGTAGGTTTTTTTACTGGGGATGGGGGGAAGACTTCCAAAAGAAGCCAGGTGTGGATGAACAATCTGGTTTCGTATAAACACTTCAGTGCGTTTGGATGCAAGACAGGAAGAGAACTGCTGAGGAATTTACTGAAAAAAAAATCCACTGAACAAAAAAATTACAACTCTACGAATGATTCTTTTTCCAAATTTTTAATGCAGCAATTTAAAAGTAATTGCTATATCCTTTATAGTGTCTACACATGTTATACATACATACACAGAGAGGCTCAGAGGAGCTCAACATGAGTCAGCAGAACTTTTTGAAGCAGAAAGAGATTAAAGGCCTTCTTTAACAGTAGTTTCATTAAACGGTGAAGCAGAAATATTAATTGTCTAATCTCATCTGTTCTTTGTTGATTTTGGAAACAAAGTCATCTCCATGGTGACTGTTAGAGCTGGAGACAAAACCACTGAAGAAGCAGGCAACAACAGTTAATCTAGCATTTATACAATTGACTAAAAAAATCTGTTTGGTATAACAATCAAAAATAAGACAGGCTTTGACTTTTGATAAAGAAAAAGAAGAAAAAGACTCCTGATTCCTCATGTTAGATATGAAGGTGGCAACATTTGAAAACTAAAATATCCTATATCCATTCACTTTCCTCAATGTGTCTTACATGTTATTTTCCTACCAAATTTCCCACTGCAGATGTACAGGATATAAGTTGACTGAGAAAAAGTGAATGCACTGAAATACTTAAAAAAAACCCAAAACAAACAACAAACCAAACCAACCAACAAACAAAAAAACAAACAAAACCAAAACATACACACAAATAAAAAGAAAAAACCCAACCAAAAAACAAATTAGAATAAGGAATACTGAGAAAGAGTAGAGCTTATTTTATTTCTGTCCTATCCTGATAGCCAAGAACGAACTGACAGGAAGCACCTCCTTTTGCAAATGGAGAACACAACTGAGTAAAGATAATGAAAGTCAGTATTCAGAGTTTGAAGTGACTTTCTCACAGAAGAAACATCCCTGTCCAGATTTGCAATGGAGAAATATTTTTGTAGTCCAGCATGCTTTATTAACCACAATTCAGAGGGAACTAGGAAAGAAGGTTAATGCTGCGTAATGCTACAGACTGCAAGATAACATTACTACCACTAGAAATTTAGATTTCTAATTGAAGCATACCATTCTCAGCTTCCTTAAAAACTAAAACTATGCATTGTTATTCATAATGAAACTTTTGGTGAAAATCTTAAATTTTACAGATCACCAATTCACAATCTAAAGCATACAGAAATCTCCAGGACATATTTTGCTACCATCAGCCTGTATCCTCTCTGCTCACTAGCACCATTATGGTTTTCAAATGTCAGAAGTGGGATTACCTGCAGAAAACTGCTCAACATGATATAGCTTTCCAACAAAGGCAGAACAAGGAACACTAGCAAATCAAAGCCCCAGAAACTATTTTCATGGTTTTGCCCTAAGCAGCATACAAAATGCAGAGTGATTTCTACCCCTACCCTGATGGACATTGTAATCCTTCAAGTCTAAAAATTCATAGACCCTGCTTCTATCTCCATTCATCCAACCTCTAAAGGTATCCACTTCCACTGTCTCTTCCCTTACTCCTGTGAAACACATTTATTTGTACATACATTGTATGCCCTTCTCTTCTGTACAAAGCTGTTAGGAAAAGAGAGGTGAGCACATTTCTGCAAATACATATAAGTACAGAATAAGTAATTACACATTCAGCATACACATACACAATATTCAGAGAGAAAATCATCTAAATGTTGATTATTACTGCACTCTTAGCAAATTTATGCATTATTCTTGCAGTCTTCCTTTCTGCAGGAAAACCTGTGAAAATTCTTTTCCTCTACAGAGAGCTGCTCATTCAGTTGGTAGATTTTATGAATTCGGTAACATGCCATAGATTATTAATTGAATCATAGTGCATTAATATAGCACATATTCAGTAGGTCTGAACACTGATTTAATTTCCTCCATCCACCCTATTTTTCTGTATGAGTGACATCTATAAGGAACCATTAGTATTTTTTATACATGCACAGCTGACTGTTCAAAGCCAGATAACGTTAGCCATACATTTCAGTTTTCTTTTTCCCCACAGAGCTGCTTGTTAAATTAACTATGTAAGTAATAAAAAAAAAAAAAGTCAGTGCAGCTCTAGATTTTTCTTTTTAAACAAGACCTACTGTCTTTATAACTTATGGTCAATACAAAGCAATTTTGAAACTCTCCAGGGTTCAGAGGGATCAATGAAACAGAATTCCTGATACTGTGAGCTAGGATGAAAAAATTCTGGACACTTAGTTAATACTGTTGCTGGTTGTAAACATTCTACCTTAAATAACCAATCCAAGGCATACATTTTAACACTATTTGAAACCTTACTGTTGCGCTGCAAAGTCTCAAATACCAGCATTCTCAAATATCAACATTCCCTATCAGCACCATCAGATTTGCCATAGGAAATAAGCCTACATTTGAAAAATGGTATTTGCATGTTTATAAATTATACTGACAGACAGCAATCAACCACATGTTTTGCTAATCCTGCACAAGGTCTCCACTAAAAATGCTGTTACTTTATGAACTTACTACTCCATTCTTTCCATTTCCCCCCCGGATGAAAATAAGCACAAGGTATAGTCAAATTATACAAATTAGAAGCAAAAAACAACTGTGTTTATTGGAGATAAATGAATCGTTTTGCTACAGCACTATTACTCATATTCTGTGGACTGTTTCTGAAATGCAATGTTTTTCTTATTCTGAGCAACACTTTAACTGAAATGAAAATCAAAAGCAAGACAGGAGAAATGTGCCACACTCTCAAATTCTATAACAAAGAACATTCAGAAAATCATACGGACAGACTATCAGAAGTCTCAGAGAACAGGGGAAAAACTCAGTTCTGTTTTAGCCTCCTGTCAGAGAGACACTCTTTCTTAACAGGTCAAAGCTCACTTACATCAGCCTACCCACTGAATCCTTCAAATACTTCAAGGGACTATCTAGTCTTACGGATCTTCCACTGCCTCTAGATAGCCTATCACATTTCACAACATCAGTCCCAAACTCTGAAAACAATACCTCACAAATCTTATCTAAAAAAATTAACAGAATGATTAAGAAAGAAACATGCTTACTGTTCTTGAATCAGAGAAAGGATTGTACTCATCTAGCCCTGGAGGAATATTTCTTGTCACTTGTGTAACAGAAGGATCCTAGAAGAGAAACAGTTCTGTAAATGTATGCACACATATATAAGCAACAAGTGAACACTTAATATCATTATATCATATAAAATTCTGCTCTTATAGGGAGAAAAAGCTCTCAATAGGGAAGAAAACTGTATCCTGCCATGTTGACCATAGGACTCCACAATAAAAAGCACAACACAAGAAAAGATTTTTTTTTTTTTTAACTCTTATTTCCCCCCTACCCAGAAGCACCTCCAACACCTTCGGGAATAGGAAAAGCATTTCAGAAAAAAAGAAGAGATGAGGGAACAGTGTCCAATAATGCCAAAAGCACCTCTGGTTCAGCTTCTACCTGAACTGGTAAAATTAAAATAAAAAAAAAAAAAAAAAGAGTCATATTTTTTCCTCTAATGAACTACACAGTAAAAGAAACTGCTTGACATTAATCTTGAGAAAGTGATTTCAGTAATGAAACATTTGCTTTTGCTATAAACAAGCCAGCCTGGTTCTGCAGAAGGGCCCTCAACCACAGACCACACTAACGTCATATGAAGAAAAATTGTACTTATTCCATGTGATGCCTGGTTCAACTACACTGTTTCTGTGCCTTAATTTAAGGTTTCTGCATCTTCAGAACATAAGAAGAGATGAAAGGAAGATGTTCTTGCAAATTAATAAAACCACTTATTCAACAGGGTTAGTTACATTATTATTTACATAAATGCACAAAGTGTACAAATATACAAAACATCTCTAAGTATGTTATTTACCTATTTGTAAATGTTATGTATACAAACATTTTATTAATTTCAACAGTCTAGCTCACTGTTTGAAAACAAATTGGAATTGATAAAGACTGGGAAGAAGATAAGTACTTACATTTATTTATATATATATAACATCCATATTTCCTTTAAAGACAGTTACACTCAAAATCTCAACATGAAATATTAGCCTAATGTTTTCAGAAAAATACAGTAAGTCACTGAACCTACATGTAAGTAAATATACAAACTATAAAAATGCTGAAAAAGAACATCTAGATTCATAGAACCAGCATCTATTACGGCATTAGCTTAGTCCTGACAGCAGTAACAATCTATAGTGCAGAAACATTATTTTCTTAATGGCTGTGGTCAACTTATTTGCAGCTAGAAAAACAAAAGAAAACAAAAACAGGGTAGAATAACTATCAACCCTAAAATCCTGAAGGATACGGGGTATGAGAAAACTGTTTTTTCTATTAAGTTTAGACACAAATTTAATAATATGAGGCCATTAAAAACATTTACTATAAAAAAAATTGAGAAGAAAATAATTGCTTCAAAAATTGAAATCATGTATGTTGTGTATTTTAATAAAATTCATGTGCCTAAGCATACATAAAAACTACTCTTCTGGTCACATAAAACGCTAGCACTTTTCACTGAAGTGCACATTAGGTGCAAAGCAGTATTTTAATGGTGACTGAACAAGAATCACCCTTTCTGTAAATGTGTACACCATGATCTTACATTCAATTCAAAAACCAGCTTTCCTACATTTGACTTACACTGTAATTAGCCATTTCTGTAAAGATACCCTGGTCACAGTTTTCCCCCACAAGTTTGCCTTTATGGACTAATTCACTGTAAGACAATGAATAAGAACAAAACCAAGAGAGTATGTGCGTGTGTGTGTGTGTGGAGAATGTTATCAAAATTCAACTGCAAATTATTTGAAACACCGAATAAAAAGATGATAAAGAGTAAGGGAAGAATTAAATCTGACATTTGAATTAGAAATCAGTTTAATAGATTTGTCAGCACAAGATCCAAAAACGATTAACTAAGTTAATACAAGTAAGACAATTTCATAATTCAGTATACAGGATGTTAGAAAGTTGTATATAGATGAAAACTTTTAACTTAGAGTGGTGGGTCCACTCTAGCCAGCAGCTAAGCCCCAACCTAGTCACTCACTCACTGCCCTCTCCAGTAAGATGGGAGAGAGAACCAGAACAGCAAAAGCAATTAAAACTTGTGGGTATTGAGAAATCGAGACAGTTGAATAATAGGGGAAGAAAGGTAGATTTAAAAAAAACAACCAAAATTAAAAACAGAAGCACAACAACACCCCACAAGTGATGCAGAAACAATTACTCACCACTTCTCACCAGCTAACAGATGCCCAGACAGCTTCTGAGCAATGGTTACCTTGGAACATCCCCACCACCACTACCACCACTGCCAATGTTATTGCTGAGCATGATGCTATATATATGGTATGGAGTATCTCTTTGGGCAGCTAGGGTCTGCTGGAAGCAGAATGTGAAGCAGAGAAGGTCTTGCTGTTGTGCTAGAAACACTGAGCAACAGCTAAGACACTGAGCACTGTTTTGGTCAGAAATCTGAAACACAGCACCATAAGGATTGCTAAAAAATATTCATTCCATCCCAGATAGACCCAGTACACTTATTCTAGCCTTTACATGATAGCATAAATTAGCAGAGCATAAAATACTTATTCCTTGTTCATACTTTCAGTAGGGTATACCTTCCACAAATGCTTGCCTATCATTCCCTCCTCCACACACAAAAATGTTCAAGTACAGACAAATATGAAACTGGTGATAGCTAACCATCAGCCACACAGTGAAAACAGCATGTCTACATTTTAAAACTCAAATAACACACAGTACTTTAAGTTAAATAGCTGCTTTAGAAGTACACTTCAATACTAAACTGTGTTTGAAGAGTGCATTATTATGTCAGCCTGACTGTGCCCGCGAAGGACAATAAATGCAACTCCTTGAGTAACTAAAATATCAGACTCATGAGACAGACACTGAACAGCAGTAGATTTTTCAAAAACTGGGAAAGAGTGGTCAAGACAAATTCAGAAAAGCAATATATATTTAAAATACAATATGCAAACAATAGTAAATATCTAATAAAAGAAAGCCTTTTTTCTCAGAGTTTCAGACTGGCCTAGGGGAAATAACTTTGTCAGATCTCTTCACACAGCTGTTCCTGACATCATAGCACTGACAAATGACAGGAAACGTATGGTGAGCCAAACAAACTTACTGCATCAAAAGTCTTAGCGCTAGAAATAAGTTGTATGCTTAAATACACACAGTGAGTAGAGCAAGAAGCCCACCATCAGAAGTCCATTCTCATTTTGAATGAGCAACTTCTATACTTCTGCCAAATATTGCTAATTTTGCAAAGTTTGCAAAAGAAGCAGCAGCTCTGAACAAACCTGAATGACTGAAAGGACCTCCAGTATCAGCTCTATTTAAGAAAACTTTATGAAACTACACAAACTGAACTCCACTGTGGCAAGTACCACTCCAATTCTATCTGAGAAACCCTGAGTTACATAGCCTGATGTCTCTTCCACAAGTACAAAGACTCAAAGATAAGTAAATCAGGTATCACAGGAAAAGAAGAGTAACCTCAGGGTTGAAGGGGGCAAGTGCAAGCCTGGAGATCCCTATCTCTCCTATACTCATTCACTGGGATCTTCTCTATCCTCTTCATGGAAAGAAACAAACTCTTCATAGTCTGGGTGTCCAGGTGTAGGCTGCTAGACATAAATTGTTGTGAATACCTACAGTGCATCAAACTGACACCAACAAGAGCTGCATTTCATATTTCAAAACACTACTCATGGTATTTCTGAAGAAATTAGACCTGACATGGCAAGGAACACAAAAAAATTACCTTGAATCACTTTTGTTACACTCACCACATCTCATTTTAAAAATGGAGCAAACATCAACTCATCTAAATACAGTCAGAGGAACTGTGAAGCAGTCATACTCACTGCTGCAGAATAATGAAATACTGAATTTAGAAGTTAACTGGATTTGAATAATGGACACAAACAATAAATGTTGTGCAGGACCATATACTCAAAGAAAAAGTGACCTTTAAATTAATGCTATCAAGTGTCTATAGTGCATGACATGTATATTCTAGCGGTTAAAAACAGTGAAGATTTTATTATTCTACAGCAAAAGGTAAATCTAGGCTGGTGTAACTTATTTTTCCATATTCCTCCCAGATAATAAAGTGCATATTTTTTAATATTAAGAAACAGAAAAAAGCCACAAAACCAAGTTCAATTTGGCAATAATATACAGACACCAACACAAAGAAGCAGCATGGCTGGAACTATCAAATATCCTGAGACCTCAGTTTGTTGCATGATTTAAGTGAATAAAAAGTGGGTTACCCTCTGCAGGTAGAGAAGATTGGGAATTTCTAGGGCAGACTTTAAATATCCGATGTCAGCCACCCAATGCAGCAACTATGAAATGCCTGGTCCAATCTCACACCGAGAAAGCAATGTCCTAGTGGACCAGTACTGCCCAAACTGTACCTGCCCTTGAACTAACTCCTCACCACAACCTGATATTCCTCAGCTACACAGCCACTCCCTGCTCCTTTGACTGCTGACCCCTCTAACTCCCATCTTCTCCAATTCCTTCTTCCCTCCTTCCAATTCACATGTCCTCCAGCCCTATCACACCCAAACTCCCACCAGTTCAGCCCCGTGAGTTTCTGATCTTTTTATTTGACTAATAGTGATGCCAACTATGGCACAAAGTTAAGAAAATGTCTTTTTTTTTCATACCCAGCTACTGTAGCTACTGGTACATTTAAGTCAAGCACAGTCATTTCAGATGACATTTTCAGGATCTGAATTATTTCAGGAGATGGGAGTTTAAGAAAACAGCACAACTTCATTAACTGTTCTTCATCTAATCCTTTATTTTACCTGCTTCGTGTAGTCTCTCTCCTGTAATATCAAGCTCAAAGCCAAAGATTAGGATCACACTCTTTGAGTCAGGTACAAGGAGCACACTGATATTTACATCAAGAACTGAAAAGTCAAGGAAAAAAAAAAGAAAACCAAACACAAACAAACAGAACAAAAAAAAAGCCCAGTGCATTTATATCTCAAATTGGCATGAGCACCTAAAGAACTATTAAAAATATCTCCTGTGCCAGGTTAACAAATTATGCTCACATTACTGAGATATAGATAAAATTAACAGAATACCCAGTCTTCACAGAGGGTGTGCAAAACCAAATAATTACAACTGAGAATGTTTAAAATGGAGAATAATACATTCTACACAAGTTTTTCCACAGCTTTTTAAAAAACAAGTTAAAGGGAACAGAGACCTCCGTTGTCTAGGAGACCAAAACTAGTCATCAGCTACCAGGTTACATTAATACAGAAAAGATTAGCAAATTAATAACTGAAGAAGTAGGTCTATCTGTAATGATTCTTTGTACTATTATTCACTGGGAATGGGTCCAGCATTGTTCCACCATGAGTAAGATGCTTTGATAGCACACATAACCCAGTAATATGCTGAAAAACACCATCAGACAGTTTTACATTATTAGCTGTGATTTTCATTTAACTAAAGAGAAAATAGTGAACTAGGAATGAGCCCCTCCAAATTGTCTTTCATGTCATTAAATGGAAGTTCTCACTTTTGAGGTACATCCATTCTTCTACCAAAAAGGCTAAAGAATTTATTTTATGCACAAATACTTTAACATAGAATGAAATAAGAAGGGGGGGGCGGACAGGACATGATAAACACACACACACACAAAACGAAAACAACCACACACACAAACAAACAAAAACAAACACACGAAACCCAAACCAAACAGGCTAAAAACATCACAGTGATAACATGTGCTTGTGTTGCCTTATTTTTTCCTAAGTGAAAATAGGTAAGTGACATCAGTGCTCCGCACAGAGTATGTAATTTAATTCAATATTTGACAGTTTGTTCCCAATGACTAGCCGGGAAGTAAAAGCAACATCTTACTGCAGAGGTCAAGAACAGAGTTTACAGATACTCATTCTAAACAATGATTTTAATAGAGAACATAATGTTTTTATAATACATGAGCAACAGTAAGCAAGAATTTCAAATTTAAAAAAAAATCACATAAGCTAAGAAGAACAGAGGAAAATGTATAAGGTACTTTTACAAGCAAAAGAACTAAAATAACTAGTAAAGAAATGTAATAATAAGGTATTTGACATGGACTGACAAGGGTAACTATGCAATACAACTAAAAGCTTCCAAGATTTGGATACCAGGAGAATTGTACATGAAAAGAAGACAGTAATCATGTTGTTTGGGAAAAGCGTAAAATTCAAACGCTGAACACAGAAGTGACAGAACTTTCTGTCACCGTTTTTTCTTTCTTAAGTTTACATTGAATTCATAGAAGAGCACCAAATATCTGAGTAAACTGATAGAAGTACACCTGGCTAGTCCCAGGAAAAAAAGACTATGGAGAAACAATAGAGTAGGGCTAATGGTTGGACAGGATGATCTCAAGGGTCTTTTCCAACCTGAGCGATTCTGTAAATATACTATGAACCCAAAATTTAATTTAAAAAAGGATTGCTTATTTTCAGTGAATTAAATCAGAACAAGAAAACAGGGAAACCCCTTAGTAGTTACGTAGCTCCTTAAAAACTACTGAAGGAAGTTTCTGAAGATGACTGTAGAAATCTTTGGTTTTGACCTTAGTTCTATGTTAAGTTCAAGGGCTAAAAATAATCTCTAATGACTGGAGTAGTTGAAATCCAAGCTGAGAGAGTTCTGCTAATCACAAGTCTTTTTACATTATCAATATCCATCCCACTTGACATAAATGAGTTCTGGAGAGTAATCAAAGGTACTACTATCTCAGCTGAAGCTCTCCATACAGTATACTCTGCCTTCAGTATGTCCTCATTAGCATTTTGGGGAGAGATTTCTGACAAAATTTAACTTTCAGGAAAAAATGGGGGGGGGGGGGGTGTGGAATTATTGGGCAAGCAATGAACGTAAAAGCGGTTTTCCTCCTGTTTTAACTGTTGTGTTTCAGCTTTCGAATAAGGATGGGACACTTGGAAAAGAAGTTTGCCTGCACATGAAGGATATGTTTCTCAGTCACATAACACTGTATGTTCTCTAAAATCGCAACTTGCACGTGTTCAATGTTTGATGTAAATCAATCAGCTAAACTCCCCAAAGACTTCCTCCCTGTTCATGCCACAACATGGAAAAGTTAAGTTTCAGGAAGCTACTGGTGTTTTAATGCAGTGTCAAACATCACTGGTTCTTAGGGCTTCCTTTCTTTCTTCATCATTCCAGGCCCAGGAGCGAGTAAAGGTAAAGAAGTTTCACAAAGAGCAACTAAATTGGGATTTCATGTTTCATTATCTTAGCAGTACATTCGCACTATAAACGGTTTACATTTAACAGTATAAAGGAAGCCTTAATGTATTGCACCTACAACAATACATTTTAACCTATGATTAAAATATACTTCCTACAAGAAAGAATTGTCCTCAAAGAGTATACATGTAACACCTGGAGTAACAATGACCTAGAGGCAAAATAAATACTCTTTCTGTACTTATAATAAAAAAAATAAAAATCTGAGTAACCACCACAACAGCTCTCTCGCAATTACAAGTTTAACATCTCATTCACTAATCAGACATTTCCCACTCTCCTCACAGAATTATGTTCAAATATTTTCACTCTAGCACAGCACTGCAACTCTTACATTATTATTATTATTATTAAATAGCATAGCACAAAATTAGTCAATTAATATTTCTTATACTTGGCTTTCAAGCAGCACCCATTACATGAGACATTATCTCATGGAAGCAGAGCTATGAAGGGTTCTGACCTACTGAGAAAGGCAAGTTCCCCACCTCTGAAATCAAAAAACTTCAGAAGATCACGTCAAATTTGTCTTAAAGATTATACCAGCCCCATCTTGTAATGGAGTACTGGGTGACTAATAAAGCATCATCTCCATCTCATAACTATTCTCAAATCTTCCTTTTTCCCCAGCTCTGAAATGGTGTATTACGTTCCTCTTTGTAATGCTGAATCTTAATATATAGTGCAATAATATTAACACAACATGTGCAAACACTTTAACTGAAAATGTGGGGAAAAACACACAGCTGTAACTGATATCTCTTAAAACACTTCACAGTTTAAACAAATTACACCACAGTTACAGCACTGATGCTTACTCCTGAAAGCGAACTACCATGTAGAACAGCTAAAGCACACTTCCGATACCATGACATTCAGCACTACATTATGCAAGATTTAGGGAAACTCAAAAGTTTTGATGTCATGAAGGGACACCAGGTAATAAAGTCAGAAAAATCATAGAACGGATTGGGTTGGAAGGGACCTTAAAATCACCTAGTTCCAATCCCCCTGCCATGGGCAGGGGCACCTCTCAGGAGACCAGGTTGCTCAAAGCCCCATCCAACCCGGCCTTGACCACTTCCAGGCATAGGGCATCCACAACTTCTCTGGGCAACCTGTTCCAGTGTCTCACCACCTTCAGAATGAAGAGCTTAAGTAGGGAAATGATATATTAGAGGATATTATATCCTTTACCAATTTAAAGGAGACAATTAGGTGTATTTTATAGTCATACAAAAGAATCAGCTTTTGAATTCTAAAGCACAAATACTGTAGAAACAGTTCAAGTAACCACGGTCCTGATCCTTCAAAAATAATTAAGACTTCTGTTTCTTCCTGTAAGTTTCTGTCTCTTTAGCTTCACTTGAGCAATAAAGGTGTAAACCATATAGATTCTGCTGCCACACAAGGTAGCAGTCATCTGCTTCATCATTAAACCTCCATCTTGTATTTCCTGCCAAACCAGACAGAAGATTAATTCGTGCTCATGCAAGTCAGATTAAGTGTAATATCTAACTTATAAGCGGAACTGCCTCTGTAGTAAATTTAAACTCTAACATATACTTAGCTCTAGTGACTCAAGTAATCCTGTGACTTCAGTGGCAGCAACTCAGGTGCTAACGCCATTTTTAGGTATCTTATAGCATCTCAGAAATCCACAAAAGAATGGCAATCATTACAGAACTACAAAAGATCTGTGGTTTTTTTGAAGCAAAGCTCAAAGCTAACCACAGTTCAGATACCTAAGATACCACCCAGAGAAACCACTCGCATAATCAGCATTACGTACATTTAAGGGTTTCTATGATTGGGTCCTTCCACACTGAAACTGAACAAGACGTAGACCATTCTGTTTAAATCTTCATCCCTACCATGCAGTGGTTTGGCTTTCACTGTAAGGTCACCGTTCACATTTAAACAGAAATATATCTCAGTTTTCGGTAGTATCAAATACCTGCACCTGCTCAAATCTCTAAACACATCAGATGAATCAACTCAAAAGAATTCATCATAGAAGTCAGTTTTTAAAGTCCCGATTCCAGTTACTCATAAGTAATCACTCTGTATGTTTGGATGACTGTTACAGCCAGCTCTCACTTGTTTAACAGGCTGTCAGTGAAGCTACTGTGAAATTCAGAGATCTACTTAATAAAATAATTTATTCTCTTCGTAGTACTATCATTCACTTACAAAAGACAAAAAAAAACCCAAAAACAAAAACAAAACAAAAGCAAACAAAAAAGTCCCACAAAAGCAACACATTTTTATTGCAGATGAATTGCTGAATTGCTTCGGAGTATATGAAACATACGCTGGATTTTGAGAGACTTCTGTTTCAGTCTGTTTGACTGCTCTATCACCTCCCAAGACAAAAGTCTGTAACTATGCCTTATTGTATTACATGTGAAGGAGAAA
>JANVCC010010406.1:9092782-9235282 GCA_025345505.1 Todiramphus chloris collaris
CGCCGTGCGGAGGGCGGCCCCCTCCGGCCCCATTCCCCCCAGCCAGCCAGGGCTGACCCGCCGCGCCGGCCCCTCCCCACCCCCGCGGCAGGCAGGGAGCGGCCTCCCGGCACGTAGCGGGAGAATGGTCGGCGCCCCTCACTCCCTCTCTCCCTCTGCCAGATGTCCACGGCTCGGCGGAGCCCGCTCCCCACCCTCCCCCCCCCTCCGCCGCCGCCGCCACACCGAGGAAGGCTCACGGCCACACACCGCCCCGCCCCCAGCCTCACCTTGAAGGGATTGTTGAGGTCTGGGTCGGCGAAGGGGTTGCTGTCGAAGTCCGACATGGCGGGGGCGGGCGGGGGCTGCGATCACCGAGCGGCAGCTCTTCCCCTGCAGCGCCCCCGACGCTCGCCGGCTGCCCCCCGCGCCGCTGTCACCAGCCTCCGCCACCAGCCGCTGCGGCTCGGGCCCGAGCCCGCCCCCTCCGCCACCGGCCAGCCACGGAGCGCCGACCTCCCAAAATGGCCGCCCCGGAAGTGAGGTGGTGGGGCGGAACGACCCTGGAAGGAATGGGAAGCGCCCGTTCCCGGGACGGGCGGGAGCAGGGCTTGGGAGAACCCGTTCCCGGGCTGGGGCGGGGCGGGGCGGGGCAGGGCGGGAGCTCGAAGAGCCCATTCGCGGGGCGGGTGGGGGTTGGCTGCTGCTGTGGTGAGGGGAGCTGGGCACGGGAGAACCCATTCCTGGGGCGGCTGAGGGCTGGGTGCTGCTGTGGCGAGGGCTCTTAGGGCTCTAGGTGGGCTGACGGGGGGTGGGCGCTTCGTCCCGCTGACCGCGGTTGTAGGCACCGGCCGGGAGCCGTAGGGGAAGCAGGCCCGGGGCTTCTCGGATGTCTGGCACCAAGGTTCAGCAGGTGCCGTAGGTAGGGAATTGCTTTGAACCACAGCCACAAAATCCTGCTTCTATCAGTGGACACGTTAAAACAGCCTCTTGGAAGTGTTTAGCCGTTTTGAACTGCTTGAAAGACTTTCGATACACTTCCTTGGAAATACTGATACTTCCACTTGAAGAGCTCAGTCTGAATGACACAAATAAACAGGGGCAGCACTGAAGAACTGAAGAACTTGAAGCACTGAAGAACTTCGGTTCGGAGCTGTGGTTTAAATCTGAAATCCCACATACTTGTTATCAACCAGTCTGCATTGATGCAACACTTTCAAACTTGTGATTCCTGAATGTCTTTTTATGCTTTCTACAGAAATTATTTAAACTTTCACTTAACTGTAAAAAAAAGAAAAAAAAAGAAAAGGAGAGGTTTGAGGCAGCTCAGACAAAAGGAATTGCTATGAGCATAAAACTGCCCTTTTAACTTTCTTGTGGGGTTTTTTGTTTTGTTGGGGTTTTTGGAGAGGTGTTTTGTTTTTTGTTTGGTTTGTTTGTTTGGTTTTTTTATGTAATAATTGTAGACTATCCAAGGTATTTTGAAGTCTGATGCTGAATGTTAAAGGCTTCTGTGTATTTTAATGGTTCCACACACATCATTACTCTGATCCTGACACTGGCAGTTACTACTGTGGTAGTGTTCTGTCAACAAGTCAGGACAAATACTGTGTGTACATGAGAATTGATTTTGCATGGATCAGTAAAGAAAGCAATAATTGCTTGAAGGCTTTCTCTTTGCAGAAGTTTCTCAGTTATTTGTGAAGGACTGTCAGAAGATGGTATGTAAATAGGAGAAATAAAAGCACAGCTTCTAAACAACAAAACACTTTTGACTTTTTTTGTTGCTATAAAGTGTAAAACACTTCAAAAAAAAAACCCCACAAAGGCAGCTGTTGTATGATTAACAAAAGTACATTACAGTATTAGTCATAACCATTCATATAGCTCACTTATGGTGACAGCAAATTAAATCATGTTGTTTTCCAATATTAGCCCATGGTTCAATATATCATAGCTCAATGATGTGTTGGTAGTTCAAAAGCTGCATGGACTGGCACCTGTATGTTTTCCCTCTCCTTCAGCTGAACGTGAATAAATGCATGCTTGCATGAAAGGATGGATGAAGGTATGAATGAAAAGTGTCTCTTCCTGTGTGGTTGGTGATGCTTCAACTCATGGACATTGCAACGTTTCTCTCTTAATAACTTGTGCACAGTTAAAAGGGAATAGTCTGTCATGTCATACAAGTTTCAAGACAATAACGAAACTGCATTGGGATGTTTTTGGAAAGGGTAATAAGTGATAAAACTTTGATAGTACATCTTTGCTTGCTACTGAGTTAACTTTGGGAGACACCAACTGCCTGCCAGCTAATGGAAAATTACACTTCCAACTGAGTAGTTTGTACTATACGTAAACAACATGGACAACATAAATGGTCATAGTTGGATGCTGAGAGTTGACATTGCTGATTGTTTTCCTCATCTTCTAAAGGATTTTCAGAAGGAGAAAAGAGACATGATTAGCCAAGTATGTCTCCCCTCAACAAGGCCTCTACACCATGCTTTACAAAAAGCAGATTTTTTTTTTTTTGCTTGTTTAATAATTACCTACTTGCAATTAACTATTTCTAATTCTGGTTACAAGATAATAGCTCATAAATACTTCAGTCTGATTTTTAATATGCTAGGAAGTTTATTGAAAAATAAGTTCTAGTAGAGAATGAGTGACATTATTGAGATAAAAATATTGCTCTTAGCTAAAGAGGTGGTGAGAAGTGCTCAGGTCAGCCGAGAAGAAAATCTTGACAGTTTTTTTTCAGTCAAAAATGTTTGAATGCTGAGTAGACAAGCAAGTTATCTGTCTTTATCAGCTCTCTGCCCCAGTAAAGTAGATCACAGTTATACAGAGGATGGGCCTTCAAAAAAATGAAATCAAGCTGTAACAAAGAAGCCCTAGCAGCCCTTGTAAAGAAGTGTTTCATAAAAGGGAGCAGTCTGTGCAGCATGAAATGCAAGCATAATTGTTAGAAGAAAGCAGGGATGAAGAATGTCAACATCCCACGTAGGTGAGGCTCTGCTACAGATGTTGAGCAAAATGACTGGCACAGATGACTGAAGAACTGCTAGCAACTTATGTAGTAGAAACAAGCAAGAGAACTGTATGCTAGAGTAAGCTTCAAATTAGATCATGTGTACATTCCAGTTTTAGAGTCTTGATGAAACTGTAGGCCGTTTACTCTGTGAGGTAAAACTTTGCCTGAAGAGTTACTCAAGAACAGCTCTTGGAACAGTTTGAAACAGCAAGAACCTTTTTCTAGGTTTTCCAGCAGAGAGATTTATTTGCAAAATGTTGGAAAGATTTTAAATTAGGAGGGAAGAGAAGTGTGCTGAACAGTCATTTCAATGTAATACTTGCAGCTCATGACTGCACTATTCCCCAGATTGTCTTAACTTAAAAGAAATATGCGTGGAGAAGACAGGAGAAAGGGCAGAACTCTAAAAATCTGCTACATGCATACACCCATTTAATCTCACTCTCTTAAAATCAATGAAGTTCTGATTCTGTAAGATAATAAATCCAGTTTTTTGCTGTGCAGATTGCTGAATCAAAATCTCTTGAGTTTCCATCATGCAACGTGTTGAGCTAATATAAACCTGTTTTAAATAGTCTGAAGAGGTAGCTTTTTCTGGGAGTGAGGCAGCTTTGCCAGTTCTGCTGTTAGGAAGTACGCTTGCACGCAACTAGTTCAGTAGCTTGCAGGATGCAGCACGTGACCAAGCCAGAACCCTGGAGTCGCCTAACAAGTGCAACAGTGAATACTCACAGGCTGGTGAGCATCTTGCCCTCATCATGAGAAATCTTTGACTACTTTTTGAACCCCCGCACTTAGATTTTCCTATTGTGTTCCAGAATTGTAGCAGTATTTTTGGGATTCTTCTCTGTAGACAGCTCACCTCTTTGGAGGTAGGAGAAGGATTCCCAGGGCAACAGCTGAATTGCAGCAGGGAATGGGTAACAAATGCATAACCAGGTTGTGGTCATTTTACCAAAGGTCAGTCTAGTACTACCAGTAATCTCATGCCCTGCGTGCTGTATCCCACCCTCTTGCTGTGATTGACCCTGCCTATATGATCTACCCCAGATGATGTAAGGACATGCATGTCCAGCCACTGTTCCTCATGCCCCTGAGGGGAATTAGAAGTGAATTTCAGTTCACAACAGAGAACCAATACCTCATGTTTGCTGCTTGGAGTAACTGATTATGCTAATGTCCAGGTGGTCAAAGGGCATGCTGTGTAATAACAAAATTTGGTCATTCTTGTCTTGAGCAAAGAATGATTTTTGTTGATTTAGAATGACATTGGTCAACATTTTGTCATTCAGAATGAAGGTTAGATATGAAAAGTAAAAGCTGTCCCAGTGGTGATGTTAGTCTTTGCAGATCTTCGTATTCCTCTTTGTCCTGTTCTGCTCCATCTGTTCTGTGACTCTACAAAGAGCAGATCATCAGCTAAACATCCTTTTGTCTGCTTCTTTTCTCTGTGGACCAGTTCCTGATCTTCAACCAAGGAGTAGAGCCCTTCTCCCACAGCCAAAGATGCATGTATTTTAGGAACGTGCAGGCACAGCCTGGCTATCACCAGCAAGGTGTCTTGGTTTTTCTCCAAGGCTGAGCTTGTTTGCCAGTTTCCCATTCCACAGGCAGGAGAAGTAAACATAAGCACGCTTGGAGAGCCCAGCAACCATGAGCACTGGCCAAGACAGCAGGATGTAATTACGTAAGAGGAGTAATTCCTGCTGAAAGAAGACTTACATGTCCGTCTAGGTGGGAATGGAACCGTAGCAGTTCCCCCCCCCCCCCCTCCCCGAAGAGTTGTGACACCTGTGGATGAAGCTGCGCACTGCCACAAATGCTGCCTGTAAGAAGACGGCTAACCTACCGTGGGAGCCAGTGCGTGGGAGCGATGAATAGTAAGCTACAGTCATAAGGGAAGATACGGCAAAATGAACACATGCTATTTGGGAGCGGGGAGAGCATTCCAAGCAGCACTAGCAGTCTGTGCTGTTTGCATATGTTCCTGTAGCAACTCAAGAGTGGGTGGAAGAGCAGTATCTAAGGCACGTGGTAAAAGAGCTAGTTCAGGCAGTGAGCAGACCTCAGTCTGACCTGTCTCCTCCTACTCCTGTATTACCTCTTGCTGTATTGTACCACAAATGCCTGGCTTCTGCAGCCCTTTTCTTACACCTCCCCAACCTCTTCTCATACCCATACCCCTCAGGAAGAGGTACGCTCTTGGATTTCAGTGGAATTGTTTAGACAGTAGCAGGACTTGTGCTGTGATCCCTTCCAGCGAAATGATTCTGGCAAATTACTTTGCAGTGTGTCTCTCATCCTTTACAATTTAAAACTGTGTATAAATAGTAGAACATAAATGGTTGTCTGCATTTTGATTATTTTATGTGTTGCATTGCTTTCTAATAACTCGTATTTTCTTCATTCCATGATTATTAAGTTTTAATTATTAAGCAATTAGATTCCAATTAGAAAGTAAATGAATTGCAATTCTGCGATCTGGAAAACAATTCAGGGAGGAATCTGTATGTGCCTAAGGAGAGAGTGATTCAAAACGGCAGTCCTCAAATGTCAGAAGCAACAAATAAGAAAAGGAAAAAAGATAGAGAACAAAAGGTGTGGGGAATGATGGTTTCTTGGTTTCAATTCAACTATACAAAGTTTTACAGAACAGATGTGGGATTTTGCATAAAATATCTCAGAAGGCATTCTTCACAGTCTCAATTCTGATGCACAAGTGCAAGTAGTTACTAATCTTCACACAAAGCTCAACAATATATTGAGAATTTTTAGGCTTGGGGCAGCCTGCCCTGGTGTCATTCCATCTCTGCAAGTACTTCTTCTCCTTGTATGTCACCGTTAGTAGGCAAGAAGGCTCATGCCTGGCACAGAGGGTCTCAGTACAACTGCATCACGACATGTACAGCTGTCATCAGGCAAGAATCCACACATCTGCTGCTGCAGCCACAGCTCTGTCAAAGGCAAAATTACGTGTTGCGTTTGCAGTGCTGAATGGTGTCCTGGCAGTGAAGAAATAAGAAAAGAGCTCTGGAAATTTCTGGTAGCTACTCATGCACACAGCTGTAGAAGCAGCATAGTTTGAAATGAGAGACATTAATTGCACAAGAGTTTGTCTAAAAAAAATACCTTCATTTTTTTAAATAAGTAACTCTTTTCTTTGAATTTGCCCTTTGACATCCGGAACGGGTTATTAATCAGATCCTTAAAAGGAAAAACATCTTTGCAGAACTAAAAAAACCCCACCAACACATTATTTGAGATGCTTATTTCCAGAAAGGGCAAATTATGGATGTGAAAAATGACGTGCAGTCTAGGGTTCCTCTGAAGAAGAAGAAACAGAAATGAAATGTTTGTGAAATTTATGCCTTTTCATATTTAAAGTTAATTAGAAAAGAAAGCTACTTTACCTTAAAAATTAACTTATCTCTCTTTTCTAGTAACAATAGCTCAGTGTATGCTTTTAAGATAAAAGCTATTGTTTCTTTAAAACAATGCAGATCTCTGGACAACAAGATTTCAACACTGATTGCATTTTGTACTGATTCCTTATTAGGATAGATTTGTTTTAAAAAAAGGGTGGGGGGAGCTGGGAGGGAGAGAAAGTAAAGCAGGCATATCACTAAGTCTGTTTTCTAGAGAGTAACACGCAAGGAAAACGTATTGTGCCTCTGATCTGTTGTTTACAAAAGTGTTGTTATTATAATCTTTAAAATGTTAACAGTTACCAAAAATTAGTTCATTTAATGGTTGAATCAAGCCTCACTGGAATCATATGAAAAGTGATGGAAAAAAATACATACCTTGCTACCTTTGAAAAAAATTGTGGATGTTTGAAGTAGTGCATAAAAGGGAAGAAAAATTGCATTATTATCACAAAAGTTTAAAGTTATTCAGGAGCTTATATGCTAAGGAAGTCTGCAATTCATAAACAAGAAGTTTCTTATAAGGGTCATATCCCTTTGCCTCCCATTATAAAAAGATAACTGCTGCTTCTATGTTTCAAAAATAGCTCTTTAAGTTAAATAGCAGAAGTAGACAAGAGTGTCTGTGAATCTCCCTTCTGACCTATTGCCTTTCTTGACTGTGTAGCCTGTTATGTGGATGATAATTAAAAATCACAAAATAGTTTTATATACTGATAAACTTTAACATTATATAAAATTAAATAGATGAGGAAATCTAGGACTCATATAGATACATGGTTTTAAAGACAGTGATACCAACTGTGATCTGCTAATGGTAAGCATGATAAAATCAAATCAATATTCCCTTTGAAATACCCAAGTACAAGTGTGCAGCAAGCTCCATGTGGTACTTGAAAATACAAAGCTCAAAATTACCTAGAAGTTGTAAATTCAAATCATCATATAGGTAAGCAGAGATCTGAAGTGTTGGGGAGAAAACATGCAGGTCCTTGGTGAAAGAGACTGACCTCTGACAAAGTTAATGTTTTGCCAAGGATATTTCTTGTTTCAATCATTGCAGATGAAGCAGAGAATACGGTTAACATTTATGTGGAGTAAAGAGTGATGGATAGAGTATATACTTAGTGCAGATCTATTAATCTGGGTTGCCAAACCATTTCAAATGTTGTGTGGTATCATTATTACTGTGTGGTAGAGCTGTAGTGCATGCAGAGTGCTCTGGTCCAGCCAAAGATTGTGTGCTCATTGAAGGAAAAATATAATAATATTAGAGAGTGTTGTGTACCATTAGAACACTGTGAATCAATGCAAATCAAGTTTTTCCCTTTGGAAAATAGGGTACATAGTTCTTTAGTAAAGACTAATTTATAAATCAGTAATAAAACTCTGCAATAAATGTAAACCTCTGCAGCCACAGAAAGTGCTGGAGTGCAGGTCATAAACAGGTGTTACAAAAGTGCTACATGTTACCCGTTGGTAAGTCTCATGGGCATTTTTAGCAGAAATGAAGAATTATTTTTTCATTTACTAGTGTACTATCAATATCCCAAATTATCAATATCTACAGACTGACAGGCATGGTTTAAGTTCTGTAAGTGGCCAGAAAAAATATGGGATAATAAACTATTATTTTAGTTCTCAAAACAAATTTACTTTGAAAACCCTGTTCTCTTTTCCTTTTTTTTTTTTGCCTGTTAGTATTCCTTAGTCTTGTCTGGTTTGATAGATGAAATGTCACTTCACTAAGCTGAACTAAAAAAAGTCACCAGAAGGTGTATGATGTAATGAATGTAAAGAAGCTCACTTGGAGACATGGTACCACCCGGTTAAACAAACTTCATGATTATATTACTGCATAGTGTTTGCTAAGCATTGGTGACCTTGTTATTTTAATGATGGATATTCTGTCTTGGATGGATATTGGGGCACCTGTTATTGTTCCTTTAGGTCATCCTTTTTCCACCCCAGCCAGGGCCCTACATGCTGCCTGTGCACCAGGTTTCCCTCTGGAGTGGAAGAGCTAGCTAGCTGTCCCTGTCCTCAGCCCCACTGTCAAAACTTGGGCAGGTCAGTAGTTTACACTGTAGAGATTCCATCACCTAGCCCAGGCTTCTGTCTGGCGCCTTTGCTTCAAGCATAAGATATTGATGTCATGCTGTCAGCATAGCTAGATCTTGACAGGTTGTTTGAGGCATGTTTAGAATTGTCGAAATACCTTACAAAGAAGGAGCAAAGAAGGACTCAGAAGAGACATCTTGGTCTCGGTTGTAGCAGTATGTTTTGTGCTATCTTGAGCTCAGGGCGGTTTTAGGAAAGGAAGCCTGATAGCAGTCAACCTTGACACCTGTTTTTCACAATATTTAATAATTGTAATCTGGATTTTTTGCATCTTCTTGGCTCCCTCAAATAGGTGTATGTTGTTTGGTTGTTTGTTTTCTCAAAAAGACTCTTAGTTTGTTAGTTTTCATGGTAGAGTAACTCTCTAGAGATATGAGAAACAAGATAGATATTGGTCATCAGTCAGAAAGTACTGTTGGGAAAAATTACGGAATTAAGACCTGAATAAGTAAGCAAGAAACTCCACTGGGGTTCATCAAATGCCTAACAGGAAATACTGCTCAAAAAGTAGCATCTGAGAGCTGAATTCCTCGCAACTTAACTCCAAGGAAAAAGTATATTTTTATGCTGGACATTAACTATACTGAGATGAGACTTATTACATAAACAAGAATTTGTGAAAGTAGTTGCTTGCTTTCACTGAGAAGAGTGGCCCTTGCTTGTGTTACACTAAAGAAGAACTAGTTAATAACCAGTTTCACACACGGAGTAGTTCCGTGAGTTTTTGGTAATTAAGCAAATGTTCTTTCAGTTTTTGTCCAAGTAGGTATTCTAACGTGTCTGCCAAATATTATTTATCCTTAGAAATCTGTCTTCAACACTTTTCTCAGTATTTTTTTATTCCCTAAATTCCTTCAAATTCTGTCTGCAGAAATAAATAGTAAAGGAAAAAATAATTTTTTTACTAATGTGGCTGGGTGTGTAACTACACTCCTTTAGAAACAGACATACATTCACACCATAAAAATGTACCTTTCTACAGGATGTTTAAAACATTTCATAGTGGCGCTGTAAAACCTGGACCTGTTGTGAAATGTGACTTTTCAAAATTAGTAATAAAAGCCTTCTGTATTTATTTCTTTTCTGCTTTCCAAACTAAGTTAGATCAGCTTTCAAAGAGTAGAGAATTTTGCTATGTTTTTGTCTTTTAGAAAAAGTACAGAGAAGTATATTCTTAGACTCAAAGGAGTTTCTATATTTGATATAAGCTACAACTATAACTCAAAATAGCTTATTTTTCTCATACTGTATGAATGAGAAGAAAAATAATATTTACAGTCAGTGAAAATATGAGTATAGAACCCAAATGCAATACAAAACACAACGAGCAAAATTTTGAATGAAGAATACTGATTTTGCAGAATTTGTATTCAAAAGTATAATTACATTGTAAAATATTTACTCTTGAATTTGCAATATTCATAGTAACAGAAGAAAACATATTTTCTGCTTCATGCCCATGTCTTTGCTGTGAGATGCACTTAACATTTGAGGAATGTTTAGCAAATAAACAGTACTGTTCCTATTTTTCTGAAAGGCCATTTACGGGAACATTGTAGAAACACTGAGAAAATGCAGTCAGCAAAATAACATATTTGGTTTTCAATTCAGATGAACATTTATGTGAAAAGCACAACACGTGAATAAGTACTCCATCCACTTAGTAACTATCTGACAAATATTAAAAAGCCATGCAGTTTCACCTAGATGTCCCATCCAAGAGATAAACTTAGTCAGTGGTTCTGCCAAGTATTTGCAATGAAACATAAAGTGAAGGAAAAATGTTAGCAAAATGCAGTCATTAGCGGCCCCCGTTCTTACCCACCCCAACACCTAAAAACCCTCAGCAATTCTTTCATCATCTTGTATCTCATTTGCTGTAACAACCTTTCCCTGACTAATTTGTTTTTCACTGCTCGTATCTTCCCAGAATGCTGTTGCAAAATTAATTTCCACATCAGTTTTGCAGCCCTACATGAGCTCTTCCTTCTCCATCACGTCCTGTACAAAGTAGGGCCTGTGTAATTTTACTTTTCATGTTGATATTTGGGACAACAGTACCCTCTAATTATATGGAGATTAAAATATTCCGTGAAACAGATAGTACTGAACTTGTGCTCTCTGGTTAATTTTGAGATAACAGTTGTGGTCTGCTTTAGCTCATTCTAGTCTTTTGACATTGGTTGATAATTGCAATCCACACTTCATAAATTTACAGTCTTTGAATCTTGTCTTTTAAAAGCATAACCTTAAATAACAAATTACAAAACAATTTCCATTTTCTTTGCGTGTTTTAGAGTTCTCTATGAAATTTAGTAAGGTAAATAGCTTTATCACCTTATTTTCTGAAAGATTTTTTATAAAGGACTGCTTTAAAAAATTCCTATCACAGATAGGATAATAAATAAATCTTTGAATAAATAAACCTTTGAATAAATCTGTTACAAAAATAATATCTAAGGTTGTATGCTATGAATAAATACTTGCCCTTATTTCAAAACTTGTGCAATTTTTAATTTGAGTTGGAGTGAAAACATCTCTCTGCTCTCCCTCTTACTCTGTACATGTAAATGTATGTGTGTACTTGTGTATTATGTTTATATTGACTAATTCAATGTTGCCCAAAGTTTGTATACTGCCACTTGTGCTTTTAAGTACCAGAGACTTGTTTCATGCTTGCCAGAATTTTTATACTGAGGGGTTTGAACTGGGCTACATTACAGGATTGAGGTCGGTAAGTTCTCTTCTATCGGTGTTTCTGAGGAAGTGTTTCCTTCAGGAATTCTGTGACAGCACTGGCCTGATTTGTCCTGCCACTGCATTGTTTCAGTTGTCCTATTTTGCATTTAACCTTTAGGAGTTGTTTAATTATATTTATAGAGCTCTTTAAGATTTCTCTGTGGATTAAGAGAAATTCAGTAAAGGATACTGAAGTCCAGCTGTTCATAGAAAGCCGTGGAATTCACCTGGTCATTGTAATTACCATTCCATATTTCATTGAAGCAGATGTCCTGCTTTGGAATATTAGTGCCAAAATATCTAAATTTATTGTCTGTACACTTCAGAAGTAATCTGTTGTCCTTTACTGTTAAAACAGCCACAACACTTATCTGTGACTTATGCTATGTTAATTCATATCCTCATTGCTGAAAAAAAAAAACTTTATTTCCTATAAACTTTTCTAACTTCACTGTGTATATGTGCGTGAAGAACATGAAGCTGTAAGCATATAATAAAACCTTAATTTCTGCTTCCAAAAGGTAAATCCCTCCAGTTTCTTCTTCTCACTCAACTGTCCTAAATGACTTTATAATTAAAGCAAGTGGTAAGTATAAGAAATATCCATGGTTTTTTCCTCTGTATGTCATTGTTTCTGGGTTTTGCTACTGCTTCCCAAACAACTGAACAGTCATTATTTTAAGTTCATTTCTGAAAGTATTCTCCAAACCAGCTTTCTTCTATGTTCTGAATAAAAGAAGGTATCCTGGTGATTTCAAATGTTTTTCTCCTTCTTAGGTGAAGCAGTAGATCTCTCTGTTAGTAGTTCTAGAACTGTTTATCTCACATATTTTATCTTGCATACAGGCCTTCTTTCTTTTCTAAAGCTGGTTTATTTTTAGTAAACCCTAATTACAATACTTTTTATCTGAATGTCTGCATTTTGATGAAAATGTTTCCTTAAAAATATCCCTTAAAGAAAAAAGGCTAAGCATTTAAGAAGTCTTCACCTGATTTCTATATCGAAGCTGTGTTTGTCCGATAAAGAAGCCTAATTAAACATGTTGTAGCATTTCAAGACAAGAGTGCACACACTAGCAGTATTTAAAGATGTAACCATCTGATTGAGGATACTGCTTTGTTTTTTAACTGTGAGATTCTTCTGTTTCTTTTGTGGTTTTGGATCCTCTATTCCCTCTCTCAAAACAGGCATTTCCAGACTCTGAAGTATGCTGGTTTCCAGGCCTCTACTCTCTGCAGGGAGATATTTGAAAAATGCCATTAGACAATATTAATTCCAGTTTGTCTTGGGGCACGGCCTTAAGGCACAGGAAAAGTTGAGAGGTCAGGGGAGGTCTGGCTCTTCTTGCCTGTGCTAACATTTCTGAGTATTGAACATGTTTGAATCAATACCCTTTAAAACTATCATGTGTCTCCAAGTTTCAAGAAATAAGTGTATGGATGGGTGAAAACTTGCTGCATTATTAGGCACCAGAAATTTTATAACGGGAGCATTATGAATGCCTCCAATTATGAAAAAAGCTTTGGAGTTCATTCTTCATTAAACAACTTGAAATCTATTACTACTCCCAAAGCCCAGGGAAAGCTGGCTGCACAAGTTCTAGTTCTTCAGTTAATGTGGTGTCAGCTCTTTGGATAAGTCAGGATTCTATGCATTTTAATCTGAACACATCTAACAGAGAACAGCTGAGAAGAAATACAGCCTTCCCTGCACTTCTTTCCCCTGTTGCCTAGTACCTTCCTGTTGTGTTGTTCTCTTGCTAGTCTTCTTCAGCCTATGTAGTGGCTACTGCCCACGTTAGGAATATTTTTGTATAACAGAAGGGGGATGCCCTGAACACCAAGACGGCTTTCCAACACAGAAGCACAACCCAGAGGCTGACACTAGCTGAAGCATCCTTTCTACTACAGCTTAAGTCCTACCTACTTCTGTATTCAGAGGACAATTTTTAAAGAGACATGTCCCGAGTGATAGAACCTTGGAGTAGGGAGAGCAGTCAAGGCACTTAGGAGGCAAGGTATGGAAGCTCCTATGTCCTATACATATTCTCTGAATCTGTATGTCTGTCATTACACCCAGTGACTTAGTAAGCAATATACTCTAAATTATTATGTTCATACTGGTATTATTATTTATCCTGTAGAATTTACATTTTCAAAACATGGCTGCCAGGATATTTATCCTGTAGAATTTACATTTTCAAAACATGGCTGCCCGGAAAGCATTCACTTTTCTTTTCCCTTTTTTAAAGAATAATAGACTTTAGGGTAAATATGCTGGAGTATCCAAATGCATCCTACAGCCAGCATAGGAGAAACTGTTGAAGAATGGCACTTGCACAGTTTAGAGGTAAACAGTGTAAGAATGCGTGTCTGAAAAAAGAATTATTTCAGAATTCCAGTTATGAAGAAATAAATTTGTAGTTCTCTGTGCGACCTGTGCATTTCCCTTCTGATTTCAGATACAGCTGTATGCCATGTACTCAGTTGAATATATATTAAGGTGTAATATATAATATATAAAATATATCAAATAATTTATCATACCAAAACATTAATATTATATAGTATTACCATACATTATTATTATATTCTATGCAACATTAAAAACTTCATATAATAAAAGCACACATTATATTACTAGTGTTTAAAATATAATGTGTAACATATAATAACAGTATATAAATCCCTTGTGTGAGTTTTAAAATAAAAACAGCTGGTCTGGGAGAAATATAAGGCAATAGTTTAAATCTCATATGATGTATACTTAAGTATCATGTCAATTTTCAGAGTTTCCTAAGTATAATCATACTATTTCCATTCAAAACATGAAGATCTGGTTTGTTAGTGCCTGATACAAGGTAGAAAAAAATTTGAAAGAGTTGTAAAATACATTTACACAACACAATAGAAGAGAAACACCTTCTAAGTTGAATCCAAGTATTATATATTGAAAATACTAAAGCTGTTAGTCACTAAAGTGGAAAACAAAACAAAACAAAACAAAAAACACAAAAACATTGATATTCTACAATGATGTAATTTATTAAATGCAGTATATGTAATTGCTTGTATCAGCCAGTCTGTTTGTCACATCCATCATATTGGTCAACAGAAATAACATACCACTGAATTGATACATCAGACACAGAACAACTGAAAGTTAGCACTTTCATATACTTTTCTGATATGTAACAGCATTCAGTAAGTACTGCCTGATAGAGCAAGCTCATAGGAGACGAATTTTGTTGCAGGTACGGAGAAGTGTGTATACTGAATACTGTGAATTTCAAAGGCCTTCCTACCCAGTTGACTAAACTTCAGTCTGCCATGCTGGAAATACAGTGCCTGACGTCACCTCATCCTGGAATGTTCCTCTGCAAGTTTACTGGGTTTTATTTTTTAAATGAATGCACATTAGTACTTTCTAGAAGACATAAAGACTACGAAGTAGACAAATCAATAGACATCACCTTTGTAAGTAATGCTGGAGCTCATGGTCTCACTACTACACTTCTGTTCCATAATTATAGTCAAGTTACAGTTTTTGTAGGTGCTGACCAGTAAGAACTCTGAATCTGGATAACTGTACAACAAAAATGACCTTATGAAGAGGGGAGCTCATGAACATAGAAGGCAGCTCCATAGATTTGTCAACCTGATTTCTCATCAGGTTGGTTTTCACAAGTAAGCTCTGTTCCCACAGGGCTTACTTTGGACAGGTGTCCCATTTTCAGAATATTTTTAAATGTTGACAGAGTATTATAAACTGTTGGCAAAAATAAGTCAAGCCAATGCTGGTTAATAAGAAACCCATTTTCTAAAGCATAATGAGCAAAAAAATATTAGTTGTAAAACAGTTCTGAAGTCCAAAAGCAAATTCGTTTCAGAACAGCCAACTGAGAAAGTCACTAACGCTCTCCTAATTTGAATGGGCATTTATCAATAAATAAAAGGATACAGTTAAACAATGTTTTCAAAGATGCCTTACAATACTGTGAAGAGATAAAGAATTCCTGAGACTTTCTCTGCTGTATCAAGTGATGCCTTGTGTAAGTGGAACCATATGTTGCCTGTAAATTACTCTTAAGTTACTATTTTTGAAGCAGGAATCATTATATGGCATACTTTACTTCATTATCTGAGTTATAAACCCTGTTTTCCAAGTTGCCAGGGAGGAAGAAATGCACTCATAATAATAATAATAACAACAATAATAATAATAATAAAAGTCAATTCATGTAGAAACGGACAGATGAGAGTAATTGGTTAAAAGACCTCTTTTCTGGGTAACACGCTTCACTTTGTGAAAAGTAAATATCTATTTCAGTTCTTATGTGGCTCATTCTGCAACATCTGGCATGCCTTAGAGGTCAGATCTGTATAAACAAAACTCCCTTTCTCTTCAGTGACAGACTGGAATAATTAAACTTTTTAACAATTTCCGTTAATACTGCAGTAAAATTGTGCAACATTGAGCTATGTATTCAGCAACATTTCTTCCAGACCTCTTGAAAAAGAAATGAAGCTACAGCTTCTGAAATTAATCAAAGGAAAAAAAGATTATGATATCAAATACTCTTAAATGAAAATAATCCAACCATAAGTGATTATTAAAGCTGAATGACACACTTCATGCTTAACTGAAACATTTGTATGAATACTCAACTAAGACAACAGTGAAAGAGGATGACAAGTCAAGCCCTTAGACTGACCCTTCAGCCATCTAGAAATAAAAAGGAAATCACAATGCAGAACACTTTTCTGTATTTTAAGAAAGGCAGATTAGACAACAAAATATATTAAAATCTAATGTAAAACCATAATGTGACCCATGAGTAAATAAGCATATTTATTGTTTATCCATTCATTGAAGGTGGAAAAAACAAGGTTTTTCAATGACAAATCTTAATCAATTAAATGAAAGAAGCATGTCATATCAGTAGTCATATTTTAAATATTTCTATATAATACTTAACATTACTAAATATTTTAAGAGAATAAATTCACCAAGCAATTTAAAAGACATGTTATACATGAAGAATAAACTTTGAATTAATCTATTTTACAAACATTGAAAGAGAATGTATAAATGCAAAACACAGTCAAAACACCTTGTTTAAACATCACTGGTCTTTTTTGTTGTATACAAGTTATTACACCACTCTGATGTGCCTTGAGAAGCAAGAAAGCAATACAGATGAACACATTAATGTAAAAGACAATTGTCTGGGTTGAATTAAATTCCAAGAACAAAATAAATATACTGATTTTATTATGTATTGAAATTTAAAAAATGTAGACGTCCAGCAACCTCTTGCAATGCATTGATAATAACTTCCTGATACAGGTGTTGGAAGTGCCAACACAGAAGGGAGTTCTGCTGGACCTAGTATTAATGAAAAAGAAGGTCTGGTTGGGGATGTGAAGGTTGGGGGCAACCTTGACGATAGTGGTCATGACATGGTAGAATTTAGTATCATACGAAGAAGCAAGGCAATAAGCAAGTTTGCAACCCTGGACTTAGGAGAGCTAACTTTGTCCTTTGCAAAGACCTACTTGGAGGAATCCCTTGAGCTAAGGCTCTAGAGGGTAAGGGGGCCCAAGAGGGCTGCTTGATATTCAAACATTACTTTCTCCAAGCTCAGTACAGGTGCATTCCTTTGAGTGAAAAATCAAGTAGAGGAGACAGGAGACCTGCATGGATGAGCAAGGAGCTGCTGGAAAAATTAATGTGGAAGAATGAAGCTCACAGCATGTGGAAAAAGAGACTGGTCTCTTGGGAGAATCATAGGAATGCTTTCAGGATATGTAGGGACACAACAGGGAAGTCCAAGGCCCTCCTGGGGGCCGTGGAAGTAAAGGAGAACAAGAAGGGCTTCTTCAGATACATCAGTGGTAAAAGGAAGATGAAAAATGTGGGCCCACTGCTGGGAGCCCTGATGACAGAGGATGCAGAGAAGCTGTAATTACTGAATGCCGCCTTTGCTTCAGTCTTCATTGCTAAGACCAGCCCTCAGGAATGACAAACCCTGGAACTAAGAGAGAAAGCCTGGAAGGAAGAAGTCTCTCCACTGGTCAGTGAGTATTGGGTTAGAAATCACTTTGGAAAACTGAACACACGCAAATCCATGGGTCTCAGTAGGCAGCACCCACGGGTGCTGAGGGAGCTGCCAATGTTGTTGCTGTACCATTCTGCATCATTTTTGAAAGATCATGGAGAAGAGGTGAGGTGCCTGAGGACTTGAGGAAGGCCAATGTCACTGCAGTCTTTGAAAAGGGCAAGAAGGAGGACCCTGGTAATTACAGACCAGTCAGCCTCACCTCCATCCCTGGAAATGGGGCATGTCATTCTAGAGATCATCTCTCAGCACATGGAAGAAAAGAAGGTTCTCAAGAGTAGCCAGCATGGATTTGCTAAAGGGAAGTCATATCTGACTAATCTGATAGCCATCTATGATGGTGTGACTGAATGGGTGATGCAGGGAGAGCAGTGGATGTTGTCTACCTAGACTTCAGGAAGGGTCCCACAGCATCCCTGTAGGAAAGCTCAGGAAGTGTGGGTCAGAAGAGCGGATGGTGAAATGGGTTGAGAACTGTCTGAACAATAGAGCTCAGAGGGTTGTGATCAGTGGGGCAGAGTCCATCTGGTGATCTGTAAGTAGTGGTGTTCCCCAGGGGTCAGTTCTGGGTCCAGTCTTATTCAACATATTCATCAATGGCCTGGATGAAGGGATGGAGTGGACCCTCAGTGAGTTTGCTGGTGATACAAAACTGGGAGGAATGGCCGATACACAGGAAGGCTGTGCTGCCATCCAGTGAGATCAGGATTGACTGGAGAGCTGGGCAAAGGGAAACCTAATGAAGTTCAACAAGGATAAGTGTAGAGTCCTCCACCTGGTGAGGATCAACACCGTGTACTGGTACAGGTTAGGAGTAGACCCACTGGAAAGCAGCTCCACGGAGAAGGACCTTGGCATCCTGTTGGACAGTAGGTTATCCATGGGGCAGCAATGGGCCCTTGTGGCCAGGAAGGCCAATGGTATCCTGGGGTGCTGTGGTGGGCTGACCCTGTCTGGGCACCAGGTGCCCACCAAGCCCTTCTATCACTCCCCCCAACCCCTGTCAGCATGGCACGCAGGGAGAGAATAAGATGCAAAGAGCCGTGGGTTATGATAGATAAGGTGTTATTCTCTACTTCCCGTCCACAGGCGATGTCAGGCCGAGTCCAGGAAGCAGGGCTCCAGGAACACGTAGCAGCCGCTTGGAGGACAAAGCAGAATGCCCCCCCATCCTCCTCCTGCCCTCTCCCTTTATAGTTGAGCTGACATCATATGGTATGGAATATCCCACTGGTCAGCTCAGGTCGGCTGTATCCCCTCCCCCATCTTGCCCCCCCATCCTCTGGTGCCGTGTGAGCACTGGCAGTCACAACACGGGTGTGTTATCAACACCCTCCAGCTCCCAGTGCTGCAGCGTGAGGGCTGGGTGGGGAAAAGCAGCTCAGCCAGACCCACTACAGGTGCATAAAGAAGAGCATGGCCAGCAGGTCAAGGGAGGTTCTCCTCTCCTTCTACTCTGCACTAGACCACATGTGGAGTATTGTGTTCTGGGCTCCCCAGTTCAAGAGGGACAGGGAAATACTAGAGAGAGTCCAATGGAGGCTACAAAGATGATGAAGGGACTGGAACATCTCTCTGATGAGGAATGGCTGACAGACCAGGGTCTCTTTAGCCTGGAGAAGAGAAGACTGAGAGGGGATCTTATTAATGTTTACAAATATCTGAAGGGCAGGTGTCAAGTAGAGGGGACCAGTCTCTTTTCAGTGGTGCCCTGTGATAGGACGAGAGGTAATGGTAGCAAAGTGAAAACCAGGAAGCTGTACCTCAACATGAGGAACAACTTCTTCACTGTGAGAGTGACAGAGCACTGCAACAGGCAGTCCAGAGAAGCTGTGGAATCTCCTTCTCTGGAGACTTTAAAAAGCCACCCGGATCAGCTGGCCTGCCCTGGGTGATCCTGCGCTGGCAGGGGCTTTGAATTCGATGATCTCCAGGCGTCCCTTCCAACCCCTACCATTCTATGATTGAATATAAGTAATTTCAATTTTGCCATTCCACATGCTGTAAACAGAGAAGATTCTGTACAAAGAATCTCAGGATTATTAGGAAGACGAACTTAGTATAGCTTTATGAAGGTTAAGGAGTCTAGTTTTAGATTGTATCCTTGTCTACATTAGTGCAGAATAACTTCTGACAATGATAGAATTTGTGAGGCTGCCCCTGTATATTGAGCTCTTGATATAATGGACATAAAAGTAGAGAAGAGTTTCAATTTTATTATTACCATTCAAATATCACAGAAATGTGGGTGCATGTTGCATTTGGCTTGTTGATTTAAGGTGAATTCCTTTAGAATCATTAAATTACATTAGGGGTAATTTTTTTTTGCTCAAGAATACTTAGTTAGAGAAATTACCTCTTGTGCAGAATTTCTCTGGTCCATATTTCTAAGGTGTTGGGTGGAGTAGATGTCATTTTGATACAAGTTTAGTAATCAAGATCTGTATTACTGTAGTCTGTTACTTATATTAATGGTTAACTCCTGTTTCTGCTCCAGAACAAAATCTTGCCTAAAACCAATCAGATTTAAATAATAGCAACAGCAGATTTTTAATATCTATTCTAATTTTATATCTCGCATGTAATACTTCTACTACATTTTAAAGCATTAATGTTGCAAACATTAGAGACTGAATATTTAAAGTTGATGTTCCCATATGCCCATTTTAATCAAGCATTTGAGGTTATTTTTATTCATATTAAAATCCTAATATCGGTTGCTTCATATCTCTTCCTGTCTTCATATTACTTCTTCAGCTAAGTAACTGCTTAAATTAAAAATTAAAAGTTCTATATATTATTATGCTACTTAAATGCTTAGAACAACAAAAATACAAATCAGGTGTCCCCAAACATGAAGTAACAAATGAAGCAATGAAAGATATAGCATCCAATAGTAATTACAATAAATAGCTTAACTGGAAATTACTAAAATAAGTATCTCATCACTCATTTTGACTTGCCTGTCTTGTTTAGATGGAGATGTCTCAACAGCTTTTCTGTAATTTAGCTTTAATAACATCTCTATTAAGTAGATGCCTGTTGAACAGACAAGCATTACTTAAATAATGACACTCAGTAGTGAATTAACTTTCTCCTGTGCTATTAAGTAGCTGTCCATCACATTCATCAGCTTACTAAATTGTCTTTCAGTATCTTCATTATTACGTATTAGCCACCCACATTAATTGCTCAGGCAGAATATGCAGTGACTACTTTCCAGGACCAAGGTTGAGTCCTTTGCATGCAGTAGCTGATGACACTGGAGAGGAGGGAGAGGACAGTGATAACTACCCAAAAATCCAAGGATGGGTAACTTTTAGTGTTATGAAGGACAAATGTATTTACTTGGCTGGTACGGTAATAAAATGCTAGGTTATTATAATGGAGATTTTTATATGCAGCTGGTGGACTCACCTTGATTCAGATTCAGATTTAAGTTAGATTTGATTAATTTTATTTTGCAGTCTTTGTTTTGGGATGGAGAACAAGGAGAATAGGACAAAAAGCACATGATGGCATCTTCAAATTCTTCTGTCACTTATACTAAACGTGTGTTGTCAAAAACCTGAAATTCACAGAATCGGGGTTTCTAAAGGTCAGGTATAATCATGAATTCATTGATCTAGATCTCCCATGTCCCATGGGCTGCAAAGCTTTGTCTGGTTAATTGAGGTTTGAGCCAAATAAGTGGAGTCTGTAGAATGAAATCAACATTTAGTCCTCATCTGAATATGCCTTCTTTTTTTTTTGTTCCAGTGACTAGCCACTTTCAGTTTTATGGCCAAGCAGCTTATTTTATATTTTTATGGCTTTAATTTCAAATAATTGCTATTGTGCTTATCTTGGAGACTTCATTCTTTGTTAACTTTTATTTTCCCCCTATAAAATACAAATACATCCTAATAAAGTCATCTTGCATCTTTTTTTTGATAAAAAAGTAAAATTGAACTGATAAAGCTCTAAGTTTATATAAGGTGCTTTTTTTTTCAAGTTAATGAAAAAGGTTTCTTCAGTCTATTTCATACTTTCTCTTGTTACTCAATATTTTTTAATAATGATAGCAGAACTGAACATTGTAGTCCCATAACTACTAGTACTTCTTGTAACTACTTTCTTGGAAAATAATGCCTACGGCTCCACTGAACTTGAAAGTTTCATACTGGTTATATAACAAATTATTTACTTTCCCTGTTCTCTGTTTTCCTTTGGTCATGAGACTAGAATGCTTTCTGGTAAATTTACCTGCCTTTCTTCCTCTTGTTCTCAAAGTTCCTGAAGTCTACAATGACTTGCATGTTCCAACAGGTCTTCAGACAGATGGTCAAATATGTATCATCAGCAGAAATTTGTCTTAGAACTCCAAAACCTTGTCCAGTTTTTCTTTTCTTCACAGATGGGATTCCTTTGACTAAGTGAATCTGTCTTTTACAATGCCATCCTTCCACATCTGATCTACTTATTGAAGACAACATTTATAGTTAATAGATAGAAATAGAAATAAGGTGTGATACATCTGATCAAATGTAGATGTCCACTTCAGAATGAAATTCTTTATTCTCTGTTAATACATTCTATTCCTTGTGGTTTTGATCCATCTTAAGAGTCTTTGCTTTGTCTGCCATTCTTCCTAGTATGAAATAACTGGTGATGATTGGTATGATTTTTCCAGAATGGTTTACAAATCTTCTGGGGTAGCAATGGAAATTTTCAAATCTGCCTGTTGCAGAAGTGTAAGATTGACAGATTATGTTCCAAAAATCAGTTTAGTGGTGTCAGGAGAAAGGTAAAAATGGTCCAACTGAACAGGGATCTTATATAAAAAACACTTCAAGAGACACAGCTTATTTACAGGTTCAAGATGTTAGTTGGGAACTAATACTACATGGTGTGTAACTAAATCTAAGCTCAGAATGATTACTCAGAAAGTGCAAACCACTCATCTATAAGGTAAGGACACTTAATCCTGGGAAGTTACTTTGAACGGCATCCTGATCCAAAAGGAGAGTTTTCCACTGCAGACCCACTGCTCTGAGGAAGACTGGATCAAAGGGGACTTCCAGCAGGCTCCATTAACACCCAGAGTTGGACTGGGGATAGTGGTGATATACAGTTCTCACTGGTTGAAGGTGTCTCCTAGGTAGGCTTACTGGTTGAAGTGGTCTTTGGCAGGCTTGGGTGTCTGGGGTACGTGACTGGGGGCTCTCTGCATACATGACCTGCAGCGCACATGCTTCCCACCAAACTAACCACCACGTCCCCTGTATTGTGCCAGGAGAGGTGCTGGAGGAGGAGGGAAGCAGTGGAGTGCACCTCACAGAATCACACAAAATCACTCAAGTTGGAAAAGACCCTTGGGATCATCGTGTCCAACCATTAACCGTACTCTACAAGTTCACCCCTAGACCATATCCCCCAACACCACCTCTAAGCGATGCTTAAACACATCCAGGGATGGCAACTCAACCACTTCCCTGGGCAGCCCATTCCAATATCTCACCACTCTTTCCGTGAAGAATTTTTTCCTAATGTCTAGTCTAAACCTACCTTGTTTCAGCTTTAGGCTCATTCCCTCTGGTTATAACCCTAATTACCTGAGAGAAGAGACCAGCACCAGCCTCTCTACAATGTCCTTTCAGGTAGTTGTAGAGAGTGGTGAGGTCTCCCCTCAGCCTCCTCTTCCTCAAACTAAACAGGCCCAGCTCCTTCAAACGATCCTCATATGATCTACTCTCCAGTCGCTTGACCAGCTTCGTTGCCCTCCTCTGCACCCGCTCCAACCCCTCGACATCTCTCTTGTACTGAGGTGCCCCAAACTGGACACAGCACTCGAGGTGAGGCCTCACCAGTGCTGAGTACAGGGGGACAATCGCCTCCCTACTTCTGCGGGTCACACTGTTTCTAATCCAGGCCAGGATGCCGCTGGCCTTCTTTGCCACCTGGGCACACTGCTGGCCTTAATTTTAAGAATAACCTTTCTCTACAATTTTTATGTCTTTTTGCTGGTGATAGGGTCTGTTCCATAACCAGTAAAACCAAAATTACTGCTGTCTCAGGAACAGCTTTTCTTGTCAATATTTTCCTATTTGGTAGCTGTCTGGTTTGCGGCAGTAGTGTTTGCAAAAGCATCATCATTTGTCACACACTTCTGTGCATTGACCATCTTCCTGGAGGGTATTTTCAAATCAGGTAGTATATTTCCAAATGTTTAGACAGACTGAGCAAAGAGTATCTGTTTGTTTAGTCCCTTGATATTCAAATACAATTATGAAAATTATGTTCACGTAGTCTAAACAGTGAAAGCATTTGTGCATTTTTAATTTCTGATATATATATTGCCTACTGTTTTTCAGAATTTGCAATAGGGAGATACAAAGTTAGGGTGATAGAAGTAGAAATATTGTCCTTATTAAATAGAAGCATATTTTTCCAAAGCTAGCTTCTTTTCATAAAGAGACTAGTCGTTGTTAATACATACATTTATATAAAGCAAATTGCGGCAGTGTCTCTGGTAATTTAAAGATAAAACAAGAAACAAATAAATTATTTACCTCAAAATGTGCATATTAGAATTATTCAATTAAATAAGAAGAGCAAAATATCCTACTATTTCTCCTTTTAGGGAACAGCCTAAATGTGATCTTGTCACTTATTGGACCACATATAATTAATTGTAAAAGCTTGGACGAGAGGATTTAACTGTCATCTTTTTAAAAACAGGACACAATTATGCTTAAGCATAATTTGTCAGAAGTGAATTGTGGAAGGGCTGTCCTGGAAGAGCAGCAATGAGCTTCATCCTCCAAGAAACACAACCTGAAAATTCTAGATTAGTGCAAGTCAAACGGTAGGCTAGAAGGGACAGACAAATTTAAGCTCACGGGGTGCTTAAGGTCTTGCAAAATACAAGCAGCTCCTTGAATTTTGCATTTTGTGACAGAAAGGAGAGCAATTTTCATGTCAGTCATATGTTTGGAGGCTGTGTATTAAAATTAGTAGTCAAAACTTCTGAGTGATTTTTACTTTCCCAGATAAGGCTGCTAAAATAGTTTAGATAGCTTATTCCACACTTTCATAACCGTATTTCTGGGATAATCTGAATTTATACCATTAACTGAGAAAAGAGATTCCTTTTCAGTGCAGGTTCATTAGTTCTAACCTCAATTTAGTTACCATTTTAACATCAAAAAGTGATGCCCAGTAATCTATAAGACATTTCTGGGAGCTTAACGTGGCCCAGAATTACTAACACTAAAAGCAGTTGGGGCTGTTGATCAAAGATCTTCATAAGCCCCATGTTGACAATAATTTGATTCTTCCTGTGCAAAATGACCTGAAGTATTCTAGCAGTATTTTTACCATATCCAAGTATCACAGAATCACAGAATGGTAGGAGTTGGAAGTGACCTCTGGAGATCATCTACTCTAACCCCTCTGTCAAAGCAGGTTCACCTAGGGCAGGTTGCACAGTAACATGTCCAGGCAGGTTTAGAAAGCCTCCAGAGGAGACTCCACAAGCTGTCTGTGCAGCCTGTTCCAGTGCTCCATCACCCTTGACCTTTCTTCAAGTGAAAGCTGCAGTTTAATTACTACTTTCCAGTTTTGTATAGAAAGCCTTGTGCACTTCCCAGCTGGATCTGACAAGCACAAACCCGGTTTTCAGGCCTTCTGCCTCTCAGTGAGGTAGAACATCCCATTACTAGTACTTCCCTTGAAAATCTCGAGGGAAAGTACAAGATTCAAGCAAAGATGTACATATCTGTATTTATTTATGAGGCATAAAATGTTACTTATTCCATGCTGTCCGCATAGGCTTAAGAAAACTGGAAGAACTATGACAAGCTCTAGTCCAGGCACAGGGGACACATGATTGCTAAGTCTAGCATATAAAGATAAAAAAATGGAGGCTAAGGTTTAGTTGTATGAATTCAAGTTCAAATACATGGAATTTTAACAAGAGTAATCAGATACTGTGTCAAATCAACGCTTGTCAATACAGAGAGGCTACAGTATTCTCCTAATTGGTAGTCACAGTACAGAATACTTTTAAATTGAAACATGAGTCAAAGCTACTCTATAACTTGTCCTATGAAGGGTATCACATTTGGATTTAACCAGATTCTGGAACTAACTGAATTCTATAAACGTATAAATCTTGTATATGGTACTCTGGACACACTGGTAGGACTAAGTTGTTCAACAATGAAATGACTGACTTACCTATAAGATAATTACTCTGGAGGGGATGAAGGACTTAAAATGGAAACAAACAAAAAAAACCCCACAAAAGAACACAAGATTTGCAGCTCAGATTAATTAAACTAATAAGTAGGTAGAAGGCCATGTCAAACCTCCATTTCATGATAGAAAGACTAACTGGAGCCATATAAGTAATTATTTTAATTAAACATCTCAGTATACATGGCGCAAAAAAGCAATGTATATGAGGAATTACTGTTTTAATAAGTTTTCACAGCTGTCTACATAGTCACTGGAGAGCTACTGTTAGCAGTACTGCACTATTAGATTATATTTCAAGTGCTAACCTCCTATTTTAGATCACCATTTAGTGAGATCGAATTTCTGAAAAATTGAAGGAATACAGTTCAAAAGTAAGCTTGTAAACCATTCATGTTTTACTAGTATTTAGATTTATTTTTCAAGTTTAGCACTGTTCTGTAGTATTTGCCAATGTCCAGTGTCCCAACTAAGTTCTGCCATATTTAGCTTTTTTCCATACATTGTCATTCTAAGACATTAAAAACTGTGAAGTTCATAGCATTAAATACCACAACCTCCTATTTTTAATGTAACAGATGTTGAGTTTGAAGTAGTAATCAAAATTCATTGTTCTATTATTTCTCACTGGTTCTGCAAGCTTCATTTACTTGTCTGGTAAATTTTGGGTACTCCAACAGAAAGCCCAATCCAGCTCAAAAAGTTTTGTAACTTTATCGTGATTCAGTTTCCTGGTTACAACTCATTATATTTGGCATTTATTGCATAAGTATATTGTGACTATTAGCAGTACCACATCATAGGCAAGCTTGTGTATTTATAAGCTAGTTTATATATTCACAAGCTGTAGGTTATGTATTGTTCTATGTAGTACTGACTCGGCCTTCCATTGGGCTGCTCTTGATATATATAGTAAATAACTGTGATGCTACCTGTGCTCTGAACCTTGTCACGAAAAATGTGTCAGGTTGGTCAGTCCGAATGCAAAGCCTAAAAAAGGAACCACTGCAAAATTGTTTTGCGGTAGCTGATCTGTGCTCACAGAAGCAGCCTGTGACCTGAAATACTTAGCGCTGTAGCACTGCAAACCCACTGCTTTTGGCTCCTCACTGCCTGGGTGACAGGTTAAGGTATGTCACACATTTTTGGCTGATAAGAAAGGCTGTTCATTTATAGTCACATTCAGCTCCTGCAGGCTGGACTGGTTTTGCTTCATATGGGCTCTTTACCTACCAAATCTGAAATCAGTTTGTGCTGACAGAAGTTTCTAGAAACGCCCCAAGGCAATCAGTGATAGTACTTCACTGCACAAACCTGTCTCATTCAGTTCTTTCTGCTTAAATTGCTGAATTATTAACATTGCATTAATAGAATCTGTTTGAATTGTTCATCTTAAAGGTTTCTGAAGAAGTGAATTTTGAAGTATAAAACTGCATCAGACAGGGTTTTCTTCAGTTTTTGTTCCACAACTGATCTAATATTTATGAGAAAACGTGATTCTTTTACATGGAAAACGCTATATGTCTGTGAAGAAAATTATTAAATTACTGTAACCTAAATACCTAGTGTTACAATGTATGTAGTGAAAACTTTCAAGTAAAAAAACCCCAAAACCAGACCTAATGCTATCTTCCCCGTGAAGAATTTGCACTTCTATTACATACTGTCTTCATGCTCTTACTGATGTGAGGTAGTAGGATACAACCTCAGAGATTTCTGAGAGTATTGTCAAATATACTACTGCAAATCAGTTCTTCACTTTCAACTATAGCAACCCGAATACAGTGAATGGCTGATCAGCAAATGAATGGTACAAGGGCCAACAAAAAGCCAATTTTATTTTGTTTGATATTTTGCAGTGGGTGAGACTGCTGTGACAGGGATTAGATACATACAGAATCAAACCTGTGAGGAAAAATGAACAGACACAATTCAGTACAAAGACACCTGAAGAAAGTGAGTGTAGTGGATACAGGAATCTACACTGGTCAGTTTTGACAGTGAACACAGATCATGACATGTGTTGAGTTTGTGTCTGGTGTGGTTTTGGTAGCAGGGGAGGGGGCTGCTGGCATGGGCTCATGTAAGAAGCTTCAAGAACCTCCCCTGGCTCCAAGTCAGACTCACTTCTGGCCGAGGCTGAATCAATCAGCACCTCTACTATAACTGTAGTTATAAGGGGAAAACCTGTTGGGCAGGTTCCTTTGTGTTGGGAGCTCTTTTGTTTTGGAGGGGAGTGGGACCTGAGAGAGACAACCTGCAGTCACTGATGTCAGTGAGGAAGGATGGGGGAGGCATGCTGGAGCAGCTGTTTGGTCCATGGCTAAATGTCAGGCTGAGCCTTTGCAGCCCTTACTGATCAGTGGTGGAGCAGAATCCCATCTGCAGCCTGCGGAGGACATGCTGGAGCATGGGACTGCTCCTGAAGAAGGCCATGACTCTGAGGGAAGCCCACACTGGAGCAGTCTGTCACTGGGAAGCCCACAGACCATGGAAGGGACCCATGCTAGTCGGAGAAGTTTGAGGAGGCCTGTCTCCCATGGGAGGGATGCCACACTGCGGCAGGGGAGGCCTGTAAGGAGTTTTCCCCTGAGGAGAAAGGAGCAGCAGAAACAACATAAAACAGACTGTGACCAACTGCAACTCTCATTCCTTGCCCCACTGCGTTGATGCAGGGGAGGAGGTAGCAGAGCTGGGCAGAGGAATCTGATTTGATTGGTAAATTGGTGGTAGTTTTGTTTAAATTAAATTGGTTTTGTTTTCCCAAGCTGAGTCTGTCTTTTGCCCATGACCACAATAGTTACGTGAACCCTCCCAGTCCTTTGTCTCGACGATCAAGCCTTATGTTTCATCTTCTCCTCCCTGTTTCACTCAACTAAGTGGCTTCGTGGTGCCTTGTTGCCAGCTGGGTGGTCTTAAATCATGACATCACAAAATAGCTGCATGAAATGATTCTCTAAATATTGGAAGGCTCCATTACAGAAAAGTTAGGTTCATCACATAAATGAAACAGAACAAAATAACTTATCCATAGGGTTTCTTAAAAGTAACGGCAAGTAATTACTTAAAATTTCAGAATCCTTTGAACTAAATATTATTCTCTATATAATGATTTTTTTTTCTGACAATACAAATACAGGCTTCAGATAATGTGTAGAAGTGATGATTTGAAAAAAACATGAAGTCTGTCATTGACTGCAGTTCCAGCAAAAACTTTCTGGATCACAACATATGATAAAATAAGTCCTTTTCCTGAAACTTTTATTTGTGCAAGCAATTTTCACTCACATAAATAATTATATTAAAATCAATGAGTCTACTAATGAATATACAGACAAAGGCAGACCTCACTATATGGGTCATCTCAGATGACAAAAAGAGATGTAAAATGAAAAAGATTCAGTTTTACACTGGATACTGTGAGTCTGTGTAACACAGAGGTCTGTGAGAATTGTTTAAAGCCTACACTGTAGCCTTTCAGATAATCTATTTAAAAAAACCTATCTAGGTAACTATTGGAAGATTAAAATACAGATAATATTTTCAACATAATTATCCGAATTAGGTCCCTATATAAAGCAATGCTCATGTTTTCATTTATATACAAATATTTCATAGTCCTCTTTAAAAAAATCATCACTGGTAATAATCCTTCTGCTAGGTAGCAGTTAACCTTGGAATGCATATGGGACCATATGGCAAATAAGTAGAGATAATGTGTTGCTTCTTCTCCATTATATTTAGGAATGGGAAAACTCAGAATATTAAAAATTAAAATAGTTTAATAGAATGAAGTATTTCTTCCCTTCTTTCTTATTAAAAAAAGTAAAAATAATCAACCACATAATGTAGGCATAATAATATTTAAAACTCAATAGTATCTGAAGGTACAGCTACTCTTGACTTTTAATCATTAATTGCTTAGCTATCAGAAAGCAAGAAGAAACTCACAATGCAGTCCCAGCCCACACAGAAAATCATTAGATGCAGTGCAGAATCATGAGATTCACACCAGTGACATGTACTCTCCATCTCCCACAAAATCTGCTTCCGTGTGTGTACTCTGGTCTCGTAAGTACACGTAAATGCATGTAATAGTGTTTTGTTTAGAGAACAAAATACTAACAAGACTCCGCATCCCCTCTGAAGTGCATAAGATCCCCTACCCACAGTAGTCCATTATAGGTCAATTCATGGCTACACCCATTCTCCAAATTACATCTTTACAATTAATCTCATTTTTCGTCGATGTATGAACAATTCCTGATTATCACTTACCTTGGAGCATAATGCGGAGTTGTTCAGTAATACTGGGTATTTGATGGAAGTTTCATGTGAAAACATCTACCTCTTGTGCCCGAATTTGGAACTGCCACAGACAAGACTAATTTTCATAAACTGATATAGAATAAAACTGAATATGTATTATTTCCCTGTGACACTGATTCATATTAATAATATAGCTTTTTATACTGTATAGAGAATGTGGATCTATGGACAGTCATTTTCTGTCTATGGATTTACAAAGAAGGGCACAGTGAAGGCCAGGGCTCCCAGGGGATGAGGCTAGGCCAGGAATTCAGTCAATTTAAGAAGTTTCAAAAGCACTGACTTCTAATACAACAAAGTTAAATTAGGTGCCAAAGCTAAGTTTACTTCAAAAATATCAAAGTAACTTCAAGTGGGAAAGAGAAAAAAAAAAGTGCCTGATGAATATAAATTTTTATTTTGCTGCTTGTCGACTTAGAATGTTGTTTTACTTTATATATGTTGAAATGAGTAAGCAACCTGAAAATCTTTAAAGAAACAGATTTGATGTCTTTAACCTATGTGTTTTGGATAGAATGAAAGGTTTTCTAATGTGTATTCATCCAATGTTTCTTCTAAACCCATGCTTCCTAGGTAATTTTATTTCTAACTTCCTATTTTCTGTTCCATGCAGGTTTCATACTACTCTTCCCCATTACTGCTGCAGAAGAGATTTTCACGTAACAATTCCATGTCGCAGTCTCAGTACAAGAACATAAGAAGGGCCATAGTGTGTCAGAACAAGAGGTCATCTCTTAGATTCCTTAGACTCCTTTCTCCAAACAAGAGTAAGAGTAGGGCAAAAATATACAGTACTTTTGAGAGCACCCCCAGATTTTCATAGTGTTTGATATCATATTTTCTTTGCATTTCTATCATATGGGAAGTTGAGTGCCATTCAGAGAGACTTAAAAGGCCCAAACAGTATACAGAAAGAAATTAAGTATTAATTGAAGTCTGAAGTATGGGAGACGGGATGCCCTTAGGCAGCCAAACTATTAAACCTATTGCTGTTTCAGGAAGCTTGAAAGTTTGTGTCGAGTTAGAAGTATTTTGCTGGTGTACTCTATTCCAGTTTTTCTAACTGCCTGTCCCTTAAAATGTGAGTGCCTTCATTTAGATACTTTCATTCATTATCAGGGGCTTGGGTAAAAGTAGCCTGCTTGTAGGTACTAATTCTGCTTAAATTAATTTTTGCTGAAAAAGAAGCAAGTCATCTTTTTTTTTTTAAATCAAGCACTTAAGCAATTAGATTGGTAAAATGCAGATAGGAGGCAGAAAGGTGTCAGCCATCAGAAGCAGCAAGTGTGAATGGGAGCCTGAGTGAACTTAAAAGGAGAACTTCTAGGGCCCCAGATTTGCTGTATAAGTGACTTAAAAACTGTGCAGGAGGAAACTCTTATTTGATCTTTGTCTCTCTGTTTTCAGGGATTAGGACACTGTACATAAAGCTGCATCAAATAAATGCTTTTCTCAAAGCAGAATGTAGATGGTTTGGTATCAAGGGTAAACTTTCTGGTCCTTTCATCTTCCCCAGTTACACAGAATCATCTGAGTTGGAAGGGACCTCTAGAGATCACCTAGTCCAACCCCACTGATAAGGCAGGTTTGCCTACAGCAGGTTGCACAGGGTTGCAATCCAGGCAGATTTTGAAAGTCTTGAGAGAAGAAGACTCAACAATCTCCATGGGCAGCGTGTGCTCTGTCACCCTCACAGGAAAGAAGTTTTTCCTCATATTTAGACATAAACTTCCAGCTTGTCCTGTCACTGGGCATTACTGAAAAGAGTCCAGCTCCATCCTCCTTGCACCCACTCTTTAGATATTAGTTCCCGCATCCTCAGTTCTAAGTGAACATGTGCATGGGTGGGGTAGTGCTCTCCAATGCCAACTATCATCTTCTGCCCTGGAATTAAAGCCCAGTGCACAAAACTCTTCTGAGGAGAATCAGATGCAGACTGCCCTGCCCATTGTGTAGGTGTGGTATTCCCTGCTGTCCTAACTGCATTCCTCACCCCAGTCCCATACTCCCACTATCTGGACTTGTCTGCCAGGTTCATCTACACTGCATGCTCTGTTATGAAGTTTCAAAATAGTTGATGCTGCTTTTGAGCATCCCTGTAGAGCTGCACCTTCCGTACAACATTGGCCATTACTCTGACTTGGCTTATCCCATTAATTTCTTCTTCTAATAAAATAAGCATGAAAAGCCTCGATTATTGTGTACCAGCTCACACCAGTAACAAGCAACGCTCTTTCCCAGATGAACAACCAGTAAGGGGTAATGGAAATGGCGCTGTGTTTTTTCACTAGCATTTCCTATCCCAGTTACAAATGATAAAAAGAAGAAATGCAGATGTCAAAGGCCATAGAAGCAGAATTTTCTGGTACAAATGGTGTCAGGCGATTTGTATGACATGCTGGCAAATCTTTGAACTCTTTATCAAGGTGTGAAGGGAAGTAAATTATGTCTATGACTTTTGCTCTTCTTAATTGCTAGTTGCTTGCCTAATGTTTGAGTAATCCTGCTGCCTGCAAAGTTACTATTTAATTTCCAATTAACTTCTTAAGGAAAGCTTTTCTCTTTTGAATTCAGTTATGGAACAAAGAGGTATAAAAGGAAAAATAGGATTTTGCCACTTCAGCATCATCATCTTGTTTCACATTTCTCTCATAAGACAATGAATGACTAAAGTAGCTTGGAATATAGAAACAAAAACCCGGATTGTAGTTTATGGCTACAGAGAAAAAATAAATAAAAAATCTGTGTAAGTCATATTGGCTGTTTTGAAGCGACTACAAGGAGCGCACTGCTTTGTGAAGCACTGGATCTAATAACCATGCAGCACCAAAGCATTACAGTTGGAAGGACTAGACAATCAGCAAGCTGGGACTTGGTGTCCCTGACAGCAGAACAGATAGATCATCCTAGATATATATAACATCTCAAGCACATTTTAAAGATAGTCATAATAGCCCTATAACATTTAGCATTTTTAAAGACTGATCACAGTGGTTTGGCAGGAGTGAACACAAATTTCCTTGCACAACTTCAAAGTCAGAAATGACAAAAAAACCCCCGAGGGGATAAATAAGACTGAAGACATAGGATGTTTCTGTTTTTACTCACAAATAAAACAGGAAGCCTCACTAACAGTTTCAGCTCTTGTGATCGGAATGGGACATGTAGCTTGACTTGACCCATGTGTGGGATTCTTCAACTACAGATTGGGTAGACTGGTGTATTCCTGTCCTTAGAAGGGGAAACTAAAGGGTAGCATGAATTTATTTCCTGTTCTACTGGACTACAAGTCTTTGGTAGTAGTTGAACCATGCCATTACATAATATATGTGCTATTTTTTCTTAATATATGTGTTATTTTCTTTCTTATTTGAGCTATATTCTTTCTTATTATTTTTTTCATATTGCAATGAAATTCCTAGTTACAGTATATGAGCTGTATATGAGGTCTGCTCCACTGAGCAGAGTGGTTTGTACAAACTGAGTGGTTTGTACAAACTTATCACTTACAATTTCTCATTTTTCAGCTGCTGAACTGTGTTGTAAGACAGAGGGATATAACACACATTTATGTAGCTGCAATAGGAATAGTGAACTATAATATATCATATAAGAACAGCTGCGGTTGCACCTACAAAGGTCCATCTAGGCCCAAATACTTAGACCACTAGTACCAGGTTCTTACAGAAGAGTACCAGAACAAGGAGAGTATGTAATGCTACTTCTCTGTAATAAACTTGTGGATCAGGAACTTCCTGAGCCAGAGATGTTATCTATGTATTTAATAATCTTTTCTTCAATGAATTTGACTTCTTGTTCTTTGAACTCATGAAAAGTTTTGCCCTCAACAGTATGCCCTGGCAACTATTAAAACCCACATTTCAGTTGTGCTGTAGGAAAAGAAGATCCTTTTATTTTGGACCTGCAATCTACCAGTTTCATTTGATGCTTCCTAGCAGATGAGTAAATGAGTCATATTGTCTGTGTGATTCATGACTTCACAGATCTCTATCATAAAACAGATCACTATCAAATGTCTCTTTTCTAGGCTGTGGAGTTCAAGTCTGTTTAGGTTTTTTTTCTCATATATAAGTCATTCTTTATCTCAGTCTCACTGAATCAAGTTTTCTTAAGTGCATCACGAGATGTACTGACCAGGACTGACTACAAATATCCTGTGTTTAAGTGCAGCCTACATTATAAAAAAGGATTGTGAATGCACATGCAAACTATCTTTAACAGTAAGAGTTTGTAAATATGCACCGTATTTCCTTGATTTTAGTCTTTGAAATAATAAATTAAATTTACTTTTCTCATCTAACTTTTAAGGTGGCTCCTTCTTAGAGTAAGTGGAATAAGGTGCCTAATTAGTAAAAAGAATAAATATCTGAGACAGTCTGATATTCTCCCAAAAATTTTCTTTTTTTTTTTTTTTGTAATTTATAAACTCATTACTTCAAATGTAATACAATTATATTATGATACTTGTAAATAGTGTTAAATTGTATTATTAAATGAAATAAATGCAATGAAAAGAAATGTAATTATGAAGTTAAATACAATTTTATAATTATAAACTTTATAAATTTGTATTAAAAGGAGAATTTTCACATAAATTCTCTTTACTTCTCTTTCCCTAATTTTTTTTTTTTTAAGAAAGAAGACATATACCTTATTTAATTGTGTATATATATATATATATGAAAAATCTTCAGATTTAATTAACTAAGTGAGCTAGCTTTAGAATCACAGTTGTAGGGTGCTGGGAAACCCTTATCTCATTCCACAACAAGCCAGAGATATTGTTCAATAAGAACATGTTCCATGGCCCATGGAGTTCCAGGTTAACAATGATCACTATTAGGACATGACTGCAAGAGGCATCTCTGACAAAAAAAAGGATGGGTTATTTTGGTTTGAGGTTTTTTTTCCCTGTTTGAAATTATCTCTGTGTATCCAAGATAAATCTTTCAACCTCTTCATTCTTGATCTGCCAGGAAAATAATTTATTGGCCTTTTTGCCCCTTTCCTATACAAGTGCACTCAAGTGTAGCAATTGCTTACAGATCTGATTCTCAGATGGTTCGTTATGGTCTTTCCAGTAACCATTTATAAATTATCACACATTAAAAAAAATCCAGTAGGATAAGTAATGTAAGTGTTGCATCCTCAGGAAAATGTGAGCCGTAACCATTTCTTGGCATTGCCCCTTTATTTTCTCATACTGTTACTCCTCCAGTAAAAGACTCTTCTATTTTTCTCCCCCAAATCCTATCGCATTCTGGTGAAGAATTTTATCTTCTCTGAGCACTACCACCTGAAAGAGCCATCATTTTTTTCTGAGCCTTCATTTCTCATTTTTGCTCACTCTTATTTCTAAAAAGAACTTTCTCCTTTTCTCTATTATTTAGTTATAGGCTCCACTTTATATTTTATTTTTTTATATTATGGTTCTGGTTCTATCTGATTAGTTTGTGTCCTCAAATTGCACAAAAATGCTAGAAATGAAGTTAAATCTCCTTGGGCAGAAACTTTTAAAGTATTTTTTTAAGTATTTTTTTTAAGTGTTTTTATTCATTTAGACATTTTAGTTTAGATCTTTTTGGTAGATATTATCTCTCTGAAAGTAAAATGTCAATTTATACAGACATTAAACTTACAATTCTAATTCTAGTAATACCTATTTTGCATGTTTATGCTTGAAGAAATTACAAAGAACCCATAAAATTGAAAAATTGTTTTATTTTTCAAATATTTTGTATTTTGTGTTCTATGTTTTTGCTTTTCTGCTTTCTATTTTTCCTATTTATAATTTAACTACAATCTTCATAACCATTTGAAGGAATATTAATTGATGAAGCCAGAAGGCACATATTGTGTAATTTCAGAGTTCACAGAAGAGCTGTAGGAACAAAAGAGAATTTGGAGTCTTCTGGTTTCAACAGCACATATGCGAGCAGCTCCTGTGGATAATATGGTAGTCAGTTCTGCTAAGTAGGAATGAATAATAGGTCCTTTTGAAAGAACATGGGTTTGCTTTTATTACAGTCCCAAATTTTGATTCAGCTGGAGAGAGGCAGATTGAAAGGCTTTTTTCAAACCCGTTAGTTTTCTCATTTTCATCGGAGTTTTCCTGAACTACTCAGGAATACTATTAGTTGAGTTCATGCCTCAGACTAAAATCCCCTTATTCCAAGTCAGGGAATGAGTTCTTGGTGCTTAATTTTAAAGTAACTGATTATACACCAGATTTCTAAATCATTGATGAATGAAAAATACTAATACTCAGAAGTTTGTGTTGTATCATTACTTATCTTTCATCAATGCCATTTACTAAAAACCATTTAACTCAAAACTCTTGCACACTTGTGTAGGATCTGCAACAACAGCACAATTTAGGTATATCACAAACTATCAGCAATATAGAAAATATGATCAAAGGATTTAACATCTTGACATTTCTGTTATACAGAGCTTGAATGCCTTTAAAAATCAGTTTCTTTACCAATGCCATCTGTCTTTTCTGTGACAAATAGCACACTAATAATTTCAGCCACAAGAGGGAACCAAACAAGCACACGACAGTGCAGCTCTGAACCACCAGAAAAATGGACATAACTTTGTAAAAAATATTGCAAAATTCTGTGAGTGCTTCAGAAAGCTAAGCAAAGCTAATGTTTGTTTGAATTTCAAAATTACAGTTTGTTGAGTATCATTTTTTTTCCCCTTTAAGTGCGTATGTATAGATGAACTTTTATGAAAATGTGTATGTATTTATTCATATAAACACATCTTCCCCTCCATAAAGCCTTGGAATTTATTGCTCAGTGCAATTAATTTTTAAAATCTATGTCCATACATCATGTATTATATAGTTGTTTACATCTATGAATGAAAGAGTAAGAAACTATGCAATTTAACAGACACTATAGAAGTAGCAGTTGTGAAGATGGTACGAATCATGCAGGCTATGTGGTTTCAGAAAGAAACATGATGTCTGTAAAACTGAGAAGCAAAAGCTTTCTATGTTCCTTGTTTCAAGCCTTGCCTGTTACATTTCTTATGCTGCACAAAACCTTGAATTATAGAATACCGTAATCAATTAATATACATGGACAATTTAGGTTTGGTAGTATTTTTTTTCATCATTCAGTATTTTTGGCATAATTTTGTACAGGTGTAAATTCAACTTGCAAATACATTATCAAAGCATGGAGATTTTGAAGAGTTAATACAACCAGGATAAGGCTGCTCATTCAACAGTGGTGGCATATTTCAGGCTAAAACTAGACAGCAAGAACAGACAGCAAGAGCTCACAGGTAGCCTTCCTGATAAAACTGTTTAATGAAACTAAATAAGTCTCCATATGGAGTTGTTTGCTTTCTGTTTTCAATTTCAAAGCCTTCCAAGCTCTGCTTCACTGTTATTATCTGCCTCCTTTCTCATATTGCAGTCCCATGATCACCCACTTCAATAGCCCATTTGTGTGCTTTTCCCCATGTTTGTAATCCCACAAATCTCTGAAATACTCTGCAAGTACTTCTGTTCTCTTTTTCTGTTAGTCCCTCCTCTAAGCTTACTTTTAAAGTGATATATATAATAATAAAATTATTAGCTTGTTCTATGTAATAATAAAATAGCTTATTACATTTTAGATGTTTCTCATTGCTAACAACAAATGCTTATAGATTTATACAAAGAAGCAAGCAGATTAAAACTTACTTCAGAGAACAGGCAGGCAGTCTTTAAAGAAATTAGAATACATCTGCCTGACAAAGGATGGGCTCGGCCTAGTATGGTTTATCCCTTCCTACACTCTTATGTGCCTTATACACAAATAAAAGATATCACCAGAGGCCCTGTTATGCAAGCATAACAATGTTTAGGACAAAAGTTCAAGTGTTTTCACCGTTTCATTTTGAAATTAGTGCATGGTTTGAAAAACAGAGACAATTTCTAAGGACTGCTGAGAGGAATTCTCAGATACCTCTGTAGATTAGAGCAACATCTTAAACTTTTAAGAACGAAGTGTCTGGTTTTGTCTGGTTCAGAACCAATTCTCCAGCAGTCTAATGTGGTTTTTAATCCTTTAAAACTCAGGGTATAAGATGCTATCTGAGTTGGTGTGATGGAGAGGTGCCCAGCTCAAGTCACATTACTGGAAGAGTATGAACAGTTACGGTGACTGTTTATGGTAGTTGTAATGAGATGTTTCCATCTACAGGGAAAGAAAACTATGATGGCTGTTACTGGAAGCAATGCAAATGGCAGGACAAAAATGTAAGTCTAATGAACCAATAGAATGGCAATGGTCAAGAATACTCACCGCAGGATTTTTGCATTCTAAACCATGCCTTTCAAGAGGCAATGCTACAAAGGAAAAAAGCAGTGAGACATCATAAACCACAACTGAAATGTTGGCATCCATAGAAGGCAACTATTGAGGACAATGGTCCTTATAGCAGTCCTGCAATCTTAATAAATCCTGTATTGGTAGCTCCTTTTGTCAAGTTTATTTGCTTGGTAGTGACTTGGATTCAATCAGAAATATGCAAGTTGCTGAAAAACAAGCACATCAAAAATCTGCTTGAGAAAAAGAGTATGATGATCTATTTTTTCTGCTTGCCTTTTTTTTTTTTTTCCTGCTAGATAAAAATTGGTTGCAAACCTTTTGGAAAAGAGTTCAGTTCTCAGGATGGAAAAGTTAGACTTCATGAATATGTCAGGAGATGGGTAGAAGGGTATTTGAATGAACATTTGAGACACTGGCAGAAGGAGGGAAAGATGCACATAGGAAAGTAAGATTGTAAAAAGAAAATAGCAGCTTTCCTCAGACACCTTCTAATCATCCTTTTACATTTTATGGCCTCCCATATGTACCCTGCTGCTGTTGCTCCCGATTTCCCCACTACTAATAGTGAGCATGGAGGTCAGCACGAGGTACAGACACTTACTGGGGAACAAAAAAATTTGTAATATGGATTATTATAAGTAACAAAGGAGATGATGCTCTGGGCCACACTGTTGTTTTAAACGTCTGTGCCTAAGGCAGCGGAAAGGGCTGGGAGTGAGGCCTGCCTCCCAAGCAGGCCTGGTGTCTCTACCGCAGGGCAAGCGCCGGCTCTGGGCCTCCAGCCGCAGCCTGGCGGCTGCAGCCGAACGCTGTAAAGGGGCAGGGAGCCGCAGCTTCTGCAGGGGCTCCCCTACAGAGACACCGAACGAGGCTCGCCCGGTCTCGCGGCCTGCGGGGCCGCCGGGTCAGCGGGAGAAGGGGGCCGGCGAGAGGCGAGGCCGGAAACAGCGGGAGCCCCGGGTACCGGGTAGGCAACCGCCTCCCTCCCGCGGCCCGTCTGCCAAGCCCGCTGCGTCTCTCCGGCGGCCGGGAGGGCAGCGGGAGCCGGAGGACACCGGGAGCCGGAGGGCTCGCGCCCGTGGGCCGCAGGCCGGGGCCCGGCGAGTTCCGCCCCGCACGGCTGGCCCCGCCTCCCGCCACGTGACCCGCCCGCCCCGCCGTGCTGGCGCGTGCCCTCCGCTTCCGGGAGGAGGGTCGGGGTGTGCCCCGCCGGTAAGTTTGGCGTGAGCGGGCGGGCAGCGGCGGCGGCGGCATGTCCGGCAACGGGCTCAGCTACAGCGAGCAGGGGGGAGAGGCGGCCACCGAGCTGGGCCAGGAGGCCGTGTCCACCGCGACGCCTTCGGCTCCCGCGGCCTTCGGGCTCTTCAGCAGCGACACCAAGAAGTAAGGGGGGCGGGCCGGGCCGGGCTGGGCGGCGGTGGGGGCCGGGGCCCCGGCCCTTCCCTCGGGGCGCGGGCGGGCCTTGCTTGGGGTTGCCGTGCGGGTTGGCGGAGAGCGGTACCGTGGGCGTTAGGGAGGCGCCGGGCTGGCGGGACCCTGCCCTCAGGGTCCGGGCGGCGGAGGGAGGAGAGCGGCCGCGGGGCCCCTCGCCGGCGGGAGCAGCTCCAGGAGGCGGTGGCGGGGAAGCGGTGCCTCGGTTGCCCGCTTTTACCCCGTCCTGACTCCCTGGAAAAGTTCGCGTCCTTACCTTTAGGGTGTTCCTGGCGGAATAAGTAATCTGAGAGTGTTTTTTTGTTGGTTTGTTTGATAAACTGCTTATCATTTTTCATCTGTTTATCAGCTAACCATGCTGGCATTAGTTTGATTTTGCTTTCAGATGTATTAAAAAAACAAAAGAAAACACCCGAAAGTGCTTAGAAGTATTTGTGCGAATTGTATCTGGAAATGTGGTTCATCATGGCGAGGTTGCTAACTTAAGTAGGTGCAAACAGCGTCGTGTCTTGGTCAGAAGTGAAAATGAGGAAATGGAGGAGGGGAAAAAAAACCCAACCAGCTGAAGTGCACTGGCTTAGAAAGCCTTCAGTTCCTTAAAGGAAAAGTGAATTGGAGAGAGGAAGAAGAAAAAGGTGTCTAAATGAAAGGATCAAGAGGTTTGCAAAGCTGGACTTGTATCCTCCAGCAAACTGGAAATCTATTCTGAGAGCACCGAATAAAAAGCACCATAAACTAAGGTCTCATGTACATTAGAAAATCAATCGCTGCTTCTTCAGTTTTATTGTTCTGCACAAAGAGAACATCCGTGCTCTAAGAACCTTGACTGATGTGTTTATTTTTGTGCCACTCCAAAGTAAATCACAAAGTGAAGCTGCTGTCACTCTGATGCTTAGCTCTCTTAGACAGCAGCTGATAGGCCTCCTCAGTTTGCCAGACAAGTCACATTTCTCTTCCCTTGCTATTCCACTAAATACTTCACTTTTTCATTCTGTTCCAGTTAAATTTTTTGCTGCTCTAGCATGGATGCCCCCCTGCTGTGTTGTGGCTGATTTAGGCTGTTTGCACCCTTCTTTTCTTGTCCTCTACCACAGAAACAACTTTGCACTTTATTTCTTCACTGTTGTTTTGCTGCTTCTTTTCCAGAGATGGGGATACCCTGGTCATTGGTCATGGCCATAATCCTTTACATAACTAATTTAATCCTAGACTTAAGACTGTTTTGTAGGTGAAGAGTATATCTCTCTGTGTTTTCATAGAATCATCTAGGTTGTAAAAGACCTTTAAGATCATCAAGTCCAACCATTAACCCTACTCTACCAAGTACACCACGAAGCCACATCCCCAAGTACCATAGCTGTATGTGGTATTTATACATATTTATTATTTATTAAATTTATTTATAATAATTTTTATAATTATATATGTATTTAATATATATTAAATACATCCAGGGATGCTGACTCAACCACCTCCCTGGGCAGCCTGTTCCAATGCATGACAGCTCTTTCAGTGAAAAGATTTATCCCAATGTCCAGTTTAAAGCTCCCCTGTAGCAGCTTGAGGCCATTCCTTCCTGTTCTGTCACTAGTTAGTTGTGAGAAGAGACCAGTGCCTACTTCTCTACAGCTTCCTTTCAGGTAGTTGTAGAGAGTGATGAAGTCTTCCCTCAGCCTTCTTTTCTTCAGACTAAACAGCCCCAATTCCTTCAGCTTCTCCTCATAAGACTTGTTCTCCAGACCTGTCATTGTTTTAGTTGCTCTTCTCTTGACCTGCTGTAGCACGCCAGTGTTTCTCCGTGTTGTTCCAAACTGAACACAGTCCTCTGGCTGTTTAATCAGATGCAGAAGCTGAAGTGACTAAGTCCTGAGACTGCCCAGTGGTCAAGGGGAAATATAAGTCTGGGGCCCTGAGGTGTTTTGTACACATGTATGTATATGATTGTCTTTCAGTATGGAAGAACCAGAACAAGAATTAATTGCTTCTCCTTACTTGCTCTTACACTTACAGAAGGAGAAATAAGATACATCCTCTAGAGAAAGGGCTTGAGAGGAAAGCAGACATTGATCTCTGTGGCCTTTGTAGCTGACCAATAGGAAGTTATCCATGATTCAGAGTTGTGTGTCTAAGCTCTCAGTATGGATTGGGTAGGTGAGGAACAGACACAGTGCAGGGACAATTAGGAAATTTGCATAGTGTGAAAAAGTACTGGAGTGCAGGTGAGGGTTATTGTTAGAAAAGCAAACTGTATTGAAGCCTGCTTGGAAAATGAACTGGTCATTTATCAAGCATGTTGCATGTATGTCATGTAGTCCTTTCTGATAATAGCCCAAAATCTCCTTATTAAGAAGCAAACAAAATTTTCTTTCCTAAGAACGGAGATGGAAATCTTCTTAGAGCAGGGACGGTAGCCCAGATGGAGGGCATCATATCTTTTAGTGGTTTCATTTTGTGTTCTTGAAACTGTTCAGACCTGATGCCTCCTTGCTAGGCATACAGAGGAGTGCAAGATGTATCTCTGCATCTTCCAGCTTAGTGTGGGGATATTGGGGTATCCCACTGGTGAAAATAAAATTACTGGTATGGCTTTTCACAGTTCATTTGCTGATCTATCTTGATTGTCAAACAACTCTGATGAATATGATCTTAGATGTGCTCATGTCACACATCACTGTGGTGTTTCACTGCTTGCTAAGCTTTTTATGGTGCTGAGGAAGGGATATTCTTCCTAATGGTACAAGAAGTATGATGATACATGAAGTACCCTTTCTCAGCAGGGGGGCAGGGGTCTAATATATGTCCCAGAATGTTCCTGCAGTAACTGTTGGACCAGAGGCCTGTCATTTGCCTGTTGGTAGTTATTCTGAAAAATATCATGTGGTTAAGGTATAAATATGAAGATATTACCATAAACACTTAAAAAAAATATTTCCTTTTCTTCATATTGACCTGGACAGGCTGCAGAGTTTGGTGGGGAGAAATTTGATGAAATACAATAAGGGCAAGTGTAGAGTCTTGCATCTGGGAAAGAACAACCCCAGGTACCAGCATAGGTTGGGGACTGACCTGTTGGAGAGCAGCACAGGGGAAAGGGCCCTGGGGGTCCTGGTGGACAGCAGGATGACCATGAGCCAGCCATGTGCCCTTGTGGCCAAGAAAGCCAATGGCATCCTGGGGTGTGCTAGAAGAGGTGTGGTTAGTAGGTCAAGAGAGGTTCTCCTCCCCCTCTACTCTGCCCTGGTAAGGCCACAGATGGACTATTGTGTCCAGTTCTGGGCCCCTCAGTTCAAGAAGGACTTGAGAGTGTCCAGCTCAGAGCCACACAAAGATGATTAAGGGAGTGGAGCATCTCCCTTGTGAGGAAAGGCTGAGGGAGCTGTGTCTCTTTAGCTTGGAGAAGAGGAGACTGAGGGGTGACCTCATTAATGTTTATGAATACATAAAGGGTGAGTGTCAGGAGGATGGAGCCAGGCTCTTCTCTGTTATGTCCAGTGATAGGGGACAAGGGGCAAAGGCTGCAAGCTGGAACATAGGAGGTTCCTTGTAAATGTAAGGAGAAACTTTTTCACAGTGAGGGTGACAGAGCACTGGAAGGGGCTGCCTAGGGGGGTTGTGGAGTCTCCTTCTCTGGAGACATTCAAAACCTGCCTGGATGCCTTGCTGTGTGACCTGGTCTAGGTGGTCCTGCTCTGGCAGGGGGGTTGGACTAGATGATCTTTCAAGGTCCTGTCCAGCCCCTGACATTCTGCTACTCTGTGATACTGTGTCTGTCTTCTCCCCTTTGTCATGAAGAGAAAGTAAGCCAAAATGCTTCTGAAATAAACAATTGTTTATTAGTGTAGAATGTTTTCAGTCTTCTAGCATTTGTTGTCCTGGTTTGAGTGAGAACAGAACTAATTCTGTTCAGTAATTTTGCTTTCCATCTCAGTTCTTCTAACTAACTGCACAGTCTGAAGTTAGCAGCCTTTTCTCACAGGCAGTGTCTGCTCCCAGCAGTGGTAACACCCCATGTTTAGAGTTAGTACCCAGGATTGGTGTGCAGACCAAGGCCACTGCTGGATCTTGTGTGCCACATTGGGGGGTGCAGAAAGTGAAAGGCTGCACCTGCAGGGAGGAGCAAACAGGACAGGTGACCCTGAACTGACCAGCGAGGGATTCCAGCCCATATATGACATATTCAGTTTAGAGCTGAGGGATCCAAAGGGTCTCTGGGCTCTTCTCTCCTCTTGGAGTGCTTTGCTTTGCCAGCTTTGATTGGCTTGGCTCAGGTCCTCTTTGGTTCCTTCCTTGGAGCACCCAAGGAGGACTCTGTCCATTCTGCCTTCGATCCAGTCTGCATGTTCCTGAATCTGGTACCACAATCCAGCTCCTGAACACAGCTCCCGTCTGCTGCTGGACCCAGTCTGGGACTCCCCTGGTGCCTGCTCCACAGCATCAGTGGTGATGGTGATGTAATTACCATTTGGGGGGTTGGGTTCCATACTGGTTTTGTATAGATTTGTATATATTCCATTTTTATAATTATTAATTTCATTTTCATTAAAGCTGTTCTAGTTTCTTTTTCTAATCGCTCAGTCTCTCTCCCTTATTCCCTTTCTCTTTCCCCTTTGGGGAGGGAGGGGGGTTAACAGAGAACGTCTGTTATAGGTCTGAGGGGCCGCCCTGACCCTAAACCGTGACAGTTGTATAGATTAGCCTGTGACAAGCTGCACACAGATGCACAAATAAGTATCAGTAGGTTTAAATCTGAAATTGACCTAGTATAAATTATTTGCCATACTTGTTTTGTTTTTAGCATTTCAACAGAAATACTCATCTGAAGTGCTTATCTGAAAGTTCTGAGCACGCCTTGCTGTGAAAAGTGCATCCGTATTATTCTTCTGCTAAAGCTGCCTTTTCTACCTATAGCAATTCTGTGATTTATTCATGAGCTTTCAATTACAACTAGAATCTTCACTTAGTGAACAGGTTTTTTTCTCTACATGTTTAGTGTTGTAGTTTGGTTGACACACATGCTATCAGTGTTTAAAATGTCTTGAAACTTCTGTCGTGGTGACATCTTAAACCTGAGTAAGTGGAAAGTCAGATTGTTACAAGACCAATAAAGATGAAATAATCATTAAAAGAAACAGTTCTCAACATAACGAGGTGCTATAGGTTGCAGACACCATGCGCAAATAGTAACTGAGAAGAATAATGTAGTGTATGTATCCAATGCAGTGAAAAAAAAGAGAGATTGTAAAAATACAGCTTTGGTCTGCTTCTATCGTTTTGTCCTGACCGTTTACACAGTTAGACAAGTGAGGAGAGAAGGAGGTTTTTCTAAACTCTGTTACATAAATTGTTAAGTTCAACATGTACATAAACTATTTTCTTACCATTTGCATCTAAACTGAAACTGTTACTGAGTAAGAGTTCAAAATGAATATATGAGATTATGGCTAGCTTCTTCTCTGAGTATTGAATCCTAACTAAAGAGGCAAATATAACTTTCCTATTTGGAACATTTTGCTTTTTAAAAGCCTTTTGGTTAGGTAGATTGATTTACATATATCAGAGATGGACCTCATGTTCAGAGGATGGGAACTCAGTGTTCATTCTGTTAAATGGAGTCAAATCCAGTTGGTGGCTGGTCGTGAGAGGTGTTCTCTGGAGCTCTGTACTGGGGCCAGTCCTGTTTAAGGTCTTTATCAATGATCTGGCTGAGGGGATCAAGTGCACTGTTCGTAAGTTTGCAAATGACACCAAACTGGGTGGAAGTGTTGATCTGCTTGAGGGTAGAGAAGCTCTGCAGAGGGGTCTGGACAGACTAGATTGATGGGTTGAGGTTAATTCCATGAGTTTCAGCAAGGCCAAATGCCGGGTTCTGCACTTTGGCCACAGCCCCCATCAGTGCTACAGGCTTGGGGAGGAGTGGCTGGAAAGCTGCTCAGCAGAGAGGGGCCTGGGGGTGTTGATTGATGAGCTGTCTGAACATGAGTCAGCAGTGTGTCCAGGTGGCCAAGAAGGCCAATGGCATCCTGGCCTGCATCAGGAGCAGTGTGTCCAGTAGGACCAGTGAAGTGATTTTACCTCTGTACTTGGCCCTGATGAGGTCACATCTCAAGTACTGTGTTCAGTTTTGTGCCCCTCACTACAAGAAACACACTGAGGCACTAGAGCATCTCCAAAGAAGGCCAATGAAGCTGGTGAAGGGCCTACAGCACATGTCTTATGAGGAGCAGCTAAGGGAAATGCATTTGTTAGGCTGGAGAAAAGAAAGCTGAGAAGAGATCTTATTGCTCTCTACAGCTCCCTGAAAGGAGGTTGTAGAGAGGGGGGGACCAGTCTGTTCAACCAAGTAACACGTGATAGGACAAGAGGAAGTTGTCTCAAGTTGTGCCAAGGGAAGTTTAAATTGAATATTGGGAAGAGTCTCTTCACTGCAAGGGTTATCAGGCATTGGAACCACTTGTCCAGGGCAGTGGTGGAGTCCCTATGCTTGGAGGTATTTGAATTGTGTAGACATAGTGCTGAAGGATATGGATATGGTTTTCTCAAGGACTTGCCAGTGTTCGGTTAATGTTTGGACTAGGTGATCTAATAGGTCTTTTCTAATCTAGGAAATTCTGTGAAATATCTCAGTAACTGAATAATTAAAAGATCTTTGGTACCTGAGGCTAAACCTTCTTCTGCGGAATGAGCCCAGCTGCATGGCTGGAGATGCCTGTTCCTTTCCTTCCCCTCTCTTTCTTCCGTGCTTGTCACATGAGCGGGCAGGTATGAACTTGTATGATTACCTATTAGGAATATATTCATGTGTCCAGATAGGTAGTCTGACACTTGTTTGTGAACTGCTCTAGGTGCTCCACATGTGTGTCACTCACATTGACCATGTTTGAAAAAGAAGAGAAAAGGTCAGGTTGTGGGCACCAGAATAATGGAAATGGTCTGTAGACAAGTCTTTGCCCATAACATGAGTTTTCAGCAGAAAATTGGTAAGAGCTAAGGGGTCATGTAAATTTTATGGACAAACTGTATCCAGCTTGTGGATCTCAGGCTATTTCTCCATGGTCTAGATTGATGGAATCCATGAAATAAGCACTACCTGCTTGGAAGACTGTCAAAATAATCTGTGTAATGTATAGAGATACCATTTGTTGTGTATTTCCTAAATAGGATATTTTACAGTTACACTATGAACTATTGCTCTGTGTAGAGGGATGAGAAGTCTAACCACCTTCCAACTTCTTAGGAAACCTGAAGAGGTAATTAGTAGCACAAAATCCATGTTAATTGCATACGTTAAGGTGCAGCTATTACTGCCTCCAGTTAATTGCAGGTGGACAGAGGATTTGCATCTATATTAATTGCATTTTAAACAAAATTTACCTGCATGTAATATTAAAATAATGTTTGATACAATTTCAGCAATACAACTAGGTACTGTTGTATCTAAATAAAATGTAAAAACTTCTGGGTGAATCACATGATATCTACTGATGTTAAGCAATTGATAAATTCTGCCATCTGCTTCAGTACTGTACTTATAACACGCTTTTTCAACTTTACTGATTTGCATCTTTAAACTGTATTCCTGCCAAGCAAAATACATTTGTAATTTATTAGACTTTTTTTCGTGCAGATCAGGCTTAAGCGTTCTGTTGAGCTATTCATCAGAAAACTCAGCAGGGCTGCAAACCCCTTTTTTGCTGAGATTTGCAAGCCTGTTTTGCAGAGAGCTGATCTAAGGTGGTGATTTCATTAAGGTACTCATTCCCCAATTCTCAGTGCAAAAGACTTTTCCAAATTCATCGGAGCTAAAAACTTGCTTTCAACAGCTGCCAGAGATGCTCTTAAGAGTCTTAAATTGATCTAATTTTGCCTTGGCGTATCCTGCTCAACCAGTCACGGGAAGCTTATACATAGACTGCCATTTGTGAAGTTCTTGGAGGAGACTCCAGCCCTAATATTCAAACTTGATGCATCCACTAGATCATTGGCACAGCTCCTTTCTTTCCCCATCTGTTACAATGGCGCCATGCCCACTGACACAGTGATGTGCCAGTTTTGGTAGGATGTACAAGCCAGCCAAGATGAATGGTTTGGATGAACTGATGGCTCTACAAGTTAAAATTTGAATCCTGTAGTCAGTACCAGGACAGGAACTAAATGTGGTGTGTGAACATGGGCACACTATTGCAGAGCACTTCTCCATCTGAAATCGGTCAGATCTGATGGGAAGTGACATGCGGTGAATATATTCTTATTGCCATGCACTTGGCACGTGTGAGGATGCAAGCGATGAACTGTTGATTTGCTGTGATTCTCTGTATTGCAGTCATTACATTTTTTTCAGGCTTTTTTATTTCCTCAGAAAGGCAAGTTTTATAGTTTAAGGTCTTCACAGTGGTTTCTGCATATTTATGTTGTTGTATATTTGCCTCAGACAGTTGCTATGATCCACTTCCTGAATGCAATTAAAAATACATTTCTGCAACACTATGACAATGTAAGGATGACACTTGCAAGAAATTCTAGTTTCCCTTACTTCTCCTTTTCTGAAGCCTGTCCTTGTCTATGCCACCCTGTGGTAGTGTTCTTACTCGGAGAAAAGCAGAATTGTTTTGGCACATAAAGATTTCTTTGGCATCCTGTTAGAAGGTAGTGCTCTTCAACAGTGTTTCTGGAATGTTGTGGTCATAAATGTAAATATACCAACACTTGTAGGCCCTGTCAGTGACAGCACCACTTTTGTGGTAGTATCTTTTAAAAGAAGTATCTTTCCGCCTTTTTCAGGAAAGCTGGAAATACTGCCTTTACCTCTCCTGTAATCCCTTCACAACTATTAAATTCTGCAGAGTGATCTGCAGATGTCTGCAAACTCTGATCACTGGGGTCAAGTCAGGCTGTAAATTGACAGAACCGCCTATGTGGCTGTACCACCTTGGATGCCACTTTTTTAGACTTAGGGAACCTGATCTCTGCCACCAAGGAAGACTTTTCTCCTGCAGAAGCTCCCCTGCAGCATTGCAGATGTGGTCACTGTCAGAAGAGGTCATGTGCTGTGAGCTTGCCAGATTGGTACTTGGCACCCTTTCTGGCAACTTTTATTGTTGCTGAGTCAAGTAATGTCTGTAGCTGCTCCACAAATAATCTTAGATTAAATCACAGTCCTCTGCAGAAAGGGTTTCACGCCACTTTGTTACACAAGTTGCCATATGGTTAGAGCTTTTGAAATGTAGGTTGTTTATATATCTGCATTTGTGTTGGTGGCAGCAGCAATTTACAAAGTGTTCATACACTGAAATGCTCAAGCACTGTTCAGGTAACACACTTTTATGACATGGAACTAGGAAGATGCTTTATCCAGTTTTAACTTTACACTTTGCTATATGTTTCTTTAGTGAGAAGGATCAGACTGTACCTTACCATCCAGATGGCAAGTGCTTTGACAAACAAGGGGTAAAGCAATCGTTAAATGAGTTAAATTTTGTTGCTGCTCAGACTACTTGTTGCTCTCTGTGGCTTTCAGCCTTACAGGATACTGTAGCTATCCTGATTTTCCTCAAGTCTCTGCTTTAGTACTGTCAACTTTGGGTTTTGAGGCTGAAAGATTAGAGGTGGCTGAAGAGAAGATAGATTACTTATTTAAATTTCTCTTTAAATCCCAGTATAGCTACAGTGATAGCCAAATGTTTTGTATCTTCCTTGAAATTATAGTTCAGTTCTGTGTTGGTTTGGTGAATTGGCAATAAACATATATAGTGTTAAAATGGAAGAGGGTGGCAATACTGAATAGCACCACAAGATGTCATTCAAACAGTTTGTGGTATAGAATGAAACAGTGAAATTCTGATTCAATTTCCTGCTAGAGGAAAGCCCCCAATCAACAGCAAAATAAACTCAAATTGCATCATGTATTTGTTGCTGGTTTAACTTCCATGTTATATGGCTCTGAAATCGATTTACAGTTCTTCTTCAAGTGTTAAATTCAAAGTTGTTTAGAGTTTACGCATCAGCCTGAGCTAGAATCAGACGATTTATTTAAGGACTTTGCAGTGACAGTAAAAGAAGAAAAAAAACCCAGAATTTTTTTGTTTTGTTTTGTTTTTTGTTTGTTTGGTTTTTGTGGGTTTTTGTTTGTTTGTTTGTTTTTCCTATTTTGTTTTGTTTTTCTTTGGGGGGTGGGGGGGCTGCGGCTGGTCAGGGGGCCTTCCATAGTACTTTGTTACTACTCAAGTGCTGAGACCAAAGGTTAAGCTTCTCCCTGAGTGTGATTTTCAACTTTAAACCTTGTAGCATTCACAGTGTTGCAGACTTCACATAGCAAGATTTCTCTGTGTTGCAGGCAAAAAAAAAAAATCTTAGTATGCTGTGGTTAAAAGTATGTCATCCAGACTGAAGTCTCCTACACACTGAGTGCAGGAGCTGATACCATGTAACTAAAAGTATGCAGTGGATGGAGAATTAAAACAAGAAATGAATTATTAAAACTAATCTCTGGAACTTTTGTAACTTTTGTTCTTGTTCTACAATAGGTGATTGCATAATCAGAAGTAGTGAAGCTTGCTTCCTGTCCTGCAGTGGATTTGTTTGCCATTTCGTATCTTAACTTGCAGTAATGCAGTGCTGTCCTTGTCTATGAAGAGCCTCAGTATCACCATGAATTTATTGATTTAAAGTTCCTTCCTGTTTCTTAGATGTCACTAAAACTGTACCCAGGTTTTGGGGCATACAGATGGTATAGGGAATCATAACTAGATTCTTACTTTGTAATACAGCATGCCATTAACCTTCCAGGTGTTAAGATTTCGTAGCTAAAGTATTACTGTTGTATTGCCAACTGGGCTTCAGTTGCAGTTGTTACATTTAGGAAACATCTGCTTTTTTACAAAGAAAGCCTTATAATTAGTGAGTGACTTCTTTCAGTAACTGAGTACATTAGAATTAAGAAATGCTGACAGTCTGGATTTCACCTTATGGTGTTGCTAAAAAGAAAAGGAATTTATCAGGGTGGAGTCAGTGTTCTCTCAACAGCAGTTATTCAGAATATGTAGGTGCAGTGTCAAGTGATACGCTACAGATTATGGATTAGTATTTTAGTGCACTTAAAGGTTTGTCATAGTTCCTATGAGGAGACAAAGTAACCGTGAGGCCACCAACATAGCTGGTTTAAACCTCAGTGACACACAGTTATGCCCTACCCTCTTTTCTGTATCAGTAGATGATGTTGCTCAGTGGAATCTGAAATCTTAGTCGTAATCTGAACAAGATGCCAGATTCTGTGACCAAATGTGTGCTAACAAGACTGTGGCATATTGATAGTTGTTCTTTAGTTGCTGTTTGCTATAATCAGCATGGAGAGTGATGGTCAGAGTCCTTTATGGTTCAAGACTCCATGCTATTAAAATAGTTTGTCAGTATGTGCTCTTGACTGTCACGCTCCAGTTTGGTTTTTTTCCTTCTTATTTTGGGGCACTGGGGTGAGGTTTTTTGTAAGTTTTGCATTTTTTGCTTGTTTGCTTGTTTTAATGGCAGGGGAGTAGAGGCAGCCTGAAAGAGGATGAGAACTAGAAAAATCTAACATGTTTTTTGTTTACAGTCTTACAGTAGCATCTATAAGATTGATCCTAGCCAGTAGGCCTATCGTATCCAGAAATGGTGCAAAGGCATATGGAGAAAGCAGTGCTTTGAGGTGGAAAGATAAGAGGAATATCTATCTTAAAGCCTCCAACCATAAAATAGGAAAACATACAAGAAAGCTAGAAATTGTCTTCCTGCGCTTAACATTTGACCAATGATGTAAAGAGAATGTGTTATTCTTGATGTGTGTTGTGATGTCCATCATGGTGTCATGTGTGGTGCTTGCTATGAGAGAAAGTTAGGCAATAAGTTTGCATTTCTAATTTACCCTCCCTTAGATTTGAAATTCTTATATTGAGGAATGAAAGCCTGTAGCGGTCAAGATTGCAAAGGCAGCAGAGTACTGCACCCTGAATATATTAATTATTGTCTCATTGCCTTTTTGGTAGGTGCTATGCAAATCATTAAGACTGTATTTTGTAGCCTGTTCATGTTGCATAGGGGTATAATATATCTTAATAGTAGTCCATACCAGTGCTTCCAACTGGGAATTCTTTTAAGACAGTGGAGCTGTATTATATAGAGGTTAAGACATCAGACTACAACTCAAGAACTCAGGAAAATCTTGCTGTGTTCTTGCATAAAGCAGTGGGCAGACAAGTGGGAGTCTTGTTTTTGTTTCTTTTTACCTCTCAAAGTCATTTCACTGCTTCTTACTGTGAGGGAAAATGGGCTTAGAGACAATAAATTTACTTCTATAAAGGTTTTGGGGTTTTTTTTGTACCTACTGTTATTGGGACCGTTCAGGTAGCTCCATACTATTCATAAACTGTCTGTTTATGCTCCTTAAACCTGGTTTTTCTTCTGCTTAATGTGTCAGTCATTGAAAATATGTGCCTGTAAGGCTAGAATTACTCTCAAGTTTCAGTAGGAAGAGGCAAAGGTATTGATGCAGCTGGAGGTTTGCTTGCATTTTCCTGAGCTCTTGGCAGGTGGATATAAGTGATAAAGAAATTATTTGTATAACACTGTGTACTGAAGAACTGTCACTTCAGAATAACTAATGAGTATAGAAACATGAGCAGCAGTGTGAGGCTTACATTTATGCTTCTTGTTTTGAGGTATTTTACTTTAAAAAAGTAAAAAAAAAAAAATTTACTTTAAAATTTCCTTAAATCTTAATGCTCAGAAGATGAAATTATTTTTATGCTGTACAATAAACTATATTATGAAACACTGAAATACATTTGCTTTTCCCATTGTTCACTGAGGCTGCTGATAAGAGTTGTTTTTGGAGGGAAATGACCTTTGAAATGTGCATAGGATATTTGTTTCTAGAAGTTAAAACATCAAGGGAGTGGGTATCCTGTTACTTAATAAGGCTTTCTTTTTTTGAGTAGACCTCAAACTCGGCAGGCAAGCCTAGTTGAGTGCAGCCTGTTTTTTTAAATACTGTGCTTAAGAATGGAACAGAATTCTACAATGCTGGATAAAATAATTGAGGTGTCTTGCACTATTAAATCTGCTCTTAAAGGGCAAAACTTTGAGGTTACGCTGAAACCATATGCAACTGTAGAAGAAAAAAGGCTTGCTGATGATGATCCATATGAATATATGGAGCAATATTTTACTCTGTAAGTATCTAATATTTGCTAATTCTGGATTATAGTTTGTTAGAAAAGATTAAAAGCAAAAAAGTTCATATAGCAATTAATTTTCAAATTAATTCCTCAAGAAGTTGTGGTGGGTTTTTTTTTTTTTTCCCCCCCTTTCTTTTAGGAAGGCAAGGCTGGCTGTAAGCAAGTCTTTTTCTTAATTTTTCTAATTTATAGTCCCTGCTAACATTTCAAAATGTTTTAATTTGAAATACAGGATAGAATATTTTCTATAAGCAGTTATAAGTACATTTCCTCATTAAATACTTCTGTCTTCATGTCTTAAATTCACCTGTTTCCTTTTTTTTTTTTATATTGTTACATTGGTAACTCATACTCATCCCATCATGACTGTCTGCTTTTGTCATTCCCATCTTCTGAGAGATAGTCTTCAGCATGTGCTTGAATCCTGTGCTGCATATCTCCCTCTGTTTTTGCTACTTGATCCTCAGGTTCAGGTTATGTCCACATTTTTTACTTTATTTACAAATTTGGTTGACATGTTCTTACTCTTTCCTGTTAACTTTTTCTTAATTTTTTTTATTAGGTAAATATATTCCCAGACTTGAATCTTAAGCAGTTGCTACAATGTGGTGTTCATGCAACACGTTTTGGTTCTTTAAAAATAATAGTATCTGATTGAAAGTAGTTGCTTTGTTGATTATGCTGAGGAACCAAAGCAGCTGCTTGCCAATGACACCAGGACTAGGGGATGACAACTTACTGTTCTATGCTTTAGCTTTTACTGATGTCTCTATCTCAGTTTGTGCATGCTTATGTGAATAGCAATAGGAAAGTGGAAGCAGAAGCATAGGACTTGAAACAACTTTCTAAATCAAGTCTGGTATTCTGATATGTAACTTTGATAACTGTTGTATAGATTCTTTCACAAGCTAAGCCTAAAAGATAAGGATTAAGACGTAAGCAGAAGGAGCTGGAAGTCTGAAATCTCTGTATTCTGCTAAAGTAAGGTACTTTGGGCTGATCTGAAAGAACTGAGACCTACTTGGTATCCTATGAGGAATACGTGGACTAGAATGGTCAGCAGAATAAGCTAAGAATGATGGCCAAGAATGATGAGTTTGAAGAGAGCTGACAGAAGTTAAATCAAGCTACCCTTCTTAAAACATTAACTACAAATGGAATTACACATATTAAAAGGAAAAAAAAAAAAAGGAAAAATAGTAAAAGTATTTTAGGTACAACTCTAAACCAACAAATATTTGATTGTTGGTATGTAAAATAAGGTTATAGAGCTGAGGGGAAAAATACAGAGTGGCTAAAAGGAGTGTGAGGATACAGAGGTGAACACAAGCATGCTTGAAGTGAAATCAGAAAACCAGTGAGTTTAATGTGGAGGAAGGTGTGCCTTGATCCTAGGGAGCTGGGTGGAGGGCAATAGGAAAAGGTCTGAAGTCATAGCATTAGTTGTTTTTATCAGATCTGCCAGCCTGTGGTGGTGTTACAAGAGGGTACACTGGATGTTACCAGCTGCCATGGGGAATGCGGACAACCATAGACATATTAAATTGATCTGAACAATATGCAAAGCTATGGAACAAAGTTGAACAGAAGTATAATTTAAAGGACTGAAGTGAACAACTAAATAAATACAGCAATAGAAGACTGACCATACAGTTCTTTGAATGCTGCCAGGAGTAACTAAAAACAGTAAAAACCTTTGAATGTCATGCAGTCAAAAATAAGAAGTTCCCAGTAAAATTTCGGAAATAGTGCAGAATCAGGTGAGGAAATCAAATACTTCCACTTTTTTTTCTGAAGAGAATAAATATTAAGCTGCCAAGTGAAGCCAATATTCACAACAGGCCATCTGTATTAGGTTGCTTCAGTATTTCATGAAACGCTTGGTTGGGACTTCCATTGGAAGTTGCACGTAGGTATCTGCATCCTGAATTTTACATGTTTTTCTTCTAGCTTATTAGGAAAAAGTGTTGTTTGTTTTTTTGTTGTGGTTTGTTTGTCCCCATCTAGTTGTGGGTTTTGTTTGGGTTTTTTTTTTCCATCTGGTTGTGGTTCTTAATTTTTTGGATGTGTACTTATATTGACCCTTGAGACTTTTCCATTTTACTTTCTCCCCTCGCTGTCCTGCTCAGGAGGTGAGTGATAGAGCAGATTGGCGGGCACCTGGCATTCAGCCAGGGCCACCCCTTCACAGTGGATTTCTGTGTTGCCATTCATTATGTGAAATCACACACGGTTTGTCAACTTGGAAAGTTTTCAGAGTTCTTTGGAATATTGCAGGTGTCTTTTCCTGAGCCATTGTTTTCTTCATAATTTTCAGTACTCGAGCAATCTGGACATTACAAAAGTCTATTTCTTGAAATCATCTTTTTTGCAAACTTTCAGAGTCCATATCAGTTACACGGTGATCTCTTTGCATCTAAAAAGCCAAGTACAGTGAGGTTTCTTACTGGTCACAGCTAGTGAGAAGCTGTGTCTGCAAGAGAACTTCCTTGCTGACTTAATACTTTGCAAATTCTATTTCAGCTGTAAAAAGTGCTTGGACACTACGTGTGTCTCATCATTGGGCTGTCATAATCTATTGGCATGTAGAATAGATGAACAACAGACCTGAGGCTTTTAATCCTGAGGACAGGGGGTAGCAATTTTCAATTCGGAAAGGTAGATGAAAACATAAGATTATATGCTTGATTCTCACTGAAATTCAGACCATACTGAAGTCTGCCATTGTTCTTTTCAGTGGTTCATGTAAGATGATAGTATATTTTAACACAAACATGTCAAACTTAGGTTATTACATCTGGCCCTCACTGGGAGAAAATGGAGTGAGTCAGTCATGGGTTCAAACTGAGCTCTTCTCTTGCCTCGAGACTTCAACCTTCTAGCCAAGGTTCATCAGATTAAAGTTGCATTGGCTTGCATTACTATTGGAATCTGATAGATTCTCTTAAACACTTGTTAACATGCTGGCCTAGTATAATCAAGTTATATTTAGAAGTGGTCAAGGAGGAGTGGGGCTTCCCCTTAAGTTGCTGTTTTGATGGAAGAATATAAAAATGCTATTCTGGTGGTTTTTTTTTACTTTTTCTAATTGGTGGTTTACTGTGTTTCTGCCATAGAAATGAAGATCTAAAACAAATGTTGGAAAGCAGCAAAGATTCTGCAAAGCTGGATGCTATGAAAAGGATTGTTGGGGTATGTGACTGTTGAAATTTTTTTTTACTTAAGGTATCTGTTTTTTTATTTTTATTTCTTAGATGTGATACTGTTTTTGCTTTACAGATACTGTACGTGGTGTTTTAAGCTACTTTGATGTCCTTAACTTAGAATTTTGTATAGAAGCTTCTATATCCTTTAAAAATATTTAAGTTACAGTGTCAATGTGCCTGTAAATAACTGTTTTGAGCAGCGAGGTGAGATCTTAAATAGGAAAGGGTTTCTTCAGAGAAGCTTAAATTGATAGCTTAGTTCAGCAGACAGGAAATAACAGAAATTTACAGGAGTAAAATGACAAATGATTTTACTATTTTTACTTTTTACATTATATAAGGATTTTTTAAATTGTGTTGCCTATGTATTTGACTAAGTATTTCAGGTGAACTGTGTACCTATTGAGGTGATTAAATAATGTTTAACACTATTGTGTGCTTAAACACTACAAAGAAAACATTAAGTTGAGAGAGTCCTGTTTCTCTTAAGTGTTAGAAGAATGCACTGTAGAAAGGTGTTTGGTGTCCACCTTTTTTTGGACTTCTGCATTTGCTTTCTCTCATTATTTCTTCAGGCTCCTCTGGCTGTGTGTTGGGTTTGTTTGCTTGTGGTTTGTTTGTTTTTGTGTTTGGTTTTGTGTGTATGTGTGGGATTATTATTATTTATTATTATTTTGCTTGGTTTTTATGCGGATTAATCCTATCCAAGCATGTGAGCAGGAAAAGATTGCATTGTGCAATTGTTTTCTTTCCTTTGACTCTAGATTTGTCCCTTTTGTTATCCTCTAGTGATGAAGATTTTACTCAGGCTGGTTGTCTTTTGCTCTTACCTTTGATCCTAGTGCTTTCACAGACATCAGTTACATCAGTTATTGGGTAACCTAACAACTACTGTTTCATAACATTTAAATTTTATACTTCTTTTGGTAAAAACTTTCTTGGTTCATCTTGTCCAACACAATGTGGGTTTCCTCAGGATTTGACCAGTGAGTTTCTGGCATGCAGAGGTGCTGTTGCAAGAAATTGTGGCCTTTAGAAGTGCCATGGTTTCAACCTATGATAATTTACATTCTTGCTCTTCCCTTGGAAAAGACAGGAGGGTCTGGGAGAATTGCCTGTTTGCTTTTTCAGAGAGGTGGACAGATCTTTACCTGTATTTGGAAACTTGCAACTGACTGTGTGTGTATGTATGTATGCATATGGAGGAATTAGAAACTACTAAATGGGTTGAGCTTTAAACTTAAAACTAAGACTTTACTAGGCTGTTTTTTTCATTTTTTTCACATTTTTTCCTACTAACAATGCATTTATGAGTGGACAATGGGCAAATACACTAATGAGAAATACCTGCTGCTATATACTCAAAGCAGTACTTAACAACTGTTTCTTCAGTTTACTGGAAGTTTACAATACCATGAAGCTCGAGTTGTGTAGTTGTCCCTGATAGCTGTGGTCCTTGATGGTATTAGGCTGAGGTGATTAGACTCAAGAGCTCTTCAGTAACAGAAAGCAGAATTGAATTGAACACATTCTTTCTTATACTCCCCCATTTCCCAGTTCCAGATTTTTGTCTCTTTAAAAGTTCCTAGTTCTTGGTTTCCATCCCTGTTCTAAGCACTGCACCATGCTGGAAGAGTACTACTTTCCCAGATGGCAGCAGGCATCTTCTGTTTCTTGAATATTTTTTCCTTGCTCAGCTGCTGCTTCTTTTCTTAAAGCAGAAACAGTCTTTTAGCTCATAATGTTGACCATTACTTGACCACAAGTGAGTTGTTCGAATTACTTGATCCTCTGTTTTTTAAGTTTCTTCCATATTTTCAGGGTATTTGCTGTTACCCTGTGTTTAAACTGTGTTTTGTAACAGACACCTGGTACCAACATCTCATTCATATAACAAACTGAAACAGTGAGCTTTGCAGACCAGGACTGTGACCTTGCACAATTAGCTAACGCCTTCTAGCAATGGTAATAATATTCTTGCTAGTCAGAAAGATGCTTACGTGTTTCCAGATGGGAGTTCTCAGGGATGAGGTGTTTTTTAGAGATGACAGGCCTCTTCTAGCTGCCTTGTTAGAGGAAAAAAGAACTCCATTGTCAGAGAACTCTTTAATGTGTCTCACTGGAATGATCACTTTCACTATTTTTAGGTAGGGAAAAAACTATGCAAATCTGTATTTCTCTTACTCTTTTGGTAGATTTCAAGAGGCTGAACCTTCATTTCTCCATATAGATGTGATGGAAAAGTACCAGAAGAACACTACTTACAGCTCTTTTTGCTACCTCCTTTAGGGTGCTTTGAGAACTCTCCTCGGAGAAGGACATTGTTAAAAGTCGCCCTCTGCAAGGAAGAATTGTTTTATTTGTAATCAAAGTAATTTCAAACATAGGAATAGTCCAGTTTTAATTTTTCCACTCCCTTCCTTAAATGACAATTCCCACCCCCACCCCCCCACCCCCCCCACCCGGGCTTTTTTTTTTAATGTTTCTTCCTTGCATGCCATAAAACAGTTGTCATCTTTGGAAGATTAAGAGCAACACTGCAGGTTTAGAAATAAATTTGAAGTGTATATGGAACCAAGTTTATTCTGCTGTATGCATGAAAACACAGTAGCTGGTATTTCTTTTAAAACATACACTGATACTACAGCAGCAAAGACACTTTTGTTAACCAGGTGTTTAAAGCTATTCTGGACTTCTCACTGGGAGAAAAAAAAAAAAATCTCAGTTTATTTTGCTCTTTAAGATTTCAGAACGTAAGATTGGGAAGCAAATTCACATGCCTGATTTCCCACAGGGAAGTTCATCCATGTCTGTGTGTCTCTTTCATGGGGAGGGGAGCTTAGCACACCCTGACAGCACTTAGTCTTGAATGAAAATTTCTGTTTGTGCAGGAACTCCAGATATATGAGAAACCACAGTTGGAGAATGTCTAGGCACAGCAACAAAAATGACATGATAGACCTTAGTCTTGAAAGAACCATTATGTTCTTTCAGGTTAATGATCCATGGGCTAAGGAGGATTTACATTAATTGTTATGACTTAATGAGTCAAAATACACTCTTTTAAAAGACCCTAAATACATATTTACATGGTACGCTGGAGCTATGATGGTTGATCAGTTAAATAATGCAAGTAATGCGTATAGTCATACTGTTACAGCCTATCAGGAAGTCTAAGGATCATCCCTGTTTTTTAATAATACTAACTTCTTTTGCATCAAGATGAGATGATGGGTAATATTTTATTCTGTGATCCATCTCTGCAGTCCGTCTTTCTACTAAGTTCTACTTGACTCTTGTCATTCTGAATCTGTCATGTATTAAAGACCACTTCAGTCCTGACAGTGGTGGTTTCATTTAGATTCTTAGCTAAACCCCCTTGAAACACATACAGTGCGCTCGCTTCTTAGTTTGTCACTTCCTGTGCTTTAATACAGCTGCAGAAAATAGTTCCAGATGTTAAGTTGGTTAAATTGAAACGTCATGCTGGTCAACTTGCTCTTAAACTCTTTGGAAAGGCTCAGTCAGTAACAGGTTAAACTACAGCGATCTTCTTCTAGCATCTTTCTTCTAACCTTCTCTAAATATGAAGTCTGTCAATCTATTGCCTGGTCTTTTATTTTCTTGCTTTTGTTCCATGAGATCTTAGTTCATTATGTCCTTAAAGTCAATGAAATAGACAAACAGACCTGTGAGTTAGGAACATGAAGTTTAACCAGCTGTATAACGTTGAGTAATGGTGGGAATGTGAGATGGTTATGAACAGCTGTAACTGCAGTTGCAAAACTCATGTTCCTGTGTTGGATTCCTGCATAGTGAGCTCCTTTCCCATTAGCTTGGTGTTTGGCTGACTGGATCCAGCCCTTGGCCATAGCTGGTAGTGCTTTGAGTCTGTGTTCAGCAGCATTGTATCTTAGTGTAACATGCTCATGAAACTCTAGGATTTGCAGCTAGTACATGAAGTACTGGCAAACATTCTGCTGTAATTAGATCTAAGAAATAGAGTTGTGCAGCTGTAGTATATATTGGAGTATTTTATTTCTTCTAATATACTCAGTTTCATATAAATAACTTCCTCCTTAAGCTGTTCATACAAGGGCTGAAGCTAAACTCGGTTTCTGTTGTTTGTACTCTTTATTCAGACTATTTTATTGTTTACTACATGCCCTGGTTTCAGATTTCTCTAAGATCAAATATGAAAACTTTCTTCTTAAAAAAAAAAATAAAAAATCAGTGAGTTACCTGATCATGCTTTTACCTTTTTAAAAATCTTTTATTCTGCATAAATGCTTAAGGGTATTTTGTGTTTAACTTGCTATGGGAAACAACCTTACTTTATTTGGTTTTGTTTTGGTTTTCCTCCTTGATTCTGTCACACACTTAAGATTTCTCTGGGCGAAAAAAGAACAGGACTTGTGTAACTTCTGATGGGTTTTTCTATTTATTTTTTGTTAGGTGTTTTGGTTTGTTTGGTGTGGCTTCTTATGTGTGGGTTTTTTTGGATAGCAGCTCCCTAATTCTGCAAAGCTCTTCAGATTATCAAGATCTTTGTTTTACGTGACTTTGAAAGCATTAAAAATGATTTGCAGTCTGGTATGGTAAAGTCAAGTTCATTGATTCCACCCCCAAATTCATAACCAGCCATCACTCAGGGGTTTTCTTGTATGGATAGTGTCCTGTAAAGTCTAATAGTTAACAATGCCAAAAAAACCCCAACAGACTTCATCCTCAACTTCATAGGATTTGGGCTTGAAATACAGACCTTGAGTAAATGCTTATCTCTCGTTAAAAACCAAACAAACTTAAACCCCACCCCCCCAAAACAACATAAGCCACTCTAAGAAATTATATTATTATATTACTACATTACTAATATTTGTCATCTCTTTTTTTTATTTTAATTTTTTCTAGATGATTGCAAAGGGAAAAAATGCTTCCGAGCTGTTTCCTGCTGTTGTGAAGAATGTTGCCAGTAAAAACATTGAGGTATTCCTATAGCTCATTAATCATACTGTTATGGAAGATCAGTTTATGAAACTTTTATCTAATTGTATCTGACTTCAACATAAGCCATAAAATCTCTAGTATTTTTTAAATAGAACTTCTCAGGGTTTAATTGCAATGACAACCTTACGGTAAGAGTTTAATATGTAAATAAAGGAAAACTACTGGGTCATTTGAAGAGGAATAACAACTATTTATATTTTAAAAAATTGCTTAATTGGAGCATGCTTGTGGAAGTGAATGGTGGTAATTCTGAGAAGGTACTGTAGTTTCTTTAAGGTGGTCTACAACTTGCAAAGACCATTGTATTTGAAATTGTCTGTTGCTGATCACAGGTAAGAGTTGGGCAAAAGAGTTTCCACCGTTCTAGTCATGTAGTGTATTTATGAAAATGTCTCAGTATTGATTATGTAGCAACTCAGTTAAAGAAGTCTTTGCAAGACCTCGAGGTTAGACAGTGTGTGAGGACATTAATAAAGTGTGTTTAAAATACTTTTTTTTTTGTTTCACAATGTTTAAATATTGTGTCTTTTGATAATAATTTAGTTTAGAGAAGTTGTTTAATGTTTTATTATGTGAATGCCTGTGATTCCAGAATATTAAAGAAAAGTAGCTTTCAAATTTTAGACTGTGACTACTTGAGGTGGTGTCAGGGGGATAGGTCCCATCTTGAGCAGAGAAGAAATTTTTCCTAACATGCAGTGTAATCTCTATATTTTTGGGTTACTTTTAAAGTCTCCATATCTTGCAAAACATAAAGCAAGGCAAAGTCATACATGCATCTTGGGAATATTCCCTTACTCATTTATTTTGTATGAAGAATTATGAAAAGGGTGTATGAAGGGTCAGACAAGAACAATTTAAACTTCCTGTGAGAGCAGCTGGTGAAGAACTTCAGTCAGAATCATCTACAATAGGAGTTAAATTCTTGACTAAACTTACTTAGCTTGCACTAAATTCTGTGATTTTTAGTTAAAAGCTGACATGTTTAATAATTGTTTTCAGGATTTCCATAGATAGAAACAATAGCAGAACTATATATCTTTCAGGCTGTTTACCATCCATTTTGTTTAGCAGCATGTGCGTCTGTCCTCGCCCCAGTATCAGGTGTTAGGTAACATAGTATACTGCGTATATTGAATCTGGCTTTTTTTTTCCCCTCAGGAAAAAAAGCAAGAGAGAGTTAAAAAAAAACCATCTTGGACTAGTGAAAATTTAGATTTCTGTGAAGCTAGGAGTTTGTGTTCAACTATGATGTGTTTAAATACTTGGACTTACTATGTGGCCTTGAGGAAATCTAAAGCATCATCTGAATTAGAAAGTGGTACAGACAGAGGTTTAATAAAATGTTACTGACGCTTAGTACCAGTACTATGTACACGCTGTCAGCTCCAGTGCAGAGGTGTCAGAGTTATGGTTTACTTGACAGATGAGATTTGGACAAAAATAAGTAAAAAATAATCATAGTGACCAAGAAGTATCAGTTTGAGAAAAGCAGAGTGACCATGTGAGCATGCCGCGATGTTAGTTGCTTCCTAATGCATGAGGTGATAGTCTTGGAAAAATGCAGTAAATAGGGATTTGAAGCACTGAGTTTTGAGAAGTCAATTAAATACATGCTCCAGTTCTTCCCTTGTCTCCTGGAAATATGTGCTTCAGCCCTTACTAATGGGAACAAAAAGTTGCTTTTTTCCATTGCTTATGTCACTGGAGATTTAGATTTCCTGCAGTAATGACTTTGACAAACTCCTCTCTCTCTTCTCCCCCCTCCCCTCCCAATAATGTGCTGTGGTATAGCAAGTCACAGATACGTTTGCATCCCGCATTTTACATGGATAGTAATAGTCAAGTTTGAGTCTGATTTTATCTTTAAAGAAGTTATTCTTAATTAGATACTCCTTTAAAGCTTTGCTTTTTCCATTCTTTGAAACAATGTATATATTTGGCTGAGGCCGAATACTGAGCTCTGGTTAGTCAAGGAGGCCTAAGTGTTCAAAGATGATAGTTGAGTCTTTCAGAACTTACTGTATTAAAATAATTTTAGAAATTTAACTGTAGTTTTAATATTAGGTAGCAAAAGGAAATGGGGGCAAGGAATCAGACTAGTTAAATATTCCCTTGCTCTTTAACTTGTGTTTGTAAGTTATGAGTACTGTAAGTCTAGTTTTGAGCAGAGAGATACCTTATACCAAAGAGAAGTGCCTAAGAAGTACTCAAGATGGACAATACTGTTCAACTGTTAGGGCTGTAACCAGTGGCCCAACTGAGGCAAGACTGCCCCAGCTCCAGGCTTCCAGCCCAACCAGTAGTGAGGCTGGGAGTGATTCCTGGTGGATGTGCATATATGCACACTTATTTTGCGTATACGCACAAAAATACACAAAAGAAGTATATAGGTACAGAGACAGTTGCACAAATTGACACAAGGTACTCCCAAGGACAGAAACAGCACCAGTAGCTTGGCAGTTCAAGATGAAGGTCTGTTAGTGGAAATGGGTGTATATGTGCAGTGTGGATCCATCCAGCATCAGGGCTCAGACACCATCTGCTCTACAGGTGGCCCCTGGATCCCAGTCACACCTCCTGATGGCACCTGGATACATGACCCACTTCGACTGCAGCCCTGTTTTAGTTGCTAGCACAGATTGCTGTTCCTATGTGTAAACCATGACTCTCCTGGTCCCCCAGTAGCTACCCTGTCATGGTCTTGCCTTTAGAAACAGGTGTGTGCATGTGTATGCACACACAACAGGACCTGGCCACAACTCCCCATGTCCTCTCCCTCAACCCCATGTGGTTATATTCCTAGAAAAATGCACACAAACACATGGCGCTTGCCCCTAGAGACCCCCAAACCATCTGATTTCTCTGGTAGCTGAATAGGACTCCCCAAGTCTATGCCATAGCCAACTTCTCCTATGGTCTTGCCCTCAGATGCTCACACCCTTACCTACTTTCACCTGCCACTTTACTACTTGCCACCTAGTGCAGCTTGATCTACTGGTACAGCTGCACCCATTCCATCCAATAGCACTACAGACACTTGGGCTTGTGCTTGGTTTCACGTGTTCCAGTCTCTTCAATTGTTTCCACCTGTGCTCATAGGTCCTCTGGCCTGTGTCCCAGGCCAGGTGCTGGCAGCTGGACCCTTACTTGTCTGAGATGATGACCACTATGGTTATAGGGGCCCCTATGGCTTCAGGTCCCACTCCAGTTGCTGGAGTTGCACTGAAGTCCCCTCACTGTGGTCACTGTAGTTGCTGGTGCCTATCAACACATGGACCCTCCAGCCCGTGTCCTGACTGTAGTTGCTGGCACATGTGTGCACATGCATGCTAAATAGAGAATACATCATCCAGGGAAAATAGTGTAAAATGGAATTTAATGAGAAAATACGACACACTGTGCCGATCAGGTGCAGGGTGCAGAAAGGTAGATGTACCAACAAGCAGACTATTCAGATGTGTCCAGCCATTTTGATCTGCTTATTCCTCTATTTTCCCCTACCTGTGCCCTTGCAGATCACATTGATTCCCCTCTCCTTCTCCTTCGCTTTGGTTCCTCCGAAGACATCCCATGATAAATCTCATGCAATCCTAAAAATTGGTTTGTCTGTGTCCCATACCTGTATGCGGAAAAGCCCCCCAGTCTGAAAGGTGCTCTGATGTTGACTCTTAATGAATTTAGCACCTGGACATGGATCTGAGTCTTTCTTGAGGTGGCAGGGTGTCCTTTCTTCTGAGTCCTAAGTTTAGCTTTCCTCCTGCTACTTTTTGGGTTCCCTTCCTCTGAACCTCTGGGCTGATGATTCCTCTCATGGGACTGGGAGAAGCAAGGGCAAGGTATTACATGCAAACATTCTTTCACCTCCTTTATTGCTCCGTGGTCCTTTGTGGATGTGCAGACAAAGTTTTATCACATAACCCAGTATCAATTACTCACTGTTTTCATTTTATAGGCCTTTTACGGTGTTTTAAAAAAAATAGAGGTTATGTGAGTTCATGTCTTCCTCTATGCTGTAGTTACAGTTCCCTCATTATTTACTTTTCCACCATTTAGTGCTAATGTATTTGTGCAGGAAGAGACTCTTAAACTGAAAAGAGATCAGAACATGCAGTAAAGCCATATGACTGATTTCTTTATCAAGGTTACTTAGATGACAAGTTTAGATCATAGTGTAGCTATACTTACAGCCATCTAGCAATTGGAAACCTTTATCATGGTCTGCTTTTTAGGATGCTTTTGAAATGATGAGAAGTTACTGGGTTAAGTCAGATTCTTAGTACATTGATCCTAATACTGTTTGCTGAGAATTTTTTACCAGATTTTTCTCTGTCAATATTTCTTACACAAATCTGTCTGTACAAATAGAAAATGCATCAGTTCACCTGAGTGACATTGTATCTGAGTGACTTTTCTGCTGAGAAATGGCTGCTGTTTTTTGTGTGGCTTTTGTTTTGTTTTTTTTTTAATCAGGGCTGAATGCTCTGATGCAGGGAAATAGAGGTGAAGAAGCAGTAGAACACGTTCATTTGTTTTAAGAGAAGCAAAGGGCATCTTAATGTTTACAGAAGTTCCTTGTGATTTTTGTTTTTATAAGTGCACACTGACCTCAACTTGATTGTGTGCATCATGTCATGGGTGGTAAGGATACAAAAAGTGACCTAATAAACAATTGGTGGTATAGAACAGAAATAAGTCTTGGTCAATAACTCATGGAGTTTGATGTGCTTATATTGATAAAGTAATTAAACAAATCTGCCTGTGTTCCTCAAGCCTAATGTGCCCCTGTTATGATTAGTTTTATAGAAAGGAGCATTTTAACATTGAATGAAGGTAAATGGTAAGAGAACAGTGTAGTCACGAAGCTCTAAGTGCTTCCATTTCTAGTCACAGAGTGGTTTCAAGTAAAGGAGGCTTTCTTTGCACACCTGCAGTCATTCAGTGCCTAGGCCTCTTGTGGTCAATGTTGATTGCTGCTTCTCTGTAGCTGAACAACAAATAATTTAGTATGGTGTAACCTTCTGTGATTTAATATTATGCTTTTTGCCAGAATTGGCACAAAGATCCATCTTCTGATAGTGACAGTAATTATAGCACAGCTGTAGTTGAGGGTCTTTCAGAATTTTCCATTATAAACTCCAGTAGTCGGTTTACAACTCAAATGTAAAAAATGTTTTCACTGCTTCCTGGGCATATAGTGGCCATGAGGGGGTAAAGTGAACTAAATTGAATACCCTCCTCCCCCAAAATCATACTGGGGTTTTCTTAATCTTTGAACATTGCATCCTTTGTAGTATGCTTATGTTGGCTACATTTTTTGAATGCTTGTAGTCAGGGAAAGGCGGATCTAATACCCTTTGCTTTTGTCCAAGACATAGTCATAAGTGCTCTTTTGATTTGATTTAAATAGTGTAAGTTACTATACTTCAGCTGGAAATTCTCTTTCAAATGTGTTAAAGTAATTTATTTTTTCAGGGTAAAGTAAATTGGTCTGGTGGAAATCCTTGGCTATTTCAGTTTGTATTTTTTCTTATGGAAAACAGGTTAAGGAGTGCTCAGGTGGTCAGCTGCCACATGTCAGCTGCTTAGATTATTCAAGTCTTTATTTACTAATTGATAATGTAAAGCAGTACTTTTCACTGTTAGCCTTCATCTGGCTGTATCAATGATTAGGTGATATTGCAGTTTCTATTAAAACAATTATGGTAAATCATAAGACATTTCAGAAGCATGTGAGTACTCCAGTAATACACTGACTCTTCCTTCAAAGACGAAAATGTTGATGAAAATCTGCAATCTAGGACTTAGTTTTATAGCATTCTAAAAGTTTCTAATAATGATGTCCACTGTGTTTTTCTTTTCAGATAAAAAAGCTTGTATATGTTTATCTGATGCGTTATGCAGAGGAGCAGCAAGATCTAGCATTATTGTCCATCAGTACTTTCCAGCGTGCTTTAAAGGTGAGTGACTACTAAACAACATCTCATAGAGAGTTCTAAGCTGGTATCACAGAAAAATAAAAATGTCTGTATAAGTGTAGTCCAGTAAACTAAAGCATGTAAATATCTGCATCTGCTAAAGTGCTTTCAAGTCACGTCACCGGCAAAGTTTTTTTGTGCTACCTCAAAACTCATCAGGAAACGAAGCCTGCATGAAGTGAAATCACTAAAGAAAAGTACAGATTGGTGCTCTCAGATTCACATGGCCAGCATTTAATTCTGGAATGCCTTTTCTCTTTCCAAGGTAGCTTACGTATGTAGAAAAATGACCCTGTTACTATCCTGAACCACCTCTGTTCCTTTTAATTTGTGTAAAATGTCATTGTGTACAGCAGAGAACTGGAACATAAGGAAGATAGTAGATCCTAAATGAAAATATTCAATGTGTTGCATATGCTACTTTTTTATTAAAAGCACTGAAGAACTAGCATTTTTCACTGTTCCATTTAAAATTCAGATCACAATGGGAAGTGGGATTAGCAAACAAAGATTAGGACTGCCTTTGAAGTGTGACTGTGGAGAAAAGATTTAAGTATCCTTCCATAAATTTGGCCAGTTTTTACAAAAGGAGGAAGTTGATATTGTTATTTTTTCTTATACTCTTCTTGTGAGGCTACTTTAGGTCCATAATGAATTTCTGTTATGTGACTGACCCAGACCTTGTGTCCTGTTGGAAAGCGTTGCCAGCAGAGCACAAGGTGTGCACCTGTAGGAGCATCCCGTGGGTGACTAGGGAGCTTTCTGCTCCTTTCCTTCCAGCTTTTCTTTCAATGTCATGTGTGCTGCCTTTTAGTATCTCTGACTGACATGAAAAAGTAAAATTCAAATGGCTTTGTATCCTATGATTTTATTGAGATATGTATACAGTGAATTATGGCATAACTTTTTAAAAATCTGTGGATAATGGGAACAGAAGGAGAGGGGATAACTCAAATATTGTGGCTGTGAGTGGTGTTGTGGCAAGGAGTTAGACTTGAAGTTAGCTGAGATTTTCAACGACTAAGGAAATGGCTATGCCTGCTCTAGAAGATAGGCAGATGTATTTAATTCTTTCTGTTCCTGTTTTGTAATGTTCTGTTTTTGCTTTTGTAATGAAGATTATAATTTCACTTCAGTTGTGGAGATTTTTTTTTCTCCTGATTCTTTATAAAGAAATTTTTAGGGCATTTTAATCTTGTGTGATTGGAGATGAGCTTTGCAAATTCTGATAAGAACAAGTTGTTTTTCCAAAAGCTGTCAAGTTATGTGCTTTCACCAGTCAGATATTTACTACTCAGAAGACGGAAAGATGTGGGAATTTTAAGAGCTCAGATAAACTGGTCCGTAAGTAATAATACCAGTCTGAAAACTTATATTGCCAACTCTGGTCCTTGGGAGAAATATTCTCTGGGAAATTCTCTTTTGACAGACAGTACACTGAATTAATGCTACTGCAATGTTAGTTTGCTAGATTTTAGAGGATTTAGTACTTGCTTAAGCAGCATTTTTCCCATGTGTCCCAAGACCATGATGAGTGGATGAAGTTTTTATAACAGCTCCTCCAAATACAGATGTTTTGTGCTATTTTTGAATCTCCAAGCTAACCCTAGCATTATAAAAGGGGAGCAAGTACTGGGGTGAAAAAAGGGAGGGTATGAAATAGAAGAAAGTCTCAAAACATTTAAGAACACATCAAGATGTTAACCTAAGAAAATTCATTTTGTTACTGGCTTCAGTTTGTATGTTGTGGTAAAGAATAAAATGGCTATGTTGTCAAGAACTTGAGTGGGAGTGTAGCAACTGAGAACCACATTTTCATTTGGCAGTTCTTGTATTTATGTCATAAAACTGAGGTAGGTATGTTGTTCAGAATATCTGAATTCCACAGGGACTGCAGAAAATGTTTCAGCTCATTAAATAACATAGAAGTCTCTTTTATCTATTATTCCCATATTTTGCTTGGGAAAGTAAATGATGTAAATGTTTTCCTTTGCCAGATTACCAGATTTTCATGTTTCAATGTGTGTGTGTGTGGTTTTGTATTCTTTTTTTGTTTGGTTTTTTGTTTGTTTTTTGTTTGTTTGTTTCTTTTACTTTGTTTTTGGATTTTCAAAGTTTCTTCTGTGAAGGTTAACACATTTTCTTTTTTGTGGCTTTAACTTGCAAGCCTGACTGGTAGTCAGATCTACACGTTTTTAATGTGCAGCCACTAATTAGTGTAAACACTGCAGAGAATTTAATGGTGTGTTTCTGTACTGATTTTTATTTCTCCCCTTTTCTCCCATTCTTTAGGATCCTAATCAGTTAATCCGTGCAAGTGCTTTAAGAGTTTTATCCAGTATCCGTGTCCCAATTATTGTTCCCATTATGATGCTTGCTATTAAGGAAGCCTCTTCCGATTTATCTCCTTATGTGAGGAAGAACGCAGCCCATGCAATCCAAAAACTGTACAGGTAAATGATTCTATTGAATAGTGAAAAGCAGTTTTAAGGTAGTTGTGAGCTGTGTTTAAGACGACTGGTGGGGTTGGTGTGTCTTAGATACATCAGATCCATTTCTTACCGTGTGAAGTGTGTAGACATTCTGTCACTCAACTGATTTGAAATTCAGGCAAGTCCTTTGTTTGCTTGAATAGCAGGGCAACTATGGAGAGATAAAGTAAGAAACTGTTTCAATATCTTTTAGTTTTAATATGCGCGTTACTGTCATCTGTGTGGCAACTATTTTGATAGGTATCAAAGATTTCCGTGTTTAGCATCTGTATCCTTCATCCTGAAGGCATTTGCTGTAGTTTGCAGTAAGGTGATGAAAACTAATTATTAGGAATTTTATCTGTGCCAGTCCAAATCTTCCAAATATTCCTCTTCCCTCTTCAGAAATTCTTGTTATGGAAGAGTTCTTATGAAGAAGTGGATACTGGTATACACAGGTGGGGCCTTTCCAAAACAAAGGCAGGCATTTGTTTTGCTACTTATTTTACTTTTATTTCACCTGTGCCAAAAAGAGGAGGGGAAAGGTGTTAGGGGTTAGGTAGCCTGAGGCTGCTGCACGTCCATGTTCTCTCAGACCAACTCCTCCCTCAGTGAGGCTGAGCAGCTACTCTTAATAGGCACAATGTGCATATACAATGCACATATGCACACAGACAGCTAAACAGATCAGCACAGACAGAAAACAGCACCAACAACCTCATCCTGATGCACACTCTGGCTGATCAGAATGCTGGCCCATTTGTGGACCTATGTATGTACAACATGGATACTCCAGTAATGGTCCTAGGTACTCAGTTTTTCCAGTAACTGGCGGTGGATCTCCAGTCTCTGCACTGGTATGCAAGCATGTGATGCTTGCAACCCCATGACACTTGCTGTTGCAGACCCCCTTAGTCAGCCACACACCTGTCTCCACCCTTTCATTCAAACACTGTGAATCCCACAGTAGCTGGATTTAGACACTTGACCTCAGCAGTAACTGGCCTTTGTACCTCCTCATCTCCATTGTCTCTTACAGGATGTAGAGGAAGAGGGGAGAGAAACAGAGAGACTGAGACAGACAGATGGCTGTCTCAGTGAACTTGTAGACTTTACAGTCTATCCAGTAGTTGGCCTGGATACTCTGTCACCTCTGGTAGACAAAATCTCCAGCTGTTTCACTTGGAGACACACACATGGCCAGTCCAGACCTATGGCCCCACTTCAATACCTGGTTCCTAAGCTGATAGCTAAACTAGACTCTAGCTATCACACACTGATGTACATACTTGCTTTGGTTGCTGGAACTACAGTTATATGGGTCCCTATAAACATGGCCTGACTCCAGATGATGGAGCTTAGACCTCCATATCACAAAAGCACCCAGAATGGAGACTACCTCACCCAGAAAAATAGTTAGAAATACAGTTTAGTGAGAAGACGGAGTAGACTGTAGTCATTGGGTGCAGAGCATGACCAGACAAGTACTCTGAGCAGCAAAGTGTTTACATACAACTGGCTCCATTTGTGCACCTATCCCTCTGTTTTCTTATGCTTGTTCCTCCTGAGATCATGTAGATCCCTCCTTTCCCTGCCTTCATTTCTTCCATAAACATCCCATACTGACTCTTGTGCAATCCCCAAATGCTTTTTCTGGCATTGCATGATAAGTCTTGTAGCCCTGTGGCTGGTAACACCCCTAAGTCTAAAAGGTGCTCTGGAGACTCAGTTATGTTACGCTCATTTTGAGAGCAATGGCTCATGGCTTTTCTGTGGCAGCTCTCTGAGGAGCCTGAGCAGTGTGGCTCTTTCCTTCTGGTGACTTCTTCCCCCCCCACCCGTTTCAAATGAGCTGAGTGCTCTGATATTATGGCTTGGGAGTAACTGACTCAGGATGTTACTGGAGTTTCCCCCCATTTCTGTACTGCGCTGTGTTCAGACAAGCCTTTTATCATGTAGCCTAACAAGAAGGAATGGATTTTAAGTCTCTTCCGGCTCTTTGAGTAGTTTATTTTTTGTTAGCATCTGATTCCAGCACACAAAAGACATTTTGGCCTGAATTATTCTCCACACACAGAAGGTCCTTTGATTTCCTGATAGCATCAAAACTATCTGGAGGAGTTTGGTAGTAATGGTCTTTTAGTGCCAGCAAGGCACAGCATTATCTGCACGGCAGGCTGTTCCATGGAATTTTGAGTTAAATTGATGCTTCCTTTTCTTCTCTTCATGGCAAGCAATGTTTATTTCACTAGTGCACATCAAAGAGCTTGTTGGTGATTGGTGCAGAACTGGAAGATGCTGAATTCTAACTTGATTGCTAAAAGACTTATCCAGTCTCCAGATGTGATTGCATTTCTTCACTGGTATTTCTTATCTTTGGTCCATACGGTTATGTGCTGTCATTGGTAAGATTTTTAAATCATCCCTGCAAATGCTATAAAAAGATTTATTTTTTTTTAATGGTAAAAAGTACAGCACACGGTAAAAAATACAGCAGCATGATACAGAGAAACTGGCCTCACTAGCTTCCATGAGTTCCTCACTGGTAGTAAAGTAGATGTCTAGCTCAGATAGCAAAGGAAAACTAATGTAATTAACGTTTTGTAAAGGTTTCCTTAATTGTTTGGAGGGCCTGTACATTCTTCATGAATTTTCTCTTCATGGAAACATCCTATGCATCATAATGCAAGCTTTCAAATTGCTGTAGCCGCAAATTCCACCTTACCTGGACTACACTAAACTTCATGGTTACATATGAATGGAGTTGCAATGAACAACTGTGTCCTTTGTAGCAGCATTTGGGCACCGCTTATAGAAAGCGTGTGTAATTTTGTTGTCATGTTTCCAAAATTTACTGCTACAAATGCTGTATTTGGTATCACTAGTTTACTGCAGTACCATGGGAAAGAGTATGATTTTCTGGACCAGTTGAAGAAGCAGCAGTAGTGGGAAATGGTGGAGAGTTCATCAAATGAACTGTTCTACAGGCAGGCCCAGTTGTCTTGCCTGCAAATAAGAGTGTTTGACAGGCAGTCCAGGCAGATGTTTCAACAAGGATCATGACTGGAAGCTTCATAATTCAGAGATAGAGATCATATACTGGTGGCAAGGCTGTCTTTTGGCCCACTTGTAACAAGCGAGTAATTTCAGAAGACTCACGTTGAAGTTGGTCAGAATAAGAATTGTGGAGGGGATGCCATCAACAATTTATGTACTGTCCTACATCCTCTGCGAGTATTTGAGTTAAGAAGGATTAACACTTCATTCTAATAATGCCTGTATTCTTCAAGTACTTTTTTTTTTTTTTGTTTCCATGACTTCTCTACCTGTTTAATAGTCCTGTAGTTCAGTTAGTGCTCCAGTCAGACTTCTGGATCCAGGTTCGATACTCCAATCCTCCTTGCATTTAATGTCATGGTGTTTGGATGGATGTCTGACCTAGAAGAGCTTGTTCATTAGTGGTTCAATCAATCCTAACAGCAAGAAGCTTACATATCAAACAGAAAAGATTTCAGACATAAAGTGAACAGCAACATTTGTACCTAATACAATCAACATTGCCAGGTACACTGGAGTAATTTTATCATTGAAAATGTCAGACCTCTTGCTTATTTCATTCAGAGTACATTTCAAAGCTATTAGTATCTTCTGTCTATCAATAGAAAACTCTGTATACTTGCACCCACTTGCAGCTGTGAAATTAGTTATCAGAGCCCTTACTGAAGATTTTCTTGATCACATAAGAAAATAAGTATTTTTCAGATTTTCTTAGTTATAAATATTCCCTTCTCTCTTTAAATTTTATACCAGTTTAAAAATTTTGAAATAAGGCCTATCAGAAGGAGTTTTAGCATTTCCTCTGAAGGTTTCGGTCCTTGGCAGAAGATCCAGTAAACTTCTTATGACAAAAATAGAAGAAATGATCTTAGAAGTACCTATAGAATGGTGTGCTGTTGATTTGCTTACACTGATGGTGGCTTCAAATGAAGTTTTGTTAACCATTTATCTTGTTCTAGTATTGATAGGTATTAAAGATGTAGTGAAGTAGTATGCACCTAATTGAATCTGTAGCTGGAAAGGATGTACTGTGCATTAGGGTATTTCATCACTCAGTATTAAAACTGAAGTGTACAATAATGACCAAATACTTCCTTACTTTTGTCTAGTTGTATCCCTGTTGAAATGACTTTTCAGAGGCATAGAACTACACATCTATGTGGCTCTTTGTATCTAGCTTTGCTTTTTATTTTCTTCTGCCTTGGCTTTGAGTTCTTCCATGCTCTGTAGATTGATGATGAAGAAGAAGTTGGAATGGAAAAGTTAGTCCTTATCTACCAAAGAAACAAGTTTGACAATAATGGATGCTACTGGCAAACTTTTTCTCTGCTCTTTCAATATGAACAGTACAAAGATTGTTGTTTGCAACTTTTGTTTTTCTGACATTTTTATTATGTATATAGAACTTCAAACAATTGATTTTTTTCATCAGCTTGCACACCAACTTTGTATAGGTCCACTTAAATACAACATCCAAATTTTTGAGTTCCAATACTTCTGACTAAAATTAGTGAAATTAGCAAAGTGTCTTACTTGAAGCATTGTATTGATAATTAGATAAGAAAGGTATGATTCTGCATTGCCTTGATATTCATTCACTGTGAAATTCATTCATGCTGAAATTCCCTTCTGCAGAAGTAGCAAGATCCTTATAACTTAATATCTGAAGCTTGGTCAGATTCCTCCTGATGGGCTGGCTTGTCTTAGTGTTTCTTAAATCCTAACATTTTTGTGAGTTTAAGCATTAAGATTTTTACTGAACACCTCTAAGTGGTATAACATAAAGATAATCTTTATAATTTAATTTTTCACTCCTTCAGTTCTATATTAACTTCATTTTTAGCCAAGTTCTTTTACAATCAGTTCTTTAAAATACTTGATTTTTCTGGAAGTGGATTCTTCAATGCTCTTCATTTCCAGCTTGTAAGGTCAACAAACCTCACCTCTTTTAATATACAAAATTAATATTCATGAATGAATAATAAGAGTTTTTTTTTTTCCTTCTAGTCTTGATCCAGAGCAAAAGGAAATGTTAATTGAAGTAATAGAAAAACTTTTGAAGGATAGAAGTACGGTAAGAAAAAATATACTATTACATATGCATGTATTTTTTCAGCAGTACATCATACGCTTTCCTAAACCTTGCTCATGTGGGGTTTTGTTTTTAGTTAGATATGTATTTATGCATTATTCTGTGACTGTAGTAATGACCATCTCCTTTAATAAAACTGGTAATTTACTTGCATCATGGATATTCTTAATCTGTTCTGTTAGCATGTTTTTTATATATGTTTCTTTAAACTTAATTTTGAAAGCTAAAGTTATATATATTATTGTATGAATCAGTGTACAAGTGCTATGTATGAACAATTCTTTGTTGGGAAATCGGATCATTTCAATTTGTTTGTGAATACCATAAGAATTGTATTTGTACTTATTTTGTAATTGAATTACTTCTGTACAATGCACAGTATGCCTGTTGACATCAGTCTGTCTTGTAGTGTGTACAACCACAACCATGGGACAAACACTCCTGTTACATTTTGCCTGTGCTGGATATGTACAGGTTTTCTTTATAAATTTTTGTATGTCTCTCAATGCTCACATGTTTTATTTTTCTTCCTGTACCCTACAAGTAAGTTTCCCAAGTCTAAGCCAAAAAGGTAATTGAGCAAGGAAAGGAAGTAAGAAAAAAAATGTGTTCAGTTTGATGGTGACAGAGCACTAGAGCAGGCTGCCCAGAAAAGCTGTGAGTTGTCTTTTCTGGAGACTTTCAAAACCTGTCTGGATGTGGTCATGTGCAGCCTGATCTAGGTGAATGTGTTTTAGCAGGGGGCTTGGACTAGACAATCTCTAGAGGTGTCTTCCAACCCCCACCATTCTGTGACTCTGTAAAAGAGTCGAAGATGGACTTCAAATAGAAATCAGAATCGTAAATTAAAACATTCGCTTGTTCTTCTTTTTCATATTACTTAGTGAATGTAATCCTTTCTGAGTAAATTGAAAGTATTACTGGGTACCAGGTAGTGCTTTCCTTCATCTCCAATTTGTCAAGTGGATTTGTAACACACAGGGATATGTTGTCTGCTGTTCTCGCACAGTCCAGGTGTTCAAGATAGAAATAGTGCTGTTCTCTAAAAGACATCTTGCAACTTCCACTGAAGGGTTACTGAAGGACAGTGTCAGAGTTTAATGGCTCAGCAGACAGTAAATCGGTTAGTTCTCCCGACTGTATCTATGCTTGGCCTGTACTCATTTGTCAGGCCTTTGTGCTTCTGCGGAGTTGCCCCCCAGTGGTTTTTTGTGTATTTTCTTCTCGTGGTTCACACTCTTGGTGTGCATGCAATCTGTGAATGTGAGATTAGATTCTTTATACCTGTGTTGAGGCATCTTTGGAAAGCCATCTTTGTTTCTTGTAATTGCTGATGGCAGGAAAATAAAATCCCCGAGTTTTCACTCTGGGATTTCACACTTCCACTCTTTCCTAGTCCTTATTTCTTACAGTAAATGACAAGTCATCCAACAACTAGTCATTTACACAATTAGTTTAACAAAATGTTAGAGGAAAACAGTATACCATAGGTTTGGATCATCTCTTTCCCCAGCGTGCTGATACTGGCATTTGGAGTTACTTGTAAGGGGACTAATGCTCATTGTTTAGTATGTGCCACAGTCCTGATGCCTCTGTGACACCAAATAATGGACACTGTATTTATAATACCAGCTGAAGCCATAGTCAAAGTTATACTATCTTGTCAGCATAATCTAAAAGCTAAGAATAAAGATCTAGAATTGACTCTTCTGGACCTCTTTGGAGCTGATTCAGCTTGGTCTATTCCATAGAGTGGCCTGATTCCAGCCTGGGCTGAGACATCTCACCTTCAAAAGTTTTTTACTTTTTCAGGAAGTGATATGAAGAGTTATTATTCCAAAAAGGAGCCATACAAATATCTCTTCAGGATTCTCTGAATCAAAACCAAGTATTAATATGTGCTCTTTCATCCCAGTCTCCACAGCTTGTTATGATGTAAAGTGAATTGGTCTTTCTTCAGTCTTTGATAGCTTTGGGAAAACCAGTCTAGCATGGAAAAGCTTCACCTTAAGTAGTTATCTTTTGTCATGTTCCACTGAATGTTCCCAGAAAGCCTCCACATTTACTAACAGAAAGCACATGGTGCACAAGTGTTTTATTTTCAGGTAACTTCACTCTGAGTAAGTTTATTCTTTGCCTCTAATGGGAGAAGATGGCACTCTGCTCAGAGTGGAGGAAACAGTTCCACTTGTAGCTACTCTTAGTTTTTAAAATTGGAGGTGATGCAGCTGGTTATGGGCAGATGTCCTTATGTACAGGTGTGTACATAGGTAGCCCATATAGACTTAGGTTATAGACTTTTTATGTCTTCTTTACTCAAACTGCCTTTTTGTAGTTGCTAAGGGAAGCTGAATTTTATACACAGCATAAAAGAAAAAGTTCATTCTACGTATATGAAGACAAAACCTTTTAGAAAATGCTTTGCAGTCTTTGTGAAGAAACTTGTTAGGTTTGTTGCCATATGAATTCTAGAACTGCGTCCAAGCTGTAGAACATCAGCATATTATCATAGCCTTATGAACTGCATGTGTTTTATTAACAGAATTTCTCAGGTTCTTTGTAGCTTCCATTGCCTGATTGATAGTCAGATGGCCTGAAGTTTATGGGGTGATAATGTGGAACTCGGACCCCAAATGCCATCCTGACACTAATCTTTGGATTCCTTCAATTTAAATGCAGAGAAGCTGTTCCCTTACATCAATATGAGTTGTCATCTCCTGATAGCTTTAATCTAATGTCAGCGAACCAGTTTGTTGGGGGAGTGATGGTGGTTTCATTAAATAGTGAATAGTGTCTTTACCAGAGTGGAAGAATCTTAGTGACTTTGGGAATTGTTGAACATCAGTGGTTCTCCACCTTCCCCCCCCCCCCCCCCCCCCCCCCTTGATGGAAATGTTAGGATGCTTTTGGTGTTTTTCTGTACTGATAATCCTCAGACAGCCCATAATGCATTGTAGGTAATAACTGGATGTGGTAAGATCCACTATGTAATTTTTTTTTGTTTGGTTTGTTGTTCTTATTCCATTTGTTTTGGATATATTTGGGGAGAGAGTGTAATTATTAACATTAATGATGTATGTAACAGTTGAATGTTGTTTAAGTGTTGTTTGAGACCTCATTTCAGTAAAAAATAAACTTTTACTCATAGTTTGTTTATTTTTTATAGCTATTTGATCTCAAGCAGGGTTTTTGAAATTTAGTGACAATTTTTAGATTAAAATGAGATAGAATAGCTACTAAACATAGAGGCCTCTAATATTATGTAAACCAGAATTAATTTTTTTTTAAGAGAAAACATGCTGTTGTGGATTATTAATGCAGTTTATGTTGCACAGAAAAGGCACAATGTATTTAAATTAGTCAGAGTCATTTTACATTTGAAATAGCAAGAAACTGCCTGGATGGGAATTACACTACAGTAAAATTAAGCCATTTTATCAGACCGTAAAAATGTGTTCATTTTTTAGGTCTCAATCACTAGTAAATTTTAATATAAGCTGAGGTAAGCAGAACTTAAAATAGGATGAGAGCTAACCTTAACCCAGCACTTCATTAAAATTTCTGGTGAGATAAATGAAAGATCACTCTATTCCTTAAGTGTCTTAATATGAAGGTTCAATTAAAAGCCAAGCTCTCAGCTAATCTTAAGATGCAGAATTATCAAGTGCAAACCATCATTAGCTTACCCTCAAGGGTAGCTAACTGGGAATTAGAGTCTATCAACAAAGCTGTGATTTTGTGCTATTGTATTTAATTTTTGAACAGATAGGCTGTTTACAACTATTATAGGGACTTAAACTCCTAGTTATGTTTTTAATCTTGCTTTGCAGAAAAAATTTACCTCAGACTTTGATAAGCAGGTACAAGAGCATGAATGCCTGCTCCTTTTATTTTTCTAGTAATTGTAGATAATTGAGCAGCTGACATGATTTTATGTAGAAAGGAAGGTAGGAGCATGTGTGTATTTCATGCTAAAATGATTTTCTCAAAATAATATAGCTAGTCACATAGTCATGTGTGAAGGTGTAATTGGATATTTTAGAGGCAACTAGTTCCCTTAGTTCCCTTTTTCTTTTTGGTTGATTATGTATCACCTCCCTCTAACTCTGTTTTTTTCCATTCACTTAACAAGCCTGATAATCGAGCTTTGGGGCATAGAGTTTAAGCAGGATTTGTCGCTTAAAGTTGCTTTTGCCATACTGTGAAGGACGGTAGAACTGTGTTGTGTTTGTAACCTGTGTATTTTACAACTCCTTGTAAACAACAATAAAAATAAAGTTAATTACAGCCATTAAAAACAAAATAGATCTGTGTTGATACTGGAAAGGAATTGTGTCTGTTGTCCAAACCTGAAAGGCGAAAAGAACTCATGACTTGAATTCCTCAGTCCAAACTAAGGTATCCCAAACTGTATCTAAAACTGAGTCTGAAAGGGCAGAATGGAGGTCTGTAGCTGGGACGCTTGATGGATGCTCGGCATCTTAAAAATGTCCACATTTACTGCAGATTTCTGTCTTTTAACTTTGATCTGATTTTATTTTGTTTGGGCATATACCTTTGTTACAAGGAAGGTTTATGTTACTTGCACAGAAATATAAATGTATGTACTGCTTTTTTTTTCAGACGCATCCAGAGAACTAGGTTTGTATGTGGCCACATACATTTTGTGCTCTATCATAGCTGTTACTGTTATAGCACCTGTTCTGGGACCAGATAGTACATGGAATGCAGCACTGGGTTTGAACTCTTCTAAGATGGAAGAATGTAGAGAGAAATTTCAAAACAGATGGTTGTTTATTCCAAAGTATGTACTCCTAATGATTTCTTCCCAGAAACCTTTGTTGTGAAGTAATATGGGAAGAGATAGAGGCAAGGTTTGGGTGAAGACTAACAGTAAATTAACTTATTGAATGGAATGTGTTTATCGCTGATTAAGATTTACACTCTTTTCCAAAGGCTGAATTTTCCTTTAGCGTCTCCTTAAATAGTATTTTTTCCTTTAGTGTGATTAAAATATTCTCATTAAACTATTACTCTGTTCTGGAGTGATAATTTACTCCTAAATATAACAGATGCAACTTAGGATGAATTCTGTTGTGGGGATGAAAAGACTCTACAGAAATGTGTGAATATTTAGATTTCTTTTGTAGACTGCTTGGTTACTAGATGAAGCACAGATTCTTGCAAAGTGAGAACCCTTAGGTTAAAAAAATGATCCTAGGAATTGATGATGGCTTTGCAATGAAGATCTTCATCTTTGATCTAAAGCAGTGTGTTTGGGGATAATGGGGAAAGGAAGCTGGGCTCCCTTCAACAGTAGGCTTCTGTTAATAAGTTAATGTTTTAGTTTAGAATCTGTACATGTGGATAAGACAATGTTTTCTTATTGATTTAATGTTGGTAAATGCTTCACTTCTATGGAAAAAAAATTACTGAGTTTGTGCAGATGTTTTATTGTGATAGATCTATTATCCAGCTATTAGAAGATAAATGACTGATCTTTTCCAGTTTCCTTGGCTCCAGAAAATTGAAATAAGAAGGGGAATATCATTTGGGCTGTATGATTAGGGCAGGTGGGATGGCCATTAATTTAAGAGAGAGGAATCTTGGCAGCATAGGCCAACTTGCACTATATTATCAATCAAACCTCAGTGCACTTCTTGTGATGACCCAGCACTCTCAGGTTTTCACAGCGTTAATTAGAATTCATGACAAAATAGATGCAAGGAAACATTTTGTACCCTTCATAATTTTATAGAAAATTTATTGTTATTAGAGGAACCATTTGCTTAGTGTGATTTTTTTCATTACCAGCTTGTCAACTAGCATAGATAATCTGGAGAAAATATGAACTCCATAGATTGGGTGTCACTTTTGTTGATGGTTCATATAGTTTACCTTGGAGCACAGCTAATGGCTGAAGTTCATAGCAACAGCACAGAAAAACGTGGCAACCAGTGGAAGAGAAATGAACCATGTTTATTGCTTTAATATAAAAAATACATAAATGGAAAGCAGCATTTGAATTTGATGAGCTCGTTGCTAGTTTTGTTGGAATGATTTATATTTTCTCCTTATACAAAAAGCTACTATTGACACAGCGAGATGGAAATTAACTGACTGTTTTTTGGAAAACGATATTTTTTGGTTTTATGTTCTGATTGGATCATTTTGTTTTAATTCTAAATATTTTTATGGAATGTTGAGCATTTAATAAACAAAGATTATTAGCTTTTTCCTCTGTTTAGATGTATAGTAGGATCATACTGTAGGGGAAATAGTGTCAACTAGAAAATCTTTTAGTAGGAAAGCACTAGGAAATTTTTATTGATAAATTTTCTTGTTATGAGTGTGTTTTCAATCGGTCTTACATGCTCCCTTTTTTTTTTTTTTCAAAAGACTAGTTTTGGAAAATTCAGTAATGGGGATAGGGACATAATCTTAAGTAGTGTCATGATGTATGGCAATTCCTATATTAACTTGAAAATCTAAAGACTCACCACAGGAATAAAAGTGCATGTTCATCCAGTGTACCTGGATTTCATAGTGTATATTCAAATTTTTATTAATATCTTTAACATTCACAAGTGACAGCATTATAGCTGTAAACTTGATGTGAATTGAAATAAGTAATTATGAGTGGTTCTTTGTATCAAATTGTTGCATTTTACTCTCAGTAACTGAACTTCTAAAAAGCCAGTGCTGTTCGTAAGATATGTGGCTCAGTTTTAAAAGATCTAAACTAACGCCACGTGTATTATTCTGTGTCATCATTCAAACTATATCATATCCAAACTATATCCTATCAAAATGAAAGAGAAATACAGCAAAATGTCTGTTCAGTAGTAGTAGTGAAAGGCAAAGGTATCCACTCCATAAGTACAGTTGTACAGCAGCATCAGTGTTGTCCTTCACCTGTAAACGTAAAAGGATATTTGTCAATGTAGGGCTACGACTATTCTTATAGTCATAAATCGATCTGTGTGTCAGTGTCTCTCTCTCCCCCCCTCCTTTCCTTCCTCCCTCCTACCCTTCTCAGTACTTGTATGTCAAACCTGTCAAGAGAACCTACACTGTCTCGTAGTGTAAGGGAGTAGCATATTCATAATAAAGTCTATGGGACAGTACCTAAAAAAATGTCATCCCTTTCTTCTAAACTTCGAGTCCATCACACTGTCCATTTCAAGCAGGTCTAAACTGTAGTTCAGAGTTTTGCGTCCTGATAAAATTCTTTTGCTGAAAGAAAGTTCTAATGAATAACTCACTTCCACCCTCAGCTTAACTGGACTGATAGTGATTTGCCTGGAGTTAACCACTGTCTTCTGCTGAGCTTTGAACCCACACCTAAGCAACATTAATTCACGGAAGTTTTTAATTACAGAATAGCTTACTGCAGCATATTATTACGAAGAAAGTTTAGTACAGCAACATAAAAAAAGCTATTGTTTTTTGTGATACAGCAAAAAGTAGCAAATTATTTTAGATGTAAAGTGTGTTTTATTTAGCTCTATCAAGTAATCAAATTTCACTCCCTGGAATGAGTTGTATACTTGCTGGGACCAGCAGGTACCAGTATGTGGATGGGGCTGGAGACAATAAATGCAACTTCACGTTTATTCTTATTGGTAATTCATAAAATCCCCACTGAGCCTGAAACTTGTTTAGCATAATAGCAAGACTATATTCTGAGCTGTTTTCTTTCAATTGTAATGTTGGGCGCATACTAATAAACCAAATGTCAGCCAAATACACTGAGAAAAATGTAACATATGAATATCATTGTATTTAATATTTTGCAAAAAGTACCATTTCCATAAACTGCACTTCTATTTAATTGCTTACTTTAAGTCATTGGGGAAATTTTAGAGGTTGAAATGCAGATCCCTAGTGCTCAGATAGAATATGACATTAATTTGCTGCCAGAAGGCTATATTGCATGCATGCTAACTGCATACATATCAGCTGCTTCATATAAGGTCTCGTCGTTTTAGTTATTTGACTAACATGTACTCTGACACAAAACAAATCTTAATTAAAGCAATTAGAAGAGAAAGAACAGTAATTCCTGGCACACAATGGCATGTCCTTATAAGGCATGGTCAGCTTGTGAGGTTTTCCCATAGTTAACCTGCTGCCAGAATTTGGAACTGGTAGGGAAGTATTGAGCAACATACAGAAATTCTGCTTGTGCTCTTTGAGGAAAAGATTTATGTATCTCTCTACTGAAAAAAAAGGCATAAAAACCAGCAATGCAAAGTGTATTCACAAAATTCTAAATATAAAATGTCATACGACAGTTAATTTGGCTATATCAAGAGAAAAGTTTGCATCCCAGTAGTGCTGGAAAGCTTACCTAGATCCTCTTTAGTTTGATCACGCCGATGTTGAGAAGTGAATCCCAGTAGACCTTGTCGAGCGTATCACCGTATTATACTTCTTGTTGTTTCCTGTTATTTCTGAGTTAATTGCAAGTTCTCTGGTAATTTGTTTGGAAATTATAACTGTAAGAAAAAAAATTTATGCTTACATTGCAGTGTGTCTTCAGGGCCGGGAGCTAAGATTTATGCATGTAATGGAAATCGCAAATGTTTTTTTGTTCTAATAAACTTACCCCAATTCTATTTTAAATAAGATACCATTTCTGTAAGCTTAGGGGATTTTGTTATTGTTTCTTTTCACAGAATAGAAGCAATTTAAAATTGCTGAGAATTGCTGGTATTAATTCTGATTCTTACTTGTGGATGAACTGTAGAAGGAACACTGACCTTTTGGTTTATATTTTGTTTTCTAGCTGGTAGCTGGGAGTGTTGTGATGGCATTTGAGCAAGTGTGTCCAGACAGAATAGATCTGATTCACAAGAACTACCGAAAGCTCTGTAACTTGTTGGTTGATGTGGAAGAGTGGGGTCAAGTTGTTATAATCCACATGTTAACTCGATATGCACGTACACAGTTTGTCAGCCCGTGGAAGGTAAGTTTGTCACTTTCTAAATTATTATTGTGTGCTTGCATTCTGAATTATTTCCATTGTTGGACATACTTAGTCTTTTAAGATGCATTTTTATGGGGACTTCAGTAGAAATAGAAATAAAAATAAAAATAGTAAGTTTTAGCTCACTAAGGCTTCCCTAACACAAGGTACTCACCTTTCTCTAGAGCATGAGAATTATCCTCCCAGGTTATAACCTGTTCTGATTTGCCCTGGTCACATCCCATGGGCAGCAGAGAGAGTCCTTTTTCTGTGGCACTTTGAGTGACATGGGTTGTTGGTCTAGTATATTTTCTGTGAGTCGGAGATAGAAAGGTTTGCCATTCTGTCTAGAAAACTCGATAGAATCTGCTTTCTTTTTAGATACAAATACCCTTTCACAGCATGATGAGCATGGTATTACTTGTTTAGGGTTTGTTAATGTTCTGAGGGACTGTGTAGAGACTTGAATACATGTTTTTGAAATGGGAAATGTAACAAATGTTTTGGTATCTTAATTTATATTATGGAAATACAAGTATAGTCATACTTAAAATTTATAAAAAGAGGTATTCAAAATACAAATCCTATCAGTTCTAACAACAAAGTAGGCAGCTCAAGAAATTGATGCTGTTAACATTGGTTTCAATAAGGAATTCTCTGAATAACAAATTAAATTAAAATACAGAGTACTGCTGGAAAGAACTGTATAAAATTGCTCCACAGGTCTGGTTGTTTGCAACTACTACAGAATTAGAGGTATTATTGCTGTGAAGTTTTACCGTTTAATTTGAAACTAATTTATGTTTTAAAGATGTACATATTCATTGGTGGATACACTGTTTTACAGCAGTAGTCAGAGATGGACTTTGTAGAGTTGCATAAAAGGATTATTGTGGTGCCTACTTGTAATGAATATAAGGTGATCCCAGAACCTTAGAGAAAATTTCATAGTTTGATTATTAAAAAAAAAAAATTATCTGTATTTCTTTGAGCTGAAGTAGTTCTGGTGTAGCTCAGCTAATGTGTCTTAACACTTCTGTTCAGGTATTGTTATTCCAGTGCAGGTAATTGTGGATTGCAATTAGCATATTAACAATTTTTTAAAGGTTTTGTTTTTCCAGCATTGGAAATTAGATTGACGCCAGCTCTCACTGAGTTATTTCAAGCTGTTTTTAATACCCTTTGCCTGGGAATCAATCTGAAATGTAGTGGCATTCTATGTTAATATAATTTATAATGTGAAAATAATTATAAGGAGATATATTTGGACAAACGGCTAATTTCAGCCTCATTTAGCTTACAATTAATTTCTTAAATAAGCAGAGGTTATAATGATTAGAAAAGTAGAAACATAGAAAAAAATTATCTGAAGTAGAATCATATTTTTGCTTTATCAGTTAGGTTCTGGAACACCCTTTTTCATTTCAGATGAAAATTAAGTTGTTTCTAAGAACATCTTTCCAGAAAATGGCTTAAAATAGGGAAAATATTTTAAGGTAATGAAACACATAAGTAATAGTGTTTTACTAGTGTCCATAAGGCAGAGTGTTTATTACATGTTGCTTATTGAAAGAAAGTAACTTGTATGCTCTCTGACCTCTAGGAAGAATCAAAATTGGTAATTTGCTTTGTGTACAGCTACAATTTCACAATAGGTTTAAGATGGTTTCAGTTTGTGATTGGACAATGGAAGAGTAGAAGAGGATGATGTCCTGTCTTGGGCTGAGAGGTTGGAGATTAGGTTTCTTTAAGACTAATGTGCTTTTTTCAGTAAAATGAGATGGATGGCAGTTGTTGCTGCGTCTTCTGCTCTAGGAATGTGAAAGGTTTGTGTAACAATACTGCCTGTGTCGACCTAAAATTGGTCATCAGTGATACAGTATTAACAACACTTTGTTTCCACTTTCGTGAGCTTCAGTGCAAAATTTTGTCTACCTACTCAGCAATTAAATTAGCAGAAATCCAGGGCTAGTTGAAATGCATGCCTTTGTCAATAGGTTCTTAAATGAACTCATCATACAATAGGGCATCTTGTGCAATAGAAGAGATTTTTAATTTAGTTTATTTGCATCATTATGGATCAGTATTTAGGCTGTTTATATGTAAATGTATGATTTGAGAAACAATTAAGTGTTGACAAAGTAGATTGCAGTCATATCAATTGCAGTGCATTTTCCATAATTTTTCTAACTGACATCTTTGATGATAAATAGTGGATGCCAAGTCAAAGCCGATTATACAGTGAACTAGGAATTCATGGCGCTGTCAGGGAGAAGACCGATTGACTTTAAATTTACATATTAATGAGAAGATTTGTTAAGAGGGTGCTTGACTATAGAAAATAACAGCATATTTATAGGGCACGACACTTTATAAATAAAGCTGATGCAGGAAAATGGAAATTAAACCTATCAGATTAATAAATTCAAGGCTGATAAAATGCATATTTGCATTTTTATTCACTAAAATTTACCTTACTTTTTGAGAAACGTATGCTGCTTTTGTTCAATTTGAGCTAATTCCCAACAAGTAATGATACAATGTTTTGAATTGATTTGATGTGCTTTTAGAAACCTAAAGAAAAATCTGGAATACTTGCTACTTACGGAGAAAAAAATCCTTTCTTTTTTTTTTTTTCTTTTTTGGGCAATATGCTTAAAATTGTTGTAAAAACTTTAATCAAATTACCCACTAACCAAGAATACTTTGTCTTATATTCCTACTTTAGCTTCTCTGAAGGTTAGAATTTTTTATTCTGATCATGAACACTGGGAGGAGGAATGTCCTTGGTTTATCCTATTTGTCTTGAAATACTTAGAAGGTGTTTTTGAAGTAGTTACATGTGAATAGCAGTTTAGAATAACCTTTTTTTTCCATATGAACTGTATTCAGCTTTAACATGTATTAAATAGAATGAGAGCAAGATGCTCGCATTCTGGGGTGAAAATACTTGTTCAGGACTAACTGGGAAGAACAATTCCAACAGATTTCTGGGAAGCAACATATTTGATTGCAAATAGCACTGTAATGCTTTGCAGCTTAAATGTATTGCCCTGCTCTTGTCACAGAAATTGTCGGGACTGCCAAGTTGTTTGTGAACAGCTCCTGAACCATTACAGCTTGCAGCCTAATACATGAAGATGTGTAAAATAAAATTGCTGTTGGTTTCCATGAATGAATTGATTTGCAGTCTAGCGGTTCAGGAACTAATTTTCAAGCTGTTCAGCCATCCCTGTTTCTGCAGGGAGATGAGGATCACAGGAGGTACTAGCTGCTTCAGCTGTCCTGGTATATAGATCCACTACCAAATGTGTGTGTGACGTCTGGGACAGTGTCTTCTAAAAACAGCTGACTTGGTCAGAAGTTTTGACACTGATTTTTAGAGAACAGAATGGAGCTGGGAGCTGTAATCTTACCAAAAAAACAGTGAGTCTTGGGGCTGCTCACTTTGGTTTCAAACAATTGTAGGTTACAGTCATAAATGTTCTTGGAAAAATGGTGAATTCAGATTAATAGATACTTATGAGAAGCATGTCTCGGACATACACTTCTACAATTATTTCTTGAAGTATTGCTCAATTTAAAGTGCTCAGAGTTTGACATCACTCGTAGGGGCGGGGGGGGGGGGGCAGAAATTAATCCTGAAGAAAATTACCTAAAAGAATAAGGATTTTAAGGAGAAAAATAGCAAGTGTTTGAATATATATACACCTAAAATCGTGTATCATGGAAAGCAAGCTGGCTCTTGAATTACAGGAAGAAACATACTGAAAATACTCATGTTGATTGCTAGCTCTGACAAAATACTGATGCCTCCTTTGACATCAACCACTCTGTGATGTCTAATCATTTGTTAAATGCTTTAAAATGTTTCCTGTTCTTGTACTGTTTTCTTAATAGCTTATAGTTCTGAATTCTAGTGCATTCCATAAAGGTGATGGTTATGTGTGGAGGAATCTGGTGTCCAATGAATACTTAAGATGGTTCAGTGGTGTCTGGTATTGCTCTACATATTTTAGGGTTTTTGTTCCCAGTGTTGGGGTTTGCATTGAATGAATTGTAATTGTTAATTTTAAAGCTTCAAGGACAGCATACAGGGAATACTGTCTGTCCTTAACTTCTGTAGAACTTAATTCTGTAACATGTATTCTAAATAAGTTCTGATGGTTTATTGCAGGAAGTGAAAATAAAATTTCTAAAACCTGTATTGAGAGGCTGAGAACAGAAGAAGGGAAGGGTGTATTCGAGTCGATTCATTATTAAAGGCATTAATTACATACAGAGTATTGTTAAGGTACTTTAACTTATTTCATTTTTATTACTTTATCTAGGTAATTCACCTAGTTAACAGAAGGCTATCAACCTGAATACACCTTTCCCTTCTTCTGTTCTCAGCCTCTCAGTAGAGGATTTAGAAGTTTTATTGTGCTCTCCTGCAATAAAAGGATCAGTAAAGAGACATACATAGTTGAACACATTAAAGGACTATTAATAATATTCAATCTTCTAGGATAAAATTAAGATATGTTATGTATTAGTATGTTGTAGACTTTGAGTTCCATTGTTGATACTTGTGCCGTGTGGTTCTACCAGATGATAGTTTCGGTGTTTTAATTACTTATTTGTTTTTTCCCATCCTAAAAGATTGAGGCCAGAGAATTTTCTTCCCCAGAGATGAAAAGCAGTCATCTCATTTTCAGCTTCCCTTAAGCTGTCCTCTTCAGATGCAAATGTGAAGCTGAATAGATCAGTAGATTTGCTTGAGTCTGATTTGGCTGATAAGATCAAAAGATTGAATTTAGGAAAACCAGTGTACAGTGAAGTTACATGTTACTCCTTATTTCTTCCGCACTTAGTAAACCAGTCAGAATCCTCAGTCTGAATTGGAGGATTCTATATTCAGTTATTGTTTCTTTTTTCATCAGAGTGCAATACTCTCTGAGCAGTTTCTTTTAAATATACACAAGGAGGGTTAATATTTAATATCAATTTCATGTATCTGAAGATATTTGGTGAAGCATTTGGAGCATAAAATGGACTGTGTAGGTATTTTACTATAGTAACAGTTTTATATTCCCCTACCAGGTATAGTACTCAATAAGATAAGAATAACTTAGAGCATAGATTTATAACAAAAAATGGCCTGAAGTTGATTGTGGAAAGTTGATTCCTTGAATTTCTAAACAAAACTTCCTTTTCATTATGGATGTATAACAGTTTCTTCTGTCACTAGAAGGGAACATTACTGTTATTTTGCTTTCCCTCCATCTCGCTCCTTCTCTTTTATTAGGGGCTAGGGTTTGTATTGTGATCTGGATAAAGGAATTGATACAGCAGAATAGCTGAGAGGACAGAGAGGGTTAAATTTCAGCCACATAAATTCTGTGATCTGGTTTGCTTTGTGGCTGCCAAGCAATTAATGCTGGCAAAAGAGAAGTACAGTCTGTAGATAAAAATGCCTTTTATCTTTGCAGCGATTACTGTGGTTTCCATTAGTCCCATGGCAGACTTGCAGTGAAAGAGCAGGAGTGGGTAGAATTTCCATCTAGGACATCTGTGTCAACTTGAAAAAGCAACCCCTTCTTCCATAAATTTGACAGGCAAAGTTTCTGTGTGCTCTGTCCAGTATTGTAGCCTTACCTTCTTCACTTGGGGTGAAGGATTTTGTACTACTTATATGTAGAATAAGAGGTGTTCTAGCCATCTGTTGCAAAGAAGTTGTTAAAACTGTTTTTATCTCTAGATCGTTGATTTACAAAGATAATTAATTGGAGGCAAACACTGGAATATTTTTATAGAAATCTAGATAAAAACTGTCTAACTGATAATAATTTTTAATTTAAATATCAGGTGTCCCAGACCCCTGTTAGCCCATGAGTTACCAAAGTTTCTAGCTTTTAAATTTGGCCATTTCAGTGATATTTAATTATAGAAAACTGTGAGCAGTGGGATATGCAGTATTTTGAGGCTATTTCTGTGTACCAGAAGACTTGTAAGTTCTGTTCTGGGCATCTATCTGTGGGATATTATTCTCTGATTAGTAGCTTGTGTGGCCATTTCATTGTTATACCAATATAGTATCTGGAAAATTAGAAGAGTTGCAGTACAGGCTTCCTTAGCTCCTGCACTGCAAAAGTAAAACATTTGTTTAATTTTTTTGTGTTTAAGGAAGACCTATGTGAGGTCATACATCTGCTCTGAGAAGGCTTTTGTCTCCTGAGTATAAGGCTGTACACCTCTTCTCTTTGTAGTATCAGGTAGAATTTTTAATTGGTTATGGCATAGCTCTACAGGACCGTGGTGAAAAATAAATATAAAAAATTGCAAATTATTTTGGAGCATCCATCTCTTTGACAGTATCCAAAGGTTTTTTTTTTCCAGTTTACGGTTGGGAAAATGGTAGACAAGAAGATAAGAGGTAACTTAGACCTGAATGGTAGCAACATGTGCTTTTCCATCATGGCTTTTACCATGGCAATAAACACACCATCAGTTGTTGGTGTGAGAAGGTCACTGAAACAAATCAACAAGTGTTTTAAGATGCTTTCAGCTCCTTTGCCTACTTAGACTTTAGGAGAAAGGAAAAAAAATCCCATAATGCAGGATTTAATGTCCACTGATGATGATTAGATTAGTAGAGCAGAGTTTCTGGTGAGGATAGCAGACTTTAATCTTTCAGACTGCCAATCTAAGTACAGTTAGTTAGCATTCTTCTAAGATTCCAGGTCATTTTGTGTCTTGAATATGAGGCTCCTGAAGAACATCTGGAGCTGGGGCTGTACTCCAAATATAGTTTAAATGTTGGATAAACATTTTAGTAACTGTAAACAATCTTTAAGCTACATAAACAAAGATAAAAAAGTAATGATATGAGTGTGTTTGCCTGTGTAAGACTTGGGGAAGATCCCTTTGTTCTCTGACTTCTAAAATATTCTACGGTTTTTTTTGTCCAGAGAGAAAAGAGTTGAGTTGTTTGAAGGAGTTAAGTGTCCATGATTTGGTATGACAAGAGGGTATACTAGTAACACTAGAAAAGGAGGGGCATGGTGAGCCATTAGAGTTCTGTACAGGCTGAGGATCTGTGAGATCCCTGTTCCTCCATACCTTGTTTACAATTCATGACAGGTATTGACCACTACTTTAGAGCATGGTTCTAGAACTATTTCTCTTGGTTGCAGCCCCAGAGTAACTAATACCTGGTTTACTTCATGGTTCACTTGATGTGCAACCCTATGGAAGAATCGTTTTGCTCACCAGTTGGCTCATAAGTGCTTGCTATCTTGATGATACAGCTTATACTTCAGATACTTAAACTGAGATGAAATTTCAACTGAGATTAAAATTTAACCATCACAAAAAGACTAAAAGCGCTCAAACGTGTATTCAGAAGCTTGGCTAAAAGTTCCAAATTCCTCTTTAATTTTTGGACTTGATGGAAAAAATTGGGAAGCTTTTATCCAGAAGCAGATGGTATCTTTTGTCTCTGATTTCTCCCTTTACCTTTACTCTTTCTTCATTTTATTCTTGCAATGTTTGTTTTATCCCTTCCTGTTTTTCCATGTATTTTCTATTCTTCCTCTCTTCTTATGTTCTAAATGTTTTTTCTGTTATTTGCTTTGCAAATTTGTCTATCCTTGCACACTTGTTAATGTACTTTTTCTACATGCTATTGAAATGAGGGTGGTTTTGTGATAAGAGAAATCTATTTTATACCTCATTTCCATCTTGAGGAGAATGGAACTGTTTTGAATAAATGAAAGCGATCTAAAAATCATAATTGATTGTTTTAATTCTAGCTGCAAGTATCATGAGACTTTGTTACAACAGTAATTGGGAATTTGGGATTGTTGCAGAAAGACGTTAATTACTGCAGCATATTTAACTCTTAACCCCTATTTTTAGACAGAATTCCTAGACTTAGTTGCTGCTTCTTAGAGAAATGAGAATGAGCTTTTGAACACTTCTTGAGTTTTCACATTAGTTCAGTATGAAGTTACTTAGCACAGATGTTCCTGTAATTGTGATATATGGGGGAAAATTTAATGTTCAGTGGTCCTCAAACTCTTACTTCCACCTGTGCAATGGTCTTGTTTCAGAGCTGTAGTATAAAACTTTAACTAGTACAGGCTTTCTGAAGAACATTTTGGGGTTCTTGTAGGGGTTTTGGGGGTTTGTTTTTATTTTAATTTTCCTCTAAGACTTTTAATTCATTACATTTTTGAATTTGTATTCAAAGTTAAGCTAGATTTTAAAAGCCACTGTAGGGCTGGATTCAAGAGGTTTTGAAGTGTCTTTCACATAACAAACGAGTTTACTGTATGGGAAAATATAGTTGGGTTTTTTAAGAATGAAATAAACGTGTACATCCGCACTGGGATTGTAGAGGGTATCGCATAAATGAGAATATGCAGAGATACAGTCTCAGAATACGTGTATGAGAGGAAGAGACTTAGTGAACTACAAATCATGGAATCGTTTCAGTTAGAAAAGGCATTTAAGATGATTGAGTCTAACCATGAGCCTAGCACTGCCAAGTTCACCACTAACCATGTTCCTAAGCTCCCCATCTACATCTTTTAAATACCTCCAGGGATGGTGGCTCGCAGCATCTCCCTGGGCAGCCTGTTGCAGTGTTTAATAATCCATTCACTGAAGAAGGTTCTTTTTCTGATGTTCAGCCTAAACCTGCCCTGGTGCAAGTTGAGGCCATTTCCTCTTGTTGTATCACTTTTTACTGGGAGAAGAGACTGACCTGTACCTTGCTACAACCCCCTTTCAGGTTGTTGTAGAGTGTGGTAAGGCCTCCCTCATCAGCCTCTTTTTCTTCAGGCTAAACAACCTTAGTTCCCTCAGCTACTTCTCAGAAGTCTTGTTCTCTAGACCCTTCACCGGCTTAGCTGCCCTTCTTTGGTCATGCTCCAGAACCTCAAGGTTGTTCTTGTGTGAGGGGCCCAAAACTGAACGCAGTATTTGAAGAGTGATCTCACCAGTGCCAAGGGGCAAAGTCGCTTCCTTCGCCCTGATGCCCGTGCTATTTCTGATACAGGCCAGGATCTCATTGGCCTTCTTGGCCACCTGGGCACACTGCTGGCTCATGTTCAGGTGGCTGAGCCTTCCTACCCTCAAGCAGATCTATGCTCCCAAGCAGCTTCTTAACATCAGAAAACCTACTGAGGGTGCCCTTGATCCCCTCATCCAGATCACTGATAAAGATACTAAACAGAACAGGACCCAGCACCGAGCCCTGGAGAACACCACTTGAGACCAGCTGTCGACTGGATTTAACTCCATTCAGCACCACTCCTTTGGGCCTGTCCATCCAGACAGTTTTTCAGCCATCAAAGCATATGCCCATCCAAGCCATGAGCAGCCAGTTTATCTGGGAGGATGTTGTGGGAAATGGTGTCAAAGCTTTACTAAAAAGTCCTGTCAGCCAACATCCACAGCCTTTCTCTCATCCACTAGGTGGGTCACTTTATCATAGAATCATACAATAGTTTGGATTGCAAGGAATGTTAAAGATCATGTAGTACTAACACCCCTGCCACAAGTGAGTCCATCCAATCTGGTCTTGAACACAGCCAGTGATGGAGCATCCACAGCTTCCCTGGACAACCTGTTCCAGTGCCTTGCTGCCCTCACAGTGAAAAGCTGCTTCTTAATTTTTAATCTCAATCTACCCTCTTCCAGTTTCAAGCCTTTACCCCTCATCCTATCATTACAAGCTCTTGTAAACAGTCCCTCCCCAGCTTTCCTGTAGGCCCCTTCCAGGTACTGGCAGGACACTGTGAGGTCTCCCCAGAGTTTGCTCGTCCCCAGGCTCAACAACCTTCTCTCAGGCCGCACACCACGAGAAACTGCCGGGGCTGGCTTGAGGCGGGCAGGGGCTCCGGGAGCTGGGGCAGCCCAAGGAGGAGCAGACGTGGCTGGGGCGGTGCTGAGGCAAGCACAGGAGGTGGAAAGGCAGTGAGACCAGCAGCAAAGCTTGTCCTGTGCAGTGCAAGGCAGTGGCTGTCACAGAGGAGCAGGGTGCAGGCAGGAGCAGGGCTCTGCCAGCTCAACAGAGGAGCCCTGCTGGCAGCAGTCACCCTCTTGGGAAGAGCTCAGCCATTGTCTCCACCCAGCAGGGGTCACAGGCTCAGCGCTTGCCAGGCTGGATGTGGGAACGCAGATGGAGCGCCCACAGAAACACATAGCTTTCTGGGTCACACACAGACTGTAGGAAGTGTCACAGTCTGGCACTGACAGCTCGTGGCAGTGCTGGGAACAGCTGTGTGCACGGTGAACAGGAGGGTGATCTTCTCTGCTGTGTGGCAGAGTTGCAAGAGGAAGTTGAAAGGCTGAGGAACATCAGGGAGGCTGAACAGGAAACAGACTGGTGGAGCTGGGCTCTGCCCTCCTTAGAACAGAAATGGGAGCAACCTTCAGAAAGCACCCAGGATCAAGTGGTCTCTGCATCCTGCCCCTGTCAGACCAGAGGCAGTAGCCTGCATGAGAGGAGTGAATGGAGGCAAGTTCACGGTCATGGCAGCAAACTCCTTCCTTGTCAGCCTCACCCCTGGCCTGCCAAGTGCCACTGTAACACAGATAGGAGGCTCTGGTTGAGACAGACCAGCCAAATGAGGAGGTGGACGATGGGCAGCCTACACCAGAGGTGTGTCCACCACCAGAAAGGCCTATTGCCCATATCACAACCACATCTACAAAGAAAAAAGAAGGGTTATGGTAGTAGGTGACTCCCTTCTGAGAGGAACAGAGGGTCTAATATGCTGGGTAGACCCTCCTCACAGGGAAGTCTGCCATCTCCCTGGAGCCCAGGTTAAGGATGCCATTATGAAACTTCCTAGGTTGGTACAGTCCTCAGACTATTAGCCATTACTGATCTTCCATGTAAGTGGTGAGCACGCTGAGACCGGTCATACAGCAACAATCAGAAGAGCCATTAGAGCCTTTGAATGAGTGGTCAGGGAATCTGGGGCACAAAGTATATTCTCTTCCTCCAGTCACAGACAGCGACACCAGAGTGAACAAATACAGTCTATTAACACATGGCTCAGTAGGTGGTGTCACCACAACAATTTTGGCTTTTTTTGGCAATGGGATGACCTATACAGCCCCAGGATTGCTTGCTTCAAGTGGGAGATGCCTTTCTCAAAGGCAGAAGAGACTCTTCACACAAGAGGTTGTGGAGCTGATTGACAGGGCTTTAAACTAGATTTGAAGGAGGAGGTGGATGTAACTGTCCTTGCTAGAGAGGCCCTTGGCTGTAGTAGCTCAACACCTGTGGAGCAGAGAGCTGACATTTTTGAGAACCAAAAGGCCTTCCATCCCTCAAGGGTGAAACCTATGCCCTCAACTCCCTCTCTGAAATGCTTATACACCAATGCACGCAGCATGGGGAATAAGCAGGAGGAGTTGGACAGCTGTGTTCGGTTGCAGGGCCATGATCTCATTGCAAACACGGAGACATGATGGGATAACTTGCATGACTGGAGTTTGTCGTGGACAGCTATATACTTTTTAGGAAGGACAGACCAACAAGATGAGGTACAGAGTTGCTCTTTATGTGTGGAATGAATTGAGCTCTACTGAGGGTAGTGATGAAGAAAGTGTTGAAAGCTTATGGGTAAGAATTAAGGAGCATGCAAATAAGGGTGAAACTGTTGTGTCTACTACACCAAACCACAAAGATGTCAATGAGGCCTTCTGCAGACAGCTGGAAGTAGCCTCAAGATCATATGGCCTGATGCTGATGCTGACTTCAGTCACCCTCATATTTCTTGTAAAGGCTACGCAATGAGGCATACTTAGTCTAGAAGTCTCTTACAGTTCACCAGTGATAACTTTCTGATGCAGGTGGTGCAAGAGCCAAGGAGGAGAGGTGTACTACTGGACCTTGTATTAATGACAAAGAAGGTCTTGTCAGGGATGTGAAGATTGAGGGCAGCCTTGATGAGAGTGATCATGACATGGTAGAGTTTAGTATCATACAAGGAAGAAGCAGGACAATAAGTAGGATTGCAACCCTGGACTTCAGGAAGGCTAACTTTGTCCTCTTGAAAGACCTACTTGGAGGATTCCCTTGAGCTAAGGCTCTAGAAGGAGGAGGGGCCCAAGAGAGTTGGTTAATATTCAAGCATTACTTCCTTCAGTCTCAAGATAGGTGAATTCCTTTGAGTGAGAAATCAAGTAGAGGAGACAGGAGATCTGCATGGATGAGCAAGGAGCTGCTAGAAAAATTAATGTGGAAGAATGAAGCTCACAGCATGTGGAAAAAGAGACTGGTCTCTTGGGAGAATCATAGGAATGCTTTCAGGATATGTAGGGGAACAACAAGGAAGGCCAAGACCCTCTTGGAATTAACTCCAAGAGAACAAGAAGATCTTCTTCAGATACATCAGTGGTAAAAGGAAGACAAGGAAAAATGTGGGCTCACTGCTGAATGAAGTGGGAGCCCTGATGACAGAGGATGCAGCGGAGGTGGAGCTACTGAATGCCTTCTTTGCTTCAGTCTTTACTGCTAAGACCAGCCCTCAGGAATTACAGACCCTGGAACTAAGAGAGAAAGCCTGGAAGGAAGAAGTCTCTCCACTGGTCAGTGAGTATTGGGTTAGAAATCACTTTGGAAAACTGAACACACGCAAATCCATGGGTCTCAGTAGGCAGCACCCACGAGTGCTGAGGGAGCTGCCAATGTTGTTGCTGTACCACTCTGCATCATTTTTGAAAGATCATGGAGAAGAGGTGAGGTGCCTGAGGACTTGAGGAAGGCCAATGTCACTGCAGTCTTTGAAAAGGGCAAGAAGGAGGACCCTGGTAATTACAGACCAGTCAGCCTCACCTCCATCCCTGGAAATGGGGCATGTCATTCTAGAGATCATCTCTCAGCACATGGAAGAAAAGAAGGTTCTCAAGAGTAGCCAGCATGGATTTACTAAAGGGAAGTCATATCTGACTAATCTGATAGCCTTCTATGATGGTGTGACTGAATAGGTGATGCAGGGAGAGCAATGGATGTTGTCTACCTAGACTTCAGGAAGGCTTTTGACACTGTCTCCCACAACATTCTTGTGGGAAAGCTCAGGAAGTGTGTGTGAGAAGAGCAGATGGTGAGATGGGTTGAGAACTATATGAACAATAGAGCTCAGAAGGTTGTGATCAGTGGGGCAGAGTCCATCTGGTGATCTGTAAGTAGTGGTGTTCCCCAGGGGTCAGTTCTGGGTCCAGTCTTATTCAACATCTTCATCAATGGCCTGGATGAAGGGATGGAGTTGACCCTCAGTGAGTTTGCTGGTGCTACAAAACTGGGAGGAATGGCCAATACACAGGAAGGCTGTGCTGCCATCCAGTGAGATCAGGATTGACTGGAGAGCTGAGCAAAGGGGAACCAGGGAGTTCAGCAAGGGTAAGTGTAGAGTCTTACACCTGGGGAGGAAAAACACCACGCAACAGTACACATTAGGGGTAGGCCTGCTGGAAAGCGGCTCCATGGAGAAAGACCTTGGAGTCCTGGTGGACAATAATGAAGAATGGAGAAGAATGAAGGCCCCATAATCCTAGGGGAAGTGGTGTGTGACTTGCTGCTATACTTAGGCATACATGAGTCTATAGGGCCAGATGGGACCCACCCAAGGGTATTGAGGGAGCTGGCAGAAGTGTTCACCAGCCCACTTCCCATCATTTATCAGAAGTCCTGGTTAACTGGGAAGGTCCATCCACGTTGACTGGAGGTTACCTCATGTGATACCAATTTAGAAATTGGAAGCTTTTTATAGAGAGTGAATTGTTCTGAATTGTGTATAAAATCTTCCCAGACTAGTAGAATTTTACTGTGTGTTCCTTAGCTGCATTAACATTTATCTTTTCTAAAGAAATGTGAAAATGTTCTGGTGAGTGTGAAACAGGAAACTCCAGAGGATGTTGATACTACAAGGTAATCTGACTTGGAAGATGAATCCCTTTACAGAATAAGGTCTGAGTTGCTCCTGAATAGCTGTTTACAGGGATATTACAACACCACAGTCAGTGAAGTCTTTGTAAAGAGTACCAAGAAGATAATGGTATTTGTTCAATTGCCTTCTTGTTTGTTTGAACTGAGACTGTAGGTAGTGTTTTAAAGGCAAAGAATAGACATTGTTGATAATCTCATCTGATTTGAATCTTATTTAGCTATGAACTGTTGTCACAAGTTAGTTGATGCATTTTTTTCCTACTGGTGATGCATAATTGTCATGAGATCACCTGTGTTTTCATGATACTAAATTCCACGTGATTTAAATCATGGATCTGTGCAGTTGATCTTTAGAACATGAGACTATTGCCGCAATTTTGACCCCTTATGAAATGTAACTCTAGAAATTGTACTTCTCCCCTCAAATGTTGAACCTCTTTCGAAACAGCATAGCAGTAAGAGAAAATTCAAAGACTTTTTAGTGCAGGGATTAATGGACCTGAAAACCACCTCAGACCTTCTGTGTCCAAGTGAGATGAAATCTGTGAGAAAACAGTTATTCACCTTTTGTGTGAAAGTGCCCTGGTTTTGATCAACTTCTATGTCTACTTTTGTAAACACAGTGAAGGCAGAAAAGAAGTTTTCTTCTTTGGAAACTTCCTATCCCCCCCTTTTTTTTCCCCCCTCTGCATTTTTAGATCATGGGTTCTCAACATGCCTCGCTGGTGTCTCTTGACTTTTTTGTGTTAATAGGTAATTGAGACTGTACTGGCCATTAAATTATAGGAAGTCTGGTAAGAAATTTCAATAGCACTCACACTGTAAACCCTTTTTCAAGTTGTTTAATTTTCTGGCAGATGTTTGCCTTTGAAAAGTAGAGGTTTTCAATATAGTGTGACTGTTAGCCTATATGAAGGTTATAGAGTGAGGGTTAGAATCAGAAAATATAACTTACAATGTGACACAAGTATTTCTTTAGTTTATCAGAACTACCATTTCCATTAATACTCACTTCATTTTCTATTAGCTGGAAACGTGTTTATATCTTTAGATAAGTAAACTTAAAAACCCACCAATATAACTGTGTACGAGGAACCATGAAATCTCATTTGATCAGAACATGATAGCTTTATCTAAAACTTAAAACTAAAGTACCCGTTTCCATTGTAAGTTATTGGAATTATATAATATTTTTATGTGACTTTATTACTATATTGTATTTTCACTATAAATACAGCAGTCTCATATTATTCTTGGTGGAGGGCACAGTAAGAGTCCACGTCTGTTTCAGAGGCTTCAGATCTGCATAGTTCTGCAAACCCAATCAAAACTTCAGGTTTTCTTTCTGACTCCGTTATTCCAATGATAACTAACAGCCTGTGGTTATAACTGAGGTAAAAAATATAATCAAATATGTCAGAGTAATATCACGATGGTCACGCAGTCTTCTTTGGTTCTTCATTCCGTTGTGGTTATGTACTTTTTTGCTTTGTGCAGGAGCAACAGGTCTGGTCCCCTGGTCAAGTGATAGAATACAATGTTTGGTGGCATGATAATTTTGTGTTAATATTTTACATATACAATGTAGGCTATAGATTATTATTTATATACCACGCTGCCTAATCATTGCATTCTGTATTTACTGACTTTTGGACTGGAAGTGTTCAGTTTATTTTGACTTAATTTAGAAGAGAGGAATGGATAGATGACTTTGGGTCCTATGACTGCACATTTCTTCTAGAAGCCTCCTTACAAATTCAATCATGGCAGAATACAGGTCATATCTCGGACCACTACTTCATAACCTGAGTCTTTCCAGGTTCTGTGTATGGTAGAAGGGAGGAATTAAGTTTCTAAAACTCTCTATTCATTTTTAAGTAACTTTATTCCTGAAAACAGTAAGTGCATCATGTCTGAGACCCCACAGAACATGTTGTTTTGGTTTGGTGACAGCAAAGTCACCTCTTGCTTTCTGTGTATTCAGAATAGCTGCAGTTTGTAACCATTACTGTAACATGCATCCTGGCACTGTGATCTGGTTTATTTCTCACCTGTCTTATAGTCCCCAGCCTGTTCCTTTCCAGTGACTCTGCACACAAGAGCATCAGCAGGAGTTTGTTTGCTGCTAGGAACTTGTTTTCTTTCAATGTAGCAATAAAATATTCACTAGGTATTTTGAATAGGAAATGAGTTTGATGATTTGCTTCATTAATGTCCTATAGAAGATGAAGTATTTTAGGCTTTTAACCTTTAGAGAAACTGGGATAGAATTCCTTTATCTGAGGGTCTAGTGTTTTTCTAAATGGCACAGGATGCCCTGCCTTGTCTTCAGTTGTTAATGGTTTTCTGTACGTTTGATAACTTCAGGATCTGTCAGACCCATGTGGATATTTCTCATACTTGCGAGTATAAAATGGCACTAGATACTTAGGCACCTGAAATACTCTCCTACTTTTACACGGACATCAGAGCACGTCATCAGATCGTTACTAGGTTCATTTAGTCCATTCACAGTAACAGAAGTCTTTATCACACGACTTGTTATAATGGCAGCCTACCTAGGAAAGGGTGAGTATACGTTGATGGCTGGCTAGTATTTGAAAGGAAGTGATTATTTATGGAGTGGATGATCTGGTCCCTGTATTTTTTGTCTCTTCAACTTAGTAAGACCAAAGTTATAACTTGCTGTCATTCAGTTAGTATCTGAAGATCTTTGAGGAAAATATGGCTTTGTGCCTTCTAAGGCCTTTCTCCAGCTAGGCTGCAGATTACGTTGGTTATGCTTTAATTTCTAAGATACTTGTGCCATGTGCCTTTTTCCAGACCACTAGCAATTCTTCATGTCAAGCTTTACCTATACTGACATAGCTGTATCGTATTCAAGGGCTTCCTGTTCTGGAGAGGATGGATACTTCTTTCAGCATGTTGTTTTTAAAAACTGTGATTGTTTGAGGTCTGCTTATCTGTCAGAAATTTGTCACAGCTCATCTCCTTGACTTTTTGAGCAGTTCTGAAGATAATTTTTGCTCTTACAGACCAAAGATGGAACTATTTTAGTGTTCTGAAACCCATCCGTGAAGCACATGTAAGGATTTAGATGGGCATCTTCACACACAATATCAACACTTCAGGTCTATCTTGGATACATCATTAATTCTTCAAGCAAGAAACTTTTGTTTCCCTTTTCCTAGGATACTATTCATGATACAGCAACAGGACTGCTGATCTTGGTCAGCTAAGGTGGTTTTGGTATTGCAATCAGATTCACTGACTAGTGAATACTCGGCAAAATGCTTCTTGCCTTTCAAAACTTGTCTTATCCAAAACTTTTGAGAATAGTTCCTAGAAATATTAGAAAGGGCTACGGAAGATAGCTAAAATCTTATCTGCCAGAGATTCTGATGGAGGAATCAAAAAAGCTTTGAGCATGTCTCCTTAAGAATCTAAGGAAAGAAACTGAAGTCTAGCTTTAAAGTCAGTTATACCTAACCTAGGAATACAAATACTTGAATGACTGTTGAATAGAAGTTGTAGTTAATACTGATAGAGTTGGCAAATAGCATGTGTTCATGCTTTGGATTTTAGCGAAGTTTAACTCTCAGTTTGTGAATGTGTGAAGCTCTGTTTGGAGGTAATTGTAGCATTCACATAATGTGCTTTACCCTAAATAAAAGGCACATTCTCAACTTTTATGCCATATGTAATTAAATCTCATTTCAAGCAAGATCTCAGTTAAATGTTAGCTCATTTACTTAGTGACTTTAAAAACAGACTAATGGAACTTGTTATCTGGCAGTTTCTTCTTTTAAGCTGTTAATACTTTATGAAGATGTCCCTGAACTGTATGTCTGGTATAATGTAAAAAAGAATTACGCATATTCTTTCACACTAAAATACTCCCTTCTCTGCTGGATTGAATACACAGTAGAAAATGGGGATGCACACAGTCCATTTGCAGTTCCTAGCCTGGAATGCTAGTGGTATCTCTGTTTTGAAACACTTCATTCTCCTGGATTTCTGAACTTTTTAATGATTTTGCAATTTAGAAAAGCTATTAACTGCACAGTTAAATCATGTGCTACTACCAACTGTTAAATGTACTTAATGCAGTGTAACTACAGACTGCTGCTGGAAGGGAAAGCCTCTATTCTGTCTTTCTCCTTTTACCATCTACTGGTTTTGAAAATTCACTGGTTTTAGCGATCCTGTGACCACAAAGTGACCCAGGTCACTTTACTGATCCTGGTGAAAATAAAACATGATTTTAAAAGCACAAACAAATGTACAACAAACTTCTAGTGGCACAATCAACTCTGAAACTGCATTTAACGTGATTGAAAGGACAAGAGAAAGCATAGGAACGTTTAAACTTACTCCTTGAACTCTCATACTGTCTATCCCCTGTAAAAAGATCAGAGTATTTTTTTTGTTTTCGTGGTGTGGTTTCGAGCTGCTAATATGTACTAGTTATTAGCAGTTTGAGCTCTAGTTACAAATTTGGGGAAGTAAAATGTGAGTACCCACCAGTATCTGGCATTCATTCAGGTTCTATCAAGAAGCATCTCCTACTACTTAGTGTAGGTGCAATATAGATACTGAGGACTGGAGAATAAGTTTTCAGGAAATTATCTGTAGAAGCTGGTAGTTGCTGATTCAACGTTAATCATTGAAACAAGAAGATTTTCATTGCTTAAGAGTCTTCTTTAGTCCTATGGTGGCAGTATTAGAGTGTTAATACTGCTTGCTTTCTCTGTTATATCCCATTTATACTTTCTTTCCTAGTTGTAGTCCAAGAAGTAGACCCTAGGATAAGTGACATGCTATTCTACTTGCTATTCTTACCGTGGACACCACTAGCACTGTTGCTGACCATGAAGCCTTTTGCTTAGAACTCTGCACAAGGCTTTCCCCCTGAGTTACAGTACTAAGATGCTTTGGTTGTACTTGTCACCTTGAAGCTAGGTCTGTGCCACTTCAGAGGAGAATTAACGGTTGCTCCCAGTCTCCTCTTTCTGTACAAACGTCAATACTTGCACTGCAACCTTTGTCTTGGGACAAAGCAACAATTCAGCTAGGTCTTTAAGATGAGGTTTCAGCTTGGTGGTCTGAATTCGTGTCTGTAATTTATTGTTCTTCAGTCATCTTGAAGGGTTAAGTTTCAGTTTCTCTGTCTAGGCCCCAAACTACTAAACAGAATAGTGATACTCCCTGCTATCAAGGAATAAGATTTGTCTGTGATAGCAGAAACTACAAAAGTAACTTTTTGCATGCCAAAACAGACCTGGTTACTTAAGTAAATGCAGACTTACAAGAAAGTCAGAAGAGACAGATGAAATGCTGAAGCAGCTGATTAAATATTCTCTAAGCATCTCAGCAGAAGTTTCACAATCACTTCTACTTCTCATGGGGGACTTCAGCTTCCCAGATGTCTGCTGGAAATACAGTACAGCAGAAGGGAAACAGCCCAGGAGGTTCCTGGCATGTGTGGAAGATAACTTTCTGACAATCTGGTAAGAGAATGAACTGGGGAAGGCACCCTGCTGGACCTGTTGTGAACAAAGAAGGACATGGATGATACAAAGTCTGGAGGCTCTCTTGGGCACAGCAAGCATGACATGATAGTGTTTTTGATTCTCAAGAGAAGTAGGCAGCAGAGTTAGCAGAACTGCTACTTTGGACTTCTGGAGGGTGGACTTTGGCCTGTGTAGGAGCCTGGTTGACAGATTTCCTTGTGAGGCAGTCCTGAAAGGCAAAGGAGTCCAAGAAGGCTGGACATTCTTTGAAAAGGAAATCATAAAGGCAGAGGAGCAGTGCATACCCTTGTGCTGAAAGCCAAGCCATCAGGGAAAAAGACTTGAGAGAAGAAACTAAAGAGAGTTCATGACCCTTGGAAGAAGGGGCAGGCCACTCAGGAGGACTACAATGATGATGTGAGGTTATGCAGGGAGAAAATTAGAAGGGCCAAAGCCCAAATAAAACCTAATTTGACTATTTCTGTAAAAAGGCAATTAAAAAAATATTTCTATAAACACAGTTAACAATAAAAGGAGGGCTAAGGAGAATCTCAGTCCTTTATTGGGTGTGGGGGAAACAGAGCAACCAAGGATGAGGAAAACACTGAGGTACTGAATGCCCTCTTTGCTTCAGCCTTTAACAGTAAGGCCACTTCTTCTCTGAGTGGGAAGACAGGGTTTGGGAGCAGAATGAAGGGGAAATGGCTAGTGACCTGATACACAACTAATACACCTACTACAAAAGTCTGCAGGAGTGGGTGTGCCCGCCCAAGGGTACTGAGGGAGCTGGTGAAAACTCTCACCAAGCAACTTTCAATCATTTAACAGCAGTCTCAGCTGACCAGGAAGGTCTCAGTTGCCTGCAGGTTAGAAAATGTGACACCCATGTAAGAAGGTCTAGAAGGACGTATCATGGAACTACGGGCTGGTCAGTCTGACTGTGGTGCTGGGGAAAGTTATTGAGCAGATAATCTTGAGTGTCATCATGTGACATGTCCAGGACAACCAGGCGATCAGGCCCAGTCAGCATTAGTTTATGAAGGGCACATCCTTCTTGACTACTAGGACCTCCTTCTATGGACAAGGTGACCTACTTGGTGAATGAGGGAAAGGCTGTGGATGTTGTCCACCTATGCTTAAGTAAAGACGCTTTGAAACTGTTTCCCACAGCATCCTCCTGGAGACACTGGCAGCTGATGGCTTGGATGGGATTATGCTGTGCTGGATAAAAAAGTTGTCTGGATGTCTAGGCCCAAAAGTCTGTGGTGAATGGAGTTAAATCCAGTTTGTGGCTGGTCACAAGTTGCGTTCCATGGGGCCCGGTACTGGGGCCTGTTCTCTTTAGTATCTTTATCAATGATCTGGATGAGGGGATTGAGGGCATCCTAATTGCCAGCTCCTGCATTTGTGTCACAACAGCTCCACACAATGCTGTGGTCTTGGGAAAGAGTGGCTGGAAAGCTGCCAGGTGGAAAAGGGCCTGGGGTGTTGGTCAATAGGTGGCCGAGTATGAGCGGGCAGTGTGCCCAGGTGGCCAAGAAGGCCAACAGCATTCTCGCTTCTATCAGAAAGCGTGTGGCCAGCAGGACTAGGACCAGTACTTAGCATTGGTGAGACTGCATCTCAAGTACTGTCTTCAGTTTTGGGCCCCTTGTTGCACAATGGACATAGAGGTGCTGGAGTGTATCCAAAGAAGGGCAGCTAAGATGGTGGAATTGGCAGTGTTAGGTAAATGGTTAGACTCAGTGATCCTAAGGATCTTTTCCAACCTAAATGATCCTGTGGTTCTAAATGTACAGTTGTCTCTTTTTGACAGGGAGTATAGTCAGCAGCTCAGGTTTAAGCTTAAGGGATTGTGAGTGATGGAATGTTTTCACATTTCCTGGTAACTGTTTTCCATGTCTGGGATGAATTAGGAGAATTCAATTCTTGCACACCAACAAGCCTGTAGGTTATCTTTCAGACTTTGTTTCTTTTGTGTACTTTGCTTTCCTTGCTATGTTAATGCCCAAATCATGCAGTATTACATGATCTCTTTGTCTTACTAAGGTCTTTGTGACTACAAATTCTGACTAATTTGGAGTTCTTCAACTTGATTTTAATGAATTTCAGGTCATTAAACTTACTTCCCTGTGTGTCATCATCATTCTTTTTTTCTGGAACGTAATTATTTCATAACAGATCTCAACACATTTGAGAGAGGAGGAATGTTCTAAAGATCTTAATAAAATATATGACCGTGGAAAGGACCACATTAATAGTTCTACTGTGGGGGTATGAAGAAAGTGATTCAATATAAAGACTCTGATGGGATTTAAATTAAAAATGTTTTCATGAGAGGCATGAGTTGCTTTATGATTATTTGGAATGCTGCTATAAGTGTGCTTCTAACCAACAATTCTTTAAATAAAAAGTCAGCAATGTGAGATCTCAAGCTGTTTCTTTACAACAGTGATTAACAAGTTAAATGCAATTTCCAACTCTGTATTCCTGTTGAGTTCAGTAGTACTGATGTGTATGCCTTTTAGCAGTCAAGTTAGGGATACTGAAGAAGAAGAATGAAGACTGAATTATCCTCCTTCTGTTAGAGGAAGTGTCTTCAGACCAGAGTTGAGATTCACTGGGCTCAGGAATTGTACTTTGGAGTTGCCTGTCCTATAGACAAAGGGAAAAATTCAGTTACCAGTAACCTTGATTTAGCATCCTGTAGCTCTTAGTTTAGAAGGGTGACTGCCACAAAGGCATACAGACAGAGAAGTAAACAAACTAAATCACTTTTGTTGATGTTGCATAAGAAATATAAGAGCTTGCTAGAGATTCTGTAGAACACTAGTGCTCCATCAAGTACTAAAACTGAGAAGAAATGTGAAGGGATGTTTTATCTTCAGTGTCCTTTCAAGTTGTAATAAAAGACAGAATAAAGTGACAACTTTGATTTATTGTCACTTCTTCCTTCTGTTCCCTTCCCCTGCTGCTCTGTCTCTACCAGAGATACTTTTATGGGCTCTTTCACTACATACGAGGTTTTGACCAAGGCATGTAACAAGGGTTTGAAGTTACCCTTGCCTAGTTTTCTGAAGACCTTACTAAATCTTTATTTTCAGTTCTGGCTATTCTTCTATTCATTTTTTATTGCTTTGCTACTGCCAGCTAGAATTAAAAAGATACATTTGTCTCAAAAGTACTTAAATCTTTTAAAAACTGAGCTTGGGTATATGACTTAAATAATCCTCTTAAAAGCATTGTGTAGAGTTGGGTATTCTTTAAAATGGTGGGACAGGAACTTGAGAGAAATACAAGCAGAGATACTGGTACAGCTGATGTTTGGTACCAGCTAGCCCATTGTAATATGAATAGCTCCAGATAGTCACAGTAATGCTTTTTGGCTTTGTTGGGTGTTCTGGTGACAAAGTGAGATGGAAGAATTTAGGAGAGAGAGAGAGAACACGTGCTTGGATGTAACAAATTGCAGAAGTCAGTAGCTTATTTTTTTAAAAAATGTTTTGTAATGTTGAATATTCTCAATATAGATATTCCAAACTGCAGCTTCTGATGTCTGAGGTTCTGGTTTGATCTAATTCTGATGCTTTCCATATTATTTTTCTTTAAGCTTGTAAACTTTTTAATGCTGATTAAATACTAGCACAATGAAACACTTTAAATCTATTCTTGATCTGATTTTTGATCCACATAAAAAATGTTAAGAATTATTTTATCTTGTTTACATAATCAGAATGCGCATGATTTGCATTAAGTTTAAAAAAAAGATAACTTTATAAACAACTGACTGTTTTCAGAAATGGCAATTTCAGATCATAGGTCTTAAGTCCAAGAAATATAAATATTCATAACTAATCTAATAGAATATTAATTAAAATATTTAATTTAGCAGTTTATCTTATTTCTAAGAAAATATTGCATATATTGTTAAGCTGTTTTTCACATTGGTGCATTTACTCCTTTGAGCAAATTAGAGCAGAAGAGCCAATAGCTATTCTTTAAGAAGTGTGTAAATCTCGTGTGCAGTTGTGGTGTTGTATACCATTTCCTTAATGAGTAAAACCACTTGATTCAAATATTCTGTTTGTTTTTGTTAATTTGTCTTTTGGTAGGATGATGAGGTGGTGGAAGAATATAGTGAAAATAATTTCTATGAATCTGATGAAGAACAGAAGGAAAAGGATCAGAAAGTGAAAAACACCTACACTATGGATCCAGACCACAGGCTGCTGTTACGAAATACAAAACCATTGCTTCAAAGCCGAAATGCTGCCGTATGACAAATTACTTTTTTATTAAAATGTTAAGATATGTTGTCAAGTTTGTCACATGAAATTTTAATTGCTATTACACCAATTCTTGTACCAGCAATTAAATTAATTGCTTTCTCTTTGACTTCATATTTTTGTATATTGCTAAAAATCTTCTATTTATTTCCTGATTTCAGATATTTTTAGTTAGTTACTCTTTATTGTCTAATAATTTTTGTTTCATTGATATTCAGATTTAAGATACAAAGTCAGGTGTCATAATGATGGCTTTAACTGGAGTCTCCTTTGTATGGTTTGTTTTGAAAGAAGTTTGACCATGACAGTATTGTAGGGAAGTTTGTGACATTGTCGCTGTTTATACCGGGAGTGGATTGATGCAGCAACACACAAATTCAGCAAGAGAAGGCCCCTTTATTAATTTATAACCCCGTTTCCTATACCCTAGCCCCATAGGGTGATTGGTCAGTGATCACCCCTCTCCTAGGGTGATTGGCTGAGGTCCTACAACACCCATTTCAAAATATTTTTCCAATGTACCATAAACAGAACTTAGCAAAACACCAGGTGTTGGTCCAGCTTAGAAAAAACATCCTACTGTTTCTCATAACACTGAGAAAGGCAGGACTTTCACCAAATATTGTGAGAACCTGAGAAAATCCCTCTGCTAGCAGCTTTTCAGCATCCACAGTGACATGACTTATTCATTAGCATGAAGTTCACCATTTGTCACTTACTTATTAGAAAACTTGAAAAGAAGGAAAAAGTATGGGGTTTAAATTGCATATATCTCAGTCTTCTGCTTTTCACTAGCCAGGATAGGTAATAGAATGAAAGATTTAAAGTGAGGACTAAATAACAGGTAGTATTGAGTCTATATTTAATAAAAATAAAACCACGAAGTTTGGTATTTCCTCAGTAATTTGTATAGCTGATGTTAGTAATGCTTACCTATTAGGCATCGTATCAGTATATTTACAATTTGAATTATCTACATTTTTTCCTTTATTTGACCCTCTTCCTCTTTCCTTCTTTATGTTATAGTATACAGTAAATACTGGGAGGAATGAAAGATCCTTAATTAGCTTTGATTTTAGAAATAAAAATATCTTTCTTCTGATCTTTCCCCGATCTTCTTTGTTGATTTCAAAGAATGTGGGTATACACTTTCCTTTCTGAAGAAGAGTGGGTTGGCAGTTCTGTAGCAAATGTTATAGATATGTATGACTATTTGAGGTTAACATGATGTTCTGATGTTCTTCTTTTAGGTGGTAATGGCAGTTGCACAGCTTTACTGGCATGTGGCACCAAAATCTGAAGCTGGCATTGCTTCTAAGTCGTTGGTGCGTTTACTCCGTAGTAATAGGTAGGTCGAGTCTGTACTTTACATTGCTGTGTCAGGTTCTGTTGTGAGAGTGTGTATACTTGTTTAGACATAGTTATAACAACGTATCTATTGTGTTGTTCGATTTTCATTGTTAAATGGTCCTGTAATATTATTTTTTTACTCAACAAGTGATGATCATTAAAAGTAGTTCTATCATTTGCAGTATCACATCCAGTGATAATTCAGTAACATCAGTGTTTAATTCTTAAATATGACTTTCATTTTGAGAAGTACCACATCTGCCTGGTTAATGTATAAGTCAGTACTAACTAATTTGGTTAGTTTCTTGAATTTATTTTCTTTTTTTTTTTTTTTTTAATATATTGTAAGGTCTTGGAAATTTAATTATATTGGAGTTCCTTACTGTCTTCCTAGGTACTAAAGAAGTCTTCAGTTGTATATTATCTTTTTGAAGACTACTTGACAGAGAAACTAGGAAACATTTGTTTAAATACTTCTTAGAAAGGGAATGCTGATGAATCCCCTGTGTTTCCTTGTTCCTTGAAAAAAATCCAAGGATTAAGTTTATATTTCATTCAGGGCATGTAATTTTGACCTTATCATCTTCAGTGTGACCTTTTCTGCTTCCTATGAAGGCTCTCACTGGCCATGTTTCCTAACACTGATAATACCTTTTTTCTTTGTGTTTGATAGTTTGGCAATATTTGCTGTGTAAAAGTGTTTTTATTTTCTCCTCAGTTTTTATATTTTGAACTTCTGTGTCTCTGTCTGAAAAGCCTTGAAGGGGTGGTAGGAGACACAATTAAGATGTTTTCAGAATAGCTTTTGAACTAAACATAGTATTTTGGGCTACAGCTTCAGAGTGATTTATTTTTTTAAAGTTGATCACGCCAAACAGACAAATTTATTTTTTTTTAAATCACTTTTCTTGTCTCTGTCAAAATTACTTACCTTTAGATGGGCTTTAACTTCTGTAAGGCTTAGAACTTCTACTCTGTAAACTTCTCCAGTTTACCCATGACTAATGTCTCTAACATTTAAAAGTTAAAAAAAAAAAAAAAAAAAGTCTTTGGTAGAGTATTCATGTTTTTATTTCAGATAAAAATGAATCATTGTTATTTTTGCGTTTGGTTTTATAGTACAGTATGCTTCCTGTTCTCTTTATACAAAGTAAAATAGCTAAAGCAGTTTGGCATATGTATAGGCATGTATGGAACTAAACTCACACTTGGAGATTGAGAGCATTATTTTTGCATGTTGTTTATTGTTCATTTTTACAGAAATTTTGTCAAAAGAGAAGTCCTCTTTCTTCCACCTCACCTAGTGCCTAAAACTAAAATGGTGCTACTTTTCTGATTTTGTGATGTTGAATGGCTTGTGTGTTCTCTGTTACCAGACTGTATGAAATACTTTTGCTATTAGAGCCACTCTGAAATAAGCTTTTGCTGTTTGCTCTTGAAGTTATGTGCCTGTGGCCTTTAAATTAATGTCAAATATGCTATAATCTAGTTAGTGTGAGAGTGCCTGGAAGAGCGTTTCATAGCAATTTCCAGTCTTGGTTCGCAGCTGACTATTTCCATGTACCTATGTAAGAATTACATAAAAATAGGTTTAAAAGATATTAAATACTTCTCTATTATTACTTTTTCTTTGTAAGCAACATCTGTAATTACCACAAGGTTGTTAGATATTTTTGAATAAGAGGAGATAATGGATGTGGTGATTTCTCTGTTAGGGTGTGATTTGCATCATGAATGAATTTGAGCACTCATGGTTCAGAAAAATTGTGTGAATTATTTCATAGTTTTTAAGCAATTGGTGGCAGAAACTCTGTAGTTTAAAAGCTTTTAGACTAGTACCTGGGATTCTTTTTGCTCACTTCTGCTGAGGCTTTTAAATTAGTACATTAATCATGAGAATATCCTCCGAATGTGTTTAATGTTTTTGTATTTAGACTGTTACATAATTCTCTTGTTTGTATCTTGACAAAGTCTGTTATGTTAAAGTGCTGCTTTTTGATAGATGCCTGTGTCTTTCAGTGTATACTGTTGAAGTCGCAAGATGCCCTAGCTCTTTTTGAGAATTATTAGGAATTTTTTTTAAGACCAAAAAAGTCATAGCAGTTCTTGCTAGTTGCGCAAGGATTAGCTCTTTTTGTAACTAATGCAACCATTTCCACAGTATAGATAATGCTCATGTGGTTTTGTTCTGAGTTGTGAAAAATACTGTGAAATATTTCAGTTTCATGATGGTGGGCAAAATGTAAGGTTTTTGTGAGGTATTTATGGAGATGCCAGAATGGTGTTGTTTTAAAGAAATTTGTGTTTTCAACAAAGACATAAAGCCTAGAAGAAGCATTGAACCAATGCACTGGTATCAGTGACTTTTTTGCATATTGAAAATGAGAGCCTAGTTTCATTGTACATATTCCTGTGAAGCAGATGATGAACTTCTAGAATTTTAAGTAAGCTTTTTCCTTCTGTGTTTGTGACAAGTCAAATGTATAACTAACATGGGATTCAAACAGAATTGGACTTTCTTTGTCATGTTGCATTTTTTTATTTGTCTGTAATTTTGCAGAATAACTCTTGTTTTTCTTTTCACATTCTAGAGAGGTGCAGTATATTGTTCTGCAAAATATTGCCACTATGTCAATTCAAAGAAAGGTATACCCTGTTTAGAATTTTCTAAATCACATTAAAGTAGCCCGAGTAGCCCACCTGTGTTTCATAGAAAGTATGTTTTGCCTTTCAGGGCATGTTTGAACCTTATCTGAAGAGTTTCTACGTTAGATCAACTGATCCAACAATGATCAAAACACTGAAGGTGAGTTTAAAAGTGAATTTATCTATCTACTGCTGGTCAAATCTGTTTGCAACCAGTAGCATTTTCTTGCACTGATGTGACACACACTGTTCAACACTGTTCCATTTTTCCCTAAGAAGTGTAGAGTTGTGGCTTTAAGTTAAGTCCACAACTGTCCTTCAGGCTTGTCAGAGTATCTGAAAGTTCTGTTGTTACCATGTTGTAGATGGAAGATGGGCTGTATTTTCCACTACAGCCTTTGGTATGTATCAGTGATACAGAACCAGCCATTCAAACATGTAAAGTTTGATTCTCTTCCTGGGAGAAAGAATCTTATCAAATGAAGAGAAATTAAATAACACACCCTTTGATGCTGTTAGCTTATAAATGGTTTAAATCTGTTTCCTTGAACGAAATGGGATAGTGTTAGAGTTTCAAGTTCTCTTTGAAGTCAGCATTCAACGTAAGTAGTACTTTAGGCTTTCCTCAAGGCCACATCTCAGAGCATGTTGTTGTCTTGTTTTCTCTGTTCGTAGTATTTAGCAGATGCGAAATCCTTGACAAAACAATAGCTTAACAATTTTCTGCTATTAAGTGCCTTTTCTTTTCTTTTGCTTTAGATTGTTATAGGCATTTGTGTTTAGGAGTGGAAGGTACGGGTTTCCTAAAGAAACATTTTTTCCTTATTTTCATTGAACATCCATGTTGCACCCTCATTACATGTACAGACTGGTGCAGTCCAAGTTGGCTATGCCCAACCCATCATGTTTTTATTATTACAACATTAAATATGTAAATTTGAGATAGTTGGAGGCAAAAAGATCTTCCCCACATTTAACAATTATGAAAGCTGTTGGAAATACTAGTAAGACCAGAAGAAACACTCCTGAAGTAGATGAAAGTTAACGTATTTTAAATTCCCATATTAATTGTTAAAACAATGGTAAAGAGATGGAGAAGTAAGAATCCTGGTTTTTCCTTTAATTACCTCAGTTCGTTCTTGGTGGCTGAAGAGTTTAGGACAATCTACACTTCTTACATGAAGAAGAAAATCCTATGCTTTTCTCTACCCCCCCCACCCCTGTAGTTTCATTGTATCTGCTTTATGGTGGGAGGATGAGACCTCTGTCAGTATTTAAGATGTAGGAGAACCATAGTATTCATATGCTGCAGTGTTCAGCTCTCTGTTTCTTTCCCAACATGAAGTTTACTTTTTTGATCATTGCTTAGCATTGAGCTTATATTTTCATGGATTTACCTATTTTAACCACAAATTCTCACTTATAATTAGTGGTAATCAGCTCAGAGCCTATCTTTTTCTGTAAGTTAAGGCTTTCCCCCTAGTTACGATGGCAGGCTTTGACTTGTTTCAGAGGTTACTTGGTAGAGTCCTTTGGGAGTCAGTTTTGAGGGATTTAGGAGTCCAGGAAGGCTGGACATTTTTTAGGAAGGAGGTCTTGAAGGTGCAGGAGCAGGACATCCGGACATGCTGCAAGTCAAGTCGGCAGCAGAGACAACCAGCCTGGCTGAATAGGGAGGTTTAGATTAAAAGTAGTGAAAAAAGGAGGGTTTATGGCCTCTGGAAGAAGGGGCAGATGACTCATAATGAGTATAAGAATGTTGTCAGGTCATGCAGAGAAATAATTAGAAGGTCAAAAGCTGAACTAGAAGTGAAGAAATGGGCTGAGCTCAATTGTATGGAGTTTAACAAAGCCAAGTGCTGGGTCATGCACTTTGGTCACAACAACCCCCAGCAACGCTACAGGCTTGGGGAGGAGTGGCTGGAGAGCTGCCTGGCGGAAAAGGACCTGGGGGTGTTGGTCAATAGCCGGCTGAACATGAGCCAGCAGTGTGCCCAGGTGGCCAAGAAGGCCAATGGCATCCTGGCCTGGATCAGAAACGGTGTGACCAGTAGGAGCAGGGAGGTGATTGTATCCCTATACTTGGCACTTGTGAGACCGCACCTTGAGCACTGTGTCCAGTTTTGGTCACCACAGCACAGGAGGGACATCGAGGTGCTGGAGCGAGTGCAGAGGGGGGCAACAAAGCTGGTGAAAGGGCTGGAAAGCATGCCCTATGAGGAGCGGCTGAGGGAACTGGGTTTGTTTAGTCTAGAGAAGAGGAGGCTGAGAGGAGACCTTATTGCCCTCTACAACTACCTAAAAGGAGGTTGTAGAGAGGCTGGTGTTGGTCTCTTCTCTCAAATTAGTAATGATAGGACGAGGGGGAATGGACTCAAGTTGCATCAGGGGAGGTTTAGATTAGATATTAGGAGGAAATTCTTCACTGAGAGGGTGGTTAGGCACTGGAACAGGCTGCCCAGGGAGGTGGTGGAGTCACCATCCCTGGAGGTGTTTAAAGAACGATTAGATGTGGAGCTTGAGGATATGGTGTAGTGGTTGAGAAATGCTAGGACAGAGGTTGGACTTGATGACCCTGGAGGTCCTTTCCAACCATAGTGATTCTATGATTCTGTGAATGGCTTTAGAGGTGAAAAGCAATAAGAAAATTTTCTATAAATACATTAACAATAAAAGAAAGGTTAGGGAGGGCCTCTATCCCCTAGATTCAGAAGGAAATATAAAAGATGAGGAGAAGGCTGAGGTGCTTAATGCTTTCCTTGCCTCAGTCTTTAGTAATGGAAACACTGGCACCAGGGAAAGTCACTCCCCCAAGCCAAGAGACAGGGGCTGGAACACAATGTCCCCCCTACAGCTCAGGAGGAGATGGTCCATGGCATGCTGCTCAGTAGCAGTGTGTGTAACTCTGTGGGGCCAGATGGGTTACCTCCCAGAGTGCTGAGAGAACTGGCAGGGGTGCTCAGCAGGCCACTGTCCGTCGTTTAGCAGCAGTCCTGGCTGACTGGGGAGGTACCAGCAGATTGGAAGTCAGCCAACATAGCACCCATATATAAGAAGGGACGGAAGGATGATCCGGGGAACTACAGGCCTGTCAGTTTGACTTCAGTACCAGGGAAGCTGATGGAGCAGATCATCCTGGGTTCTATTGTGCAGCACATGAACAACAACCAGGTGGTCAGGCCCAGTCAGCATGGGTTTATGAAGGGCAGGTCCTGTTTAACAAACCTGATCTTCTATGACAGGGTGACCCGCTTGTTGGCTTTGGTGAGGCCGCACCTCGAATACTGTGTCCAGTTTTGGGCCCCTCTCTACAAGAATGACATTGAGGTGCTGGAGAGGGTACAGAGGTGGGCTACCAAGCTAGTAAAGGGTTTGGAGCTTGTGTCTTACGAGGAAAGGCTGAAGGATCTGGGGCTGTTTACCCTTGAGAAAAGAAGGCTTAGGGGAGACCTTACTGCCCTCTACAGCTACCTGAAGGGAAGTTGTAGTGAGGCAGGAGTTGGTCTGTTCTCCCTGCTGACAAGTGACAGAACAAGAGGAAATGGCCTGCAGTTGAAGCAGGGGAGGTTCAGGCTGGATATTAGGAAGCATTTCTTTACAGAAAGGGTTGTCAGGCATTGGAATGTCCAGGCCAGGGAGGTGGAGGAGTCACCATCCCTGGAAGTGTTTGAGACCCAGGTGGATGTTGTGCTTAGGGATATGGCTTAGAAGTTTTTGATATGTCTAGGAATAAGATTGGACTTGATGATCTTGAAGGACTCTTCTGGCCGAAAGTATTCTGTGATTCGATTCTATGATTCTATGAGTATTTCATCTATCTGGGTTGATTGAAGTGGGTTTTTTGCCATTTTATCAAGCAGTCACCTCATATTTGAAATTTTAATACAGTTTTTCTTAGCCTTTATCTTTCTCTGAAAACTGGAGCATCAGCTGCAAACTCTGTCACCTGCCTTCTCATTACTTTTATAGTTCCTATATGAATGTGTTGAAAAGCAAAAGACCAACAAACACATTTGTGGAATTCCATTGATAGTCTTTCTGTACTGTAACATAGTCTCTTTTTGTTTCCTTCCTATTCCTCTCTTCCATTTATCTATTTGTGTTGTATGCTATGCTAGATACGTACCTTTTAAGAGCCTTTAGTGACAGGTCTTGCCAAATTGCTTCTGAAGTACAGGTTACTGTATTAAGTGTCCTTGTCTATGTGCATCCAACTCAAAAAATACCAACAGATTTCTAAAGTATTACTTCCCTTTAAAGAGATAGAGTTGTCTTTTTGTTTTTCAGTTTACCTCACTAAGTTTGGAGTTCTTTCTTCTTCAAAGTTGAGACAACCTGGAATAATAGTATCTTAACAAATTAGCCCAAGTGTTATGTATCATCTTCTTATTCACCAGGAGTGAGGAGGTGGCCTTTGAGGGTCCGATGTTGATAATAAGATCTGAGGAGTCTCAAAGATGGAACTGTTTCTTTCTGGAGTTTAAAAGTCCTTTATTGCAGTTCATGTGAATATAATGGACACTTGTATTGCTCCCCAGCTGCAGTTGTGATTTCTCTTATTTCTTCTTAACAGTGTCACATGGTTCTTGTATGCTAAGGGCTGTTGTATAACATTGGAAATCATGGTGCCAGAAGTATTTCAAGTCCATTTGACAGGCAATGCAACACTAAAGTTAGTGCTTATAGAAGATCCATCACAGAACCCAAGAGTCCTGCTTAGAAAAGCTTACATGTATTTGCAAGAAGAATATTCCTCCTGAGTACAGTGCTACTACCAGTTTATAACTGAAATCTGGTATACTCTATTGAGTTTTAAGTAATATCTTTAGTAGTATAATCTTTTATTTATATACAAAATACTGTGTAAATGTGGTACTGTTTATAATATTTTATTTTAGCTTTTGATAAAATACTTTTTTTTTTGTCTTGTAGCTTGAAATCTTGACAAATTTAGCAAATGAAGCCAACATATCAACTCTGCTTCGAGAATTTCAGGTTTGTGCAGAAGTGTGTGTTTGGGGGGGCAATGGTTTTTTTTTGTTTGTTTGTGGATTTTTTTGGTGTGGTTTTTTTTGTTTGTTTGTGTGTTTTTTGTTGTTGTGTGTAGTTTTATTGTTTTTGGTTTTGGAATGTTCTCTGTTGGCTAATTGCCATTATTGGATGCTTCATCTAGACTTTTTATTCTTAAATTTTTCAAGTCTTTTCCAGGATAAAATGTTGTTACAATGGAAATGAAACTATCTCATATCATAATGGATACTGGTGGTTTTTATATGTGGAAAGGAGGTGCAGTGGTTTTTTTTCTGTCAAGGTTTAGGGTCAGGGCAGTCCACTAGAAGTATAACAGATGCTCTCTGTTAAGCCCTCTACCCTCCCAAGGGGAAGAGAAAGGGAATAAGGGAGAGACACTTGTTGATTAGAAATGAAAGCTAGAACAGTTTTAAGGAACATAATAATAATAAAATGGAATATGTACAAAAGCAGTATAACAATCCAACCACCCTGATGGCAATTAAGTCACCATCATCACTGATGCTGTGGACCAGACACTGGGGAACTCCCGAGCTGGACTCAGTGACAAATGGGAGCTGGATTTAGGAACACATGAATTTAAATCAAAGGCAGAATGGACAGAATCCTCTTCAGATGCTGGCCATTGAAGAAGAGACCCTCATGATCCCTCAGCTTTATACTGAATATGACGTATATGGGATGGAATCCCTCACTGGTCAGTTCAGGGTCACCTCTCCTGTCCGCTTCTCTCTGAAGGTGCAGCCTTTTACTTTTTGCAACCCCAACATAGTACACAAGGTTTATCAGTGACCTGCACACCAATCCTTGGTAGTAACTCTAAACATGGAGTGTTATCCCTGCTGAAAGCGGGCACAGTCTGTGAAAATATGCTGTAACTTCAGACAGTGCACTTAGAACAGACTGAGCTGAAAAGTAGAATCACTGAACAGAATTTGTTCTGCTCTCACTCAAACCAGGACAGTTTCTCACTCTTCCTCTAGCTACAAAAAAAAAAAAAACAATACAAAAAAGGGAGAAAAATCAATTCCAAATTCTTCAAAACAAATTCTAACAACTTGACTGACACTGTAAGTCACTAGATAGTCTTAATTTTAGCAATATTTGGCCATTATCATTTATTGCCAAACATCATTTCCATAAGTCTCTGGATGCAATAGTAGTATGTCCAGTATCTAATATATGTATCAGCAAGATGTTCTGCCTGTATTGTGAAGACTATCTGTCATTCTTTCTTCCTCTTTGCTTGTGACATCTATTTTCATTGCTTCAGTTCTCTGGCTGGATTTCTCTGAAAGGTACTGGTTCTTAGGCAGGTAGGTTATTCATAGTTTCACAGATGCTCCCAGTTAAACGAACTGAAACCTTTCTGAAGAGAGAGCTCATCAACTCCTCCAACCTTGCACACAAACTAATTGCTGTTTTGGGGTAATTGCCCCCTACCCCAAGCTTTCTTGAAATCAAAGGTTTGCATGGGTGTGGGTGGCCAAAGCCATCAAGACAATGTCTTCTAAATGTGACAATGAGGTGAAAAAAGTGTAAATTCTAATGCGCAATATAGCTTTCTAGATTAAATTTTCTGTCCTATCTGTTATCTGTTTTATAAGGATAATATATTAAGTCTTTGCTTCACAAGACTTACGTTTTGACTAACAAAAATCCTGTTTCCTTAGACTTATGTGAAAAGCCAAGATAAACAGTTTGCTGCAGCTACAATTCAGGCTATAGGCAGATGCGCGACAAACATCACTGAAGTGACTGACACATGCCTTAATGGCCTTGTATGTTTGCTGTCAAACAGGGATGGTAAGCTAAATGTTTTGTTTGTTTTCTCAGTAGCTGATGACATGAATTAATGATAACCACAAAGAGCAGATCATGTTAAAAATGGGAGTTGACTTTTATAAGAATAAAACTGACATGACGGGATAAAAATAGTGATTCTGATGCTTCTTGTTTGGAGCACTTCACAAGTCTCTTATAATCACTGGGTATATATTTTCTCCTTTGTTAGTGAAATTAATTCCATGTTGCCTGCAATTACATGGGTTTTTTTTCTCAAAATGCTATAATTATTAGAAAGTGTGCTGTTGTTGTCATAGATGATGGTAGTTTTACTGTTACATGTTTAGTTGCATCAAAACAGTTAGCCTGTAGAGGGTGCTGAAAGCTTGGAATGCTTTGGGTTTTTTTTTTTTAGTGCAGCAATGCCCAACTGGAAAAAAACATATTTATTAAATAGTTTTAGGATAAACATGCCCAAATTTGGCTTGATTTTATAATCTAACCTTCTGTTACTTTTATATTGTGAAACAGAGTTGCACGTCACTAAGGAACACAACAAGGAGCAAATAAAGTAAAATAGAATAAATCATTACTGTAAATCAATACCTGATGATATTGTGCCAACTAATATTGCACAGAAGTCAGCAAAAGAATCAGAAGTTTATCATACAATGTACAGTCTACATGAATATGTTTGGAAATACTGGAAATAGAGCTGTAGTTAAAATTGTCATGAAGGAGGAAAAGCATGGTCTTGCAGTGGCCTGAAGTAATTAGAATTGTGCAGAGAACACAGGTGGGATCCACTCTAAGCATTGAAAAGAGAAGTTAATTCTGCTCCATATATATCCATTGTATCAGAAATTCCTGAGGGGCCTCAGCATATATCTTGGCAGTTTTAGTATATGTAACTTTAATTTCCTAGTACTCCAGACCTTACATCATTTTATGGTTTTTTGCTTATCAACTGTACTTAAAATATCTTCCCATGTTGTGTTTCAAGGCCGTGTCTACACAATGCAGCCTTTTGTATTACTTTCAGCAATGACCATATTAAAAATACAAGTTTCAAAGCTTGTTCATGATTCTGCCTTATTCTACTAGTAATCATCTTCTAGGTCAGTAGGCTCTTTTCGGCAAGTACAAATCCGTATTTCTTTTCTGTTCGAAATAGAATAATAAAACTGTCGCTTCAGAATGCTGTTTATTACTTAATAATCCTTCCTTCTGGTTTTCTGCTTTGTTTTTCTTTTTCCTATGAAGGAACCAAGTAAGAGAAAAATGCTTTTTGTTTTTTTTTTTTTAATTCCTATTATCATACCTTCTCTAAATTCATCTAAGTAATTCTTTATATATATATACACATATGCATGCGTACAGAGGTCTGTTTATAAAAAGATTAGTTTTCTTGACTGTTTCTAAGTAGTTGTCTAGCAAATACAATTATCTTCTTGTGCTTACTGTTCTGAAAGACTGCAAAGGGTATATTGAGGATCTTTTAAACCTGGCAGCTGGCAAATTGCTTTACCATAGCTGCAGTGTCTTTATTCCTTCTTTCAAGGAATGAATAGAATGGCGTAATTTACATGGTACCTTCACTTAGGTGGCAGGAAATTACCGATAGTCACAGCTTACTGAACATAAGAGTTTTAGGCATGGTAAGGGAGTAAAAAAAGATACTTAGCATGTGTAGGAGAACAGATTTAAAAGTCGGTTAATCTTGCTTTCCTCCAGCTTTCAGCCCTAAAGTGTACAAGCAATCTGTTTGCCATGCTACTTCTTCCATAGTTGTTTGAAGCCTGTAAGCTGTTCTGAAGTGCACGCACTTGAATACTGTGAAGCCCAAGCTGGTAAGTCCAGCAGGTTGTGAGGTCCCTGAAAGCAGTTGACTCTGCTCAATCTGCACTGTTTTCATATTATTGGCAATTCACTTGAGTGCAGAAGAGAAGTGATCCAATTAATTCTGCTAAATCAAAATAGAATCCTGAAGAACCAGCTTGTGGCAAAACTGCCTTCTAATTCTATGCTCTTGTTCTGGAAAGGCCTTTACTGTAGATACAAACCAACAGCCAAGATCCCTTGCCTATATCTGGCATAGGAACTTGGCTGCTGAGAGGCAGAGTGTCGTTGTACAAAACAGTGTATTCAGGAATGAGTCAGGTCAAGCGGGGATAACTCTTCACAAAGTTCTTTGAGTGTTTCATCACTGAACTTTCTGTATGTGCTTCTGTGATGCAAATAAGGTTTTTTTACCGTACCCCACAGCTTGCCCAAGTAGGGGAAATTTTACTTTAAACAAAGCACTCATAAGTACACAAAGAAAATTTCAAGAGCAGTTCTCAACTTCCCCAGAGCTTTGTTTCTGGAAGCTCTGTTGAGGGCTGAGAATTATTTTCCTTCTTTGTCTACTGAAGGAGGTGAAAAAAGAAAAGTTATTTTGGCTCTTCAGTGTAATGTTTGGCATTTGACTGATGCAGAAGGATCTGAATAGACTAGATTGATGGGCCAAGGCCAATTGTATGAGTTTCAGTAAGGCCAAATGCTGGGGTTTGCACTTTGACCACAGCCCCCATCAGTGCTACAGGCTTGGGCAGTAGTGGCTGGAAAGCTGCTCAGCAGAGGGTACTTAAGGGTGTTTATTGATAAACTGGCTGAACATGAGCCAGCAGTGTGCCCAGGTGGCCAAGAAGGCCAATGGCATCCTGGCCTGTATCAGGAATGGTGTGGCCAGCAGCAGCAACAGACGTTTTTTACTCCTGTACTTGGCACTGGTGAGGCTGCATCTCAAGTACTGTGTTTAGTTTTGGGCTTCTCACTATAAGAAGCACATTAAGGTGCTGGAGCATGTCCAAAGAAGGCCAACAAAACTGGCGAGGTGCCCAGAGCACATTTTATGTGGAACAGCTGAGAGAATTGGGATTAAATAGCTTGGAGAAAAGGAGGCTGAGGAGAGACCTTATTGCTCTCTACAACTCCCTGAAAGGAGGTCATAGAGAGGTGGGGTCTGTTTACTGGTCTGTTCAACCAAGTAGCAAGTGATAGGACAAGAGGAAATGGCCTTAACTTGTGCCAAGGGAAGTTTAGATTGGATATTGTGAATTTCTTCACTGAAAAGGTTATCAGGGACTGGAGCGGCTTGCCCAGGGATGTAGTTGTATCCCCTCCCTGGAGGTATTTAAGAGTCATGTAGGTGTAGTGCTGAGGGATATGGTTTAGTCAAGGCCTTGTCAGTGTTAGGGTAGCTATTGGACTAGATGACCTTGAAGGTCTTTCCCAGTCTAGGAAATTCTGTGATTCTGTGATGCATTTCCTTTAAGCAATTGCCTTTATAATTTCATCGCACCACCGGCCACTTTTAATTTCAGTCAACTACACCAGTCAACTTAGTGTCATCCGCAAATTTGTTGAGGGTGCACTTAATCACTTGTACAGCCTTGCTATGAGATTGTATTGACTGGTAACTGGTAGACTCCTATAAAAAACTGCTGATGCAGTTTTGCTGCTTTAAGTCATAGTGATTTTACAAATTATAAACTGGATAAATTACTCTTCAGTTCTTTCTTTTAGTTTCTGCAGGTATCAGGTAGTGTAAGTGGAAGAAAATTTGTCTCAACATCAGGGGAATCAAATGTAGAATTTCAGAACGCAGCTTTTGAATGTTCTTTGGTAATACAGGCGTTGATAAGATCTTTTTCTGAGTTTCTGTTCTAATGTGGCCAAATTATCAATTGTGAAAGAGTCCGTGGTTCAGTCTCCAAATGTTACTGTCTAATACATGGTCAATTTTTTATATACACCATTATTTAGCAAAATAGAACATTGTATAACTGAATATATTTTAGAATTTTTGGAAGTTGTCATGCTTGAGGGTCTTCTGAGATTATCCTGCTCAGAGTAGTCATTTCAGTATTACTTAAAAATTGACAGAAACTAGCATTGAACATTATTCTAAGATTTTTACTGTGACTTATGAAGATTGAAGTTGCTGATACCTACTGTAGTCTGCTTTATTGGTAAAGGCATTCCTGATCAGATCTTCTGTGACATTTAGTCTTTCTTTTATGAATTTAATTAACTTTTTATGACCCTTTAGATATAATTTACAGTCTGTTTTGAAATTCTTGCATTCATTTATCGTTGCCTTGTATGCTCTTTTTCTTTAATAATTCTAGCAGAGTAGCATTTTAAAATTTATTACTGCTCATTCAGAACGCCAATTTTATCTTCCTCTTTGTTTTTTTGTTTGTTTGGTCTTTCAACCTAGATGTGTATCTTCTATTTCATGCTGGTTTTTTATTTTTTTATTTTTATTCTTCATGTGTACAAAGCAAGACACAGCCTTCTTTTTTTTTTTTTTTTTTTTTTTTCCACCCTGGATTGTGTCAGTCCTTATTCTAGTACAAATTAATTTTGCTTTTGTTTGAACTTTCCTTTTTGGCATCTAGACTTGCATAAAAGGAACCATACTAGTTTACTGACCTACAATTTTGATTCAGTTCCTGAAATTTGCTCCTACAGATTTCATTAAAGTAGTTCCTATAGTGACACTTCATCTACTCCATTTTATCACAATCAGTTCTACATTGATAACATTTTTAATAATGACTCAGGTTTTTTTGGTTCAGTTTTATTTTGCTTAACCAGTTCTCCTCTTTAAGTAGAATCACAAAACACTCAATGATGGAAGTTGTCATTACTATGTCCTCCACTCTAAATACTCCCAACTGTAGTTTTAAAATTTTGAGAATTGTCTTTTTATTTTAATATCTGGAAAAACACAATTTAAACTAAATTGATCTGTAGGATTGTGCAAGACCTTGAGATACATGAAGCAGACATGTTAACTTTCCTTCAAGAAATTAGTCTAGATAAATGAGTGAGATGCAGTGTCAAGTAAAAGATGACACAAAATTCTACAAGCTAAAGTTTAAGCATTTCAGAGGCTTATGGCATAATGATGCATTCTCAGAGCTTTTGAAAAGCCTTTTTCCATAAAGAAGTTTGCTTTCTTAAAAAAAGAAAAATTTTAAACAATTTAGAGGTCTCTTCCCCATCATTTCTTTTGAAACCTCAGTGTGCTTGATTGCTGAATGAATGGTCCATGTGTCTGATTAATTCTTGAAATGTAGGAATACCTCTGTGATATTTAACAAATGGTAGTTCAGCTTTTTCTTTGTTTTAAGCACTGATAGTTTAGGAGAAATAGTTACTCCGTTTTTGTAGCACAAGATATTGATAAAATAGAATTCTGTTGAACTCTTACAGTAGTCTTTGTTTTGGTTTCAGCTTTGGTTGTGTTTGACTGTCTTTCATCTTTCCTTACTGCACGAGTTTATTCTTGCATAGAAGCTTACCTCTGCACCAGTGGGTTTTTTTTCAGCTTCAAAAATTGTACATTTCATACAAGTTGATCAGGCTGTGAATGTTACTTGTTACAGTAGTTAAGCACTCCACTGCATGACTTTGGCATAAATCTTACAACAGCTTGCTATTTATTTAGAAGCTTCATTTGAATGTACTAAAGATTAGATTACAGATCTGAGAGAGATTGTTTAGAAGGTGAAAAAGTGCAAAGGAAATGTTTAGATATTTCTCTTGTTTATGAATGAGCTGTTCCTGTTAATGTATATTTATTTGAAAATTAAATTTGGAAATTAAACAAGTGTTTGTATTTTTAATACAGACAGCAAATTACTTATGAATATGCATAATTTCAATGAGAAACAGATGTTTTTTCATGCTGTTCCTGAATTTGAAAAGGAAAAATACAAAGTACAGCTTTACTAAAAGACAATTTAAAAAAAAAGTATGTAACATGATGGTATTTTTACATTTTGAACTTTCCTCTGTTCTCGTTTTGCTGCTTAACTTGATATTGAAAGCTGAACTTCTGTTACTTAGTAGAGTGATTTACATCTTTGTTATGAAGTAAATAGACTTCAGTTCTGCAAAGCATATTTTGTAACTTGGTAACATCTTCTACAATGAATTATTTATGGCTTTTTCTTTTGCATAAATGCTTCTAAAATTAATAATTTGTTTTGTCTTAAACAGAAATTGTAGTTGCTGAAAGTGTCGTTGTCATTAAGAAACTGCTGCAAACCCAGCCAGCACACCATGGTGAAATTATTAAGCATATGGCTAAACTCTTGGATAACATTACAGTGAGTATTTATGCACAGTGTCTTATTTTCCTTGTTGACTGATAAAAATCACACTATCTCTGTTAAATTTGGGCTACAAATGGCAATAGATATATGAGAAATAGAACATAACTTTAAATTTTTGACGTAAAGTACCTTTTTTTGTGATTGAGGAGAAGGAAATAGAAGCTATCAGCATTAATTTGTGCCTTAGATCTGAGAAGCTATTTTGAAGGAGATTGCTGTAAATGCTGAGTATTGCTACTACCCTTAGGCCAAGATGAATAGCAGGATTAGAACATGAAGTAGGTAAGCTGAAACGAAAATAAGGGCAAAGCAGCACTTAACTTGGGGATTTTCGTCCTGTTGTCTTATTCATCTGGTGTGGAGTTCAAAAAATCTTATGCCGAATCTTTTTTCCCACAAATCTTCTACCGCAAATCACCCTACCTTTCCATGGTACCAGACATGCTGCTGCTGAGTGTGTCACAGTGTTTTTTGAAGTCCCATTTTTATCTTTTGGGTATTTAAGATTCTGTGCCATGTAACAGTAAAATTTGCATTATTGCTTATTATCTATCCTTGGAATAAATTGACATTTAGGTTTGTCAATATTTACTTCCAAGATTCTCCTCACAGTCCCAGTTATTGATAAAACATTTAGTGGTCCATCCTGAATTATAGTTTAGGGCTGTAGACCATTAGCTACCTATTGCATTATATCCCAAAGGTGACAGATTTTTTTGATACTTTGCCAAATGAGTTTGTCATATTTCCGCATATCGTACAAGAGAAAATAGTTTTCTAAATATTCTGCTTTACACTTAAAAGTGCTTTGTAGCTATTTTAAACAACTGATACTTCGGAGTAAGTATTTCAAGTTTTAAATGCAGGGACTTTTTCTGGAAAACAAAATTCTTTCTCAAGTTGAATGAGGGGGACAAAAAAAAGATATGCAATACTTCAAGTACTTTGATGTACTCATGTTTTCCGATAACAATGTTGTGTAGAATATTAGAAAACAGTAGTAGGACAACAGTCTGTGGTACATAGCTGTCATGGAAATAAACTAACAATCAAAATCTGAATCTAAATCATGCTTCTTATTCAAGAAAGAAGCAGTGACAGTGATACTGTAGACTCTCCAGTATGATTGTCCTGCATCTTGTTTTATATTTTTCTCTGTGATTTTAATAATAACTTCCAGAAAAATAACTTCTTCAGCGTATTTAGGATTTTGAATTAAGGAATAAATTTGGAAGAAGTAGTTCATATTTATTATTCCAATGCCGTATCATTGTCATGAAATAACTTGCACATACTATGATCGCAAATGGATGTATTCATTCACAGAATCACAGAATGGTTTGGGTTGGACCAGACCTTTACAGGTCAACTTCAGACACTTCTGAAAAGGAAAAGCCTATTTTTACACTTTAGGAATGTGGCATTTGCATTATCTAATTACTGAGATCTGAGTTTTAAAATTTCAACATTTAATAAAGCATTACTGGAATTTCTGAGATCTTCACGTGTATTCTAAACTTTGATCTTAACTATGGCAAGAGCAGTTGTAAGTTGACATAACACAATTGCCTTGTTTTTTGTCTGCTGTAAGACACAGAGACTCAAAACAAGGATCCCTGACCCTTATTACATTGACATACAATATACATATATACACACACACACTATCATACACACATTTTACACAGATATTTTTTCTTCGCCAATCTCTTCTGTTGGGGAAAGTATTTCTGGGCTTATTTTTAAGTTGAGATTGAAACACTATTCCTCTATGCAAAAGCATACTGCCATCTTTAAAGGACTCTTTCATTTGGATGTAGGAGCCAAATGATACGATGTGATTGAATGAACCTGAAAGTAACTGGAGGGTGGGGGAGTGTGGACAAAGAAATTCTTTGGTGCTTCTTAGAGTTGAAATTAATATAATGCTATGTGAAACATAACTGAAAGCATGAATAGACTTCAATACAATTAAATAAGGTAAAAGTAAACTTTTTTGATTGTTCTGTCATGAGTTAGTTTGGGTAAATGGTGAACACTTAGAGGCTAAAATAAACAAATTTGGTGTAAACTGTATGGAATATATTTTTGGGTTAGTACCTGAATTTATTTCATTCATGTCATTATAAATTTCACTTCTGTTTTCCTGAGATTATTATTGTCAATGATGAGGTGTCTGAAAATCTTTAGTAGCAATGTTTCTTTCAGGTCATCCAATCTGAAATTTACTTGTTGTCTTCACCTTGTCTTCATTCTTGTTTCATCATCTTCATCTACAGAAGCCATTTTGAAAGTAGTAAGATGAATAGTGAGCTAAATATATATCACCAACTATAAGAAATACTTGGAAGTTCAATTAATATCTATGGAACTCTTGTAGACCACTGACTCATTTACAGTAAAGCTTAGGACTAGGTCCATTTCAGTTTGCTCTTTTATTGTTTCTTACATGTCTGAACAGTGTGTTTATTTTTCTTCCTTTGCTTTTGTATATCATTTTTACCTTAATGTTTTATGCCGGGTATCCCCAGACAAGGATCTATGAGATGTATTTTATGTCTGTTATTTGTTGAATACCTAGACCTCTACATAGCACAGCTCAATCTAGCCATATTCCAGCTCCTTTTCCCCACACAATTCAAAAGTAGTAACTAAGAAATGCATGTTATATTGTGTTCTGAAGATATTAACAAGATTATTGGATATCTTTAAACTTGCTTCTTTTTTTTTTAATCATAAAAATGTTCCCATTTGGCTGCTAATTTGTTAATAATGTTGTTATGCTTTACAATTTGTAACTTGGTACACTATGGGTCAGAGATCTAAGCAGTGCTACTTTGTGTTAGGTGTTCACTCCAAGGGAAGCTTAATTAGTTTTGTCTATATAGAGTTACAGGAGTTTAAAAAATATGCATGTGGGAAAGGGCCATTTAAAGAAGGATGATACTGGTTCTCTCCAAATTTCCTCTCAATGGAGTAGTTGCATCTTTAGGAGCACCAAAACCTGGTGCTTTAAGGAGAGGGATATAAAGAAAAGAGCAAGTTTGTTGTGATATACCTCCAGTGTACCTTCTCAGATGCTGACTGAAAGCTTGAATTTGCTATCCACATCACCATGCTTACTAGTCTAAAAATTCTGATCTTTCCTCATATTCCAGATCCCTGATAAGCCTTTCTGTCTTCTCTTTGCCTTTCCTGGTATTTCTGTGGCTTTTGAAGTGGGGTGACCAGAAGTGCGCTCAGTAGTCAGAGTACAAAGTAAAACTCTTATGCAGTGACATAATGATATGATTTGTTTTGTATTTATCTCACTTTCCTGGGGTTGGCTGCCTTTTGACTTCTGCAGAACACTGACTTAACAATTCTGCAGTTCTATGAAAATTCATGATTCCAAGATATTTTTCCCTAGAAATAGTTTGAGGTCCATTAGTATGTGTAGAATATTTTTATCTTAAGTTCTGTTATTAATGTATCAAGGCCCACCTGCATCACTTCTGCCCAATTTTTAATAAGTCATCTTCAACTGTTCATGCTGCGGTTTAGTTTAGATTGCCTTGAATAATTTCATGTCAGCAGACAGTCTACTAGACTAGATAGCCTCTTCTAAGTTACTTGCAAATCTGTTGAATAGCACATTTTCCCCTATAGCTCCCTCTGGGATATCTGATGATTGCCTACCATTGTAACTGGGTTTTGTGTTTTCTATTACATAGTCCTTTTTTATTCATGAGTGCCTTTCCACACTGTAAAAGATGACATTTTCAAAGATGTTGTTGAGGGGCTTTTCAAAAGCTATTATAATAATCTTTTATCTAATATGTGTCATAGAGATGTATAGTCTACTCTTTTAGAAAATATTTCCTTCAAAACACTTATGGTCCATAATTTCTCTTAAGTACTTGCAGATTTAATCTGAATTAAGTTTTGAAGTTTGTTTACATCAGAAGTATATGTCTTCTGATTGACCTTCCTTCACTTTTGGCAGTGAATGAGTGTAAATCCACCTAGCAAGAATAATCCCTGAGTGATAATGTCTCAATGGTCTTCTGCATTTCTGTGTTTCCTCATATAGAGTTGCTGCAGTAGTCTCCAAGTTAGTTTCGGCCTTTTTCTTTTTAGAAAAATAATTTATGATGGTACTTTCTACCCAGTAGTGATTGCCTTCTGAGTGATGGGACTCTCACAGTTCTGGTGTGATTTCTCTCCAGCCTTTCTCCTATGGTACTACTAAGGCAGGGTTGGTTTTTTTTACTTTTAATATGTGGTAAATTCTGACATCCTTGGTCTTCATTACAGACTTATTCCTGGTTCCTTCTAGAATACAAGTGAAAATATGAGAGAAGTCTGAAGTGTTTTCTAATCTAGAGATGAGGAGAAACACTTGTTGATGGAATAAAGATAGAATAAGGAATTGCAAATTCAGAGGAAAAATAAAATACATGCATGTAACATTGAAGAGCTGAATATGTGGGGAAAAGTACTTTACTTATGGAAGCAATTAAGAATTACTAATTACTAATTTTCTTATTACTGGGATTCTTATTAGTAGAGTAGGTAACTGGGATTCCTTTACACTGCTCTGTTCATCCAATGACAACAAACTTGAGTTCCTCTGCAGTATTCCTATGGAAATACCACTTACTGGTATATTTCTGGTATAGCACCAGAGAAGAGGCAGCTTGCTTGCTTTAGTTAAGTTCTCCTTTCCTTCAGTGTTGGGAAGGTATCACAAAATATGATGCTTATATGTTCATACATATTTCAGTTCTGCAAGCTTCAGATTCTAGCCACGTTCTTTTCTCTAGGATGCACTTGAATAATGTATTTTTAAACCTTTATCTAAGTAATGTCTTAATAAAAAATTCTCATAATTTGATCATTCTTTTGCTTGCTCAAATATCTGTGTAGTGTTTTAGAATTTCAGAGGAATACATTGCTTTTGGGCCATTGTGTCCAGGGACATTGTACACTGAACTTGAAGCAAGTATTCAGCTTGAATAAAACACAATTTAAAAAACCTGTACACTGTATAAGAGGTGTCAGTCATCAGTGGAGATCCTATTTTAAAGGAATTTTGTGTAGAGCATCAAATAATGGAGGAGTCCTTGAAGGTCTGCCATTTGAAAACAAAAGTAAAACAACACTTGTCTTTTACTCCCATTCTTTCCTGTGTACCTTTTCTTCTTGCTGCCAGTCTGACATTTCACATCAATGTTATCCCTCTTTCCATTTCTGAATCCAAGTAAAATTTGAGAAATTGCTAACTATGCAGATTTTCTTCTGGATGCAGAGAATTAGAACTCATTTGCAATTTGAATATCTCTTCATTTTATGACAAATGTGGATAACCAGAATGGCAATTCTGTGGTGTGCTTTAGCTTAGTATGTTGTGTAATAAGGTTAGAGCAGAACTAATAATAGCTTTTGAATTGTGGTACTTAGAGTGAACTGTTAAAATCTTTATAATGTTTTTCTATTAACTGCTGGAAGTAACCAGAATTATGCTTTAAGGGGAGAGGGTCTGGCTGGGTTTTGGTTTGGTTTGTTGTTTTGGGTTTTTTTAACCATTTATTTCTTTTCCTCCAGACAGGAAATTGATTAAAATGGCAGTAGAAACTGTCTTGTGGTGCTAAGGCTTAAAAAGAGCACTTAACCACTTGCTCAGGGCATATGGAATAAAACATCAGGCAAAGTAATTTACAATCCTGTTTGCCTTTAAGGATAATACAGAGCAGGGCTGAATAATGAAAGTATTATTTCCTGCATTTTTGTCAATTCAAGGTCCCTACTTAAGCTATACTGGCACAGGCAATGAAGGTCTAGAAGTGGCTTTCTTTCTTGTTTGCTGTTTTGAATGCCCTGGAAACTACTGCTGCAGGACCATGTACTTGATAGTATGTGTTTGAGGACGGTAAGACTTAAACAGGAAAAAAGAAGTCTGAAAAGATTGTGTAATTTTGACCCCAAATGAATCCAGTGACACAGAAACATAGGGTTCATCAGTTTGACATACACTTTCATTAAAATGGCTTCCATTCAGGGTTTGATTCAAAAAGTCTCTAACTGAAACTGATTCTTGTTGCACAAAATTGTCTTTAATATATACAGTATTTACATAATAAGCGAAGGACCTGGTTAAAAGTCAGTCTCTCAAAAATTTTCGCATGTCTTCCAGTGTCAGTATTACATTCTAAAACTTAATTGATTACTCTAATAATTACAAACTGTGAAAAAAAATTAAAGATTAAACCACTCTGCTTAAATGTACACTATTTACATATATTTCACTGTGGTTTTTAAGTATAGTCCTGGGTTTGACTAGAAAGAGTACAATACTGGTGTTTGCCTTTCATAATGATATTACTGAAATTAGTCTGCTCTGAGAGACAATAAATAATAGGAAAAGGGATGTTTCTAATAGGCTGCTGCCCAAACTGTGGTACTTGGTGATCTCTTGTAGAATTCTAGTATTTTAACAAGTCTGTAATGAAGTATTCTAGGAAAATAAATCTAGCATAACTGAAATGTGAAGTTGCCTATATATTCTTATTTAGATATATCTATCTGTACAGCAGGAAACTTGAACTGCTCCAATACTGGAAAATTTAATGTACCACTCAATTACTATTCTTTAGCCCAATTTAAAGTAATAGATTGGGAGTGAGGTCTTAATGCAGTGTAACCTTTGGAACATTAGAAATAACCTCTTTCCCTTCTGAAATCAGTGTACAGTAATGGCATCTGTCTTACTGTTTTGCAGGCGAGCATATTCTGACTGCATTTAAAGTTTTTGTATTTAGCAGGTTTTTTGTAGCTTGTTCCCCTCTTTCACACTCTTAAGTTCCAAGGCCATTTAAATTTATTGTTAATTCACAAAAATTACTCACCTGTATCTCAATCAGTATTCACATATATTTATGTATGTTAAATCACAGTATTATGCCACTCTCAATACATTGTTACCTCTACCTTAAATATCTTTTTCATATTTAGAATTGGCATTTATCTCTTGAGGGGAGTTGTTTTTGTTGTTGTTGGACTCCTGTATTCTGTCTTCCTGTGGCCTGGTTACTTTCTCTTTCAGCAGAGGCAGTCCTCTGTTTTCCCCATGACATGCCTGTTAATATTTTTGTTGGCATATGTAATTTGCAACAATGTAAGTATAGAGGGAGATGCTGTCAATTTTTTTATTCAAAGCTGTTACCAAACTTTTTTTGAGTAATAAAACATGTTTAGTCATTAAAATTTCTTCTGAACATAATTACTGTTTCTTTAGTATGGCTTAGTGGACTGCTTTTTAGGCACTGTGGACCATAATTTGGGAAGTGCTATCCTGAACCCTGGTAACTTACTTGCATTTGTTACTAGTATAAATGTAACTGGACAGCAGTACTTTCAGATTTGATGTGCATACAGGGTAGGATACTTAATAGGTGATTTCCATTGTAATTCTGAGAAATAGATACTCATATTTGAATAACTGACATACGCTGAAAAATTAGAACATATGTAAAAGATGTTAATAGCTAGTGCTTTGAGAACCACAGTGCTGAATTTCTAAAGCTTGTTTCTCTTGTGAATCTTACCTGAAGCAGAACTCATGCTGGCTTAGGTGTAAGCTTATTTTAAAAAGATCACTGTATGTGTAGGGAGTAATGGAAAGTGTCAGTACAAATGTGTGGCTTTTTTACTTTTTTAGACAAAACAGCAAAATTAGCTGAAATTGCAGTTACAGTTGGAAGCGTTCATATTTTCTAAGCCACAGTCAGTCATTTGATAGAACAGTTGTGATTCTTCCCTAATATTTCAACATCAGTTGAACAAGAGTGTGTACGGAACACGGGAACACCACGGTCTGTAGATGCTATGCAAGACATGCTTCTGCTTAGAAGAATTTTGTCATCGTGTACTGTTGTCCCTCCTCTGAAGAAAGGAGAACAGTGTTTTCAGGGAGGTGTATAATACAGATGCAGTTTTTAATGGGAACACTAGGTAATATAGGCTATCTCACCTTTGAGAAGAGTCTTTCTATTTCATTTATTTCATTTAACTCCTAACTACTTCTAGCTGCACTTTGCGTGGAGCATGAGTTTTCTTCTGTGCTTTTCCTTTTTGCTACTGCTCTGTCTGTGACAGTACCATGCTTTTAAAGTCAGTACCATATGCTATGTGAGTTCATCTAAGAACTGCTACTGACAGTTATTTCAGTTAAGAGTCAAGTAGTTCCAAAACAGTAAGACCCGTATGAAGTTCTGATCTGAGTGTTTTCATTTAAGGGGTTAGAGCCTGTTGAGAAATTGGGAACCTTTATTTTGAAGTCCAGTTTCTTCAGACTTCACTGTTCATCAGACCTTGGACACTTGCAAAAATATGAGTCTTGCTGTCATAAAATTTTGAACAAAGGTGAAGGAAAGATGGCAGTAGTCTTCAAGAAATTCTTGTCCTTTTAAAGTAGATGGGAAGGATTTGAGGAAGCTGTACTGTTGGAAACCATTTCTATATGAATGTAGTTACCAAAAAATCACTGATTTGTTTCAGCATGGTGTTCAGTGTAAACTGGTGAAAAGAATTCCCAGCCACACCCTGGAAGGCTTGGATTCTCTTCTCAGCTGCCACCAGTTTGTTCTGTGAACATAAATGCATCACTCCTGTATGCCTGTTTCCATTCCTGCTCTGTTTGTCTTGTCAACTGATAATATACGCAGGAACTGATTGTCTTGTCAACTGATAATATATGCAGGATCTGATTCTTACATTTGTATGAATATTCAGTCTACCACAGTGGCTGTATTTAACAGTAGTCAATTTAGGCCTGTATTTCTTGCATGACAATTTTCTGTAGACATTATTTTGTTTAATTTGTTACTGAACATAGACACATACAAGTATGCAAGTAGTCTTTGTGAATGTGTTAACTTAGAGTGCACGATGTTTCCTCAGGTCCCGGTAGCCAGAGCCAGTATTCTTTGGCTCATTGGTGAATACTGTGAACGGGTTCCAAAGATTGCACCTGATGTTTTGCGGAAGACAGCCAAGAGCTTCACTAGCGAAGATGACCTCGTAAAGTTGCAAATTTTAAATTTGGGCGCAAAGCTGTATTTAACAAACTCAAAGCAGGTAAGCCTAAACTCAGAAGTGCATGTATTTAAATTCACAGCAGGTTTTGTACAGTCTCTGTAGATCGGCGATTTCATACATAAGTAACCAAAAACGGGTCCATATTGTTCTACGAAGAAAAGCTGAACATCACTTTTCAAGACTCTAACAGACTAAATCTAACCATGAATCTTTTGAGTATGTGCTGGATTATAAATATGAATGTAGTGATGAGATCTCTTTTTTGCATCTTTCTTTCTTGGGGAAATTGTGGACGTTTTAGTTCACATAAATAGGAAGGATTTGTAAATTGTGTTACTAGTATCATATTGGAGACTTTCCGTATGTGATTTGCTGTTTTCTGTCTCTAAGGCCAGGATTTTCAAGGAAATACTGTCAATTTGAAAACAAAGTATCTAAAAGGTGATGCCAGCAAAAGGCCTCATTACATCTTTCCATCAGTGCTCATCTTAAAATTAGTAACTGCTTTCCCTTTTTCTGTATTTCTTACTATTTCACTTTACCTCATGGAAAGGATGGGTAATGTAAAAATGTCAGATAGTGCAAAAAGGTGAACTTAGATCTCCAGGCAGCTGAAACAATAGCTATGAGAGATGCCAGCTGCCTCATTCTTCTCAATGACAATGCTGTCAACTTTGTCAATCTATGGCTGTGAAATACAGCATCTTGACACTAATTTTTCACTGTAATTCCAGTTATTACTGTAAAAAGTTGTAAAATATTTTTTTCCAAAAATGTATATGAATGTACTGTCTGAGATGTATACATTTTCCTGGGCTGCTAGTCCTCTTTTTCTTACAACAGCTTGGATGGCACAGGATCTTGTACTTCGACACCTGTGGTGTCGTCTTGTTTCTTGATAGCTACATCCATATGCTGACTTGATCGGTCAGAAACTTTATTCTGTGGGGCATGTGGAGAGATAAACTGTCTTGCTGTGCATTCAGATAAGATTTAATGCTTGTCCTTTGCTTATACAGTCTAAAATGGGACAGTAACAAAAGGTGACTTCTTTCTGCCAGTGCTCACCTTAATGGAAATACTGACTGAGATACGGAAAGATTGATTTGCTTGATTATCTAAACTGTCTCCTTTTGACCCATTAGGTATTTACTAATTTTTGTCATTTTACAGTAATTTTTCCATGTCATATTTGGCAAAAAATCCATTGCCTACCAGGAGGTGATGATTTTTCTGTGATGCTGTTTTTCCAGTTTCACACCATAATTCATTTTAAACCATCATTATGATTGTTGCATAACCATTTATTCAAATACAGTAATGATGATAAAGCAGAAGAAATTGCCTCCTGAGATGCTTACCAAATTATGAACTTCAGCAAAGGGTGTTTCCTTCATTTAGTTTTAGGTTGTGGAAGAGTTTCTTCTCAAGTAGTCAAGCTGTTCATATACAAAATTCTACCAGAGTAGGTTGATGTCTCAGCTTATTCAAATCTCCTTCCAAACTAGAGTATGATGACTAGAATATTTCCTATATCTACCTCTTTATTCCCAGGAGTATCTCTTACTCGCTCTTTCAGTATTAAAATATTTCTTTCCAGAATTACTTCAGTTCCTAAAAAGGGCCAACCATTTTTCAGTCTAATTTTTCAAACTTGATAGCAAATCTTGTACACTTGACTGCTCAGTTGTCAGTCTGTCCATCTCTCCTCATCCCCATGTTTTTTCCCTCCGTATCCTACTACATCATGTAATACATCTTTGAATCCTCTATCAGTTTCATCCAAAGTTAATGAAGTTGTAAAAATCTCAAAGATATAATGTCACTTCATTGAGAAGTAGTGATAGGATAGGCAAGAGAGACTTGACACCAACTAGATGGATGAGAACAGCTCTTTCCTCAGATGAGGGAAAGGCAGGTAGAACTCATCTGTTAAGTCTTGTTGGAAGAAAAGCACAAGATTCTGGAGGAAATAAGACTTTGTTATTTTTTCTCTTTCTGTAAATATATTATTTGCTGATAATTTCCTTAGGCATATGTTCCAAGACTTAATGCAACAAATTCTTAGGAATGCTTTATAAGAATCAGGATTTTTTTATAAGAATTTCCATTATCCTGTAAATGCTGTGATCACCCCATGAATTTTCAAAGGCTGTTTGTAATTTAAGGAGAAGTTTCAGCTTTAATCCGATCTGGATAAATATGTAATAAGAACAGGCTTTCCTGTGGTTGTCCGTGTTGTCTGGTAGACCTGCTTCCTTTTGTCATCAGTTTGGGGGTATAAAAATATTTATGAATGTGCTAGATAGCTGTATAAATGGAGCTCATGGAAAGATGTTATGAAGAAAATTTGTCATCCAATTGCCTTAGCTGTTTCTTGCATATAGCAAGAAGAATAAAGACATTTTGATGGGATTCTGTTGTGTAGCATAGTAGGAGTCTCACTGGAAAAAGTTCTGAGTATTCCTATTGTGTAAATAGTTATGTCAAACGTGGTTTAGCACAGTACCCTTATCTCATATACCTAAAGACTCAAGTTACTGCAGGCTAATAATACTGTAGAGTGGATAGATAGCTGTTTCTCTCCCAATGTGGAACCAGATCTGTTGGTAATACTTGTCTTACGATTTTTTTCAAGTGGGGATCTACCGGAAGGCTAAACGCTACTAATATAGGATAGGCTTTAAATGCTTAAATTGAAATATAGCCAGTAGAAAATTCTGGGAATGTTGCTGAAGGATGACTTGAAATATACTTTTCATATTAACCAAACCAAAATGTACAAAAAAAATAGTAATAGATGCTAACAGTGTGGGGATTAAAGACATTATATTATGCCTATATAATGAGCATGTCCAGATAACAGGTGATGTTGACATATGATAATAAATGTATTATATCATACATCAGAATACTTTGTCTTACCATTCTATGGAGAAGTCATGGTGTTCAGATTGTCATATTTCACCAAATTAATGTGCTTGCTCAAATATTTTTCAGCTTCTTACGGATATTGCACTGTTTGAAAAACTGATGTGTATTCATTAGTGTATTTTTTGTTTTTAATTAAAATTAATTGTTTCTATTAGCTACTTCCGTGTAGAAAAGCTTCACTACTTGATTGGTTGCATTGCCTTAAGACAAGAAAAAAAACAGTTTTCTTTCTGTTTTTATGAAAGATATTTACACTGTATATGATGCTTTCCAGAACATATCTTGCAGATATGGAGCATTCTTCTGTGTAAATTTGCTGTATCTTCTTCTGTGTTGGACATTAAAGAAAAGATATTTTAGGGGAGAGAAAGGAGAGGAGGAGAAGGGAGAGGATCATGGAGAAAATGATCCCATTATAGAAAATGCAGTCTTTCAGGATCGACTCTTTTATCTAATTCATCAATGCTTACTAAAGAAGTGCCCACCATGATACCAAGGCCCTCAATTTTTCACATCCCTATAGCAATTTGCAAGCAAAGACCACTGTGTTTTATGATCCATTCTGCTGAGCTTTCTGCCATGACAGCAAGGAGTCTTGTTTTGTTTTACAGAAAAGTGATGGCAAAGGCTGCAGGAGGTATCTCTCATTTAGTTTAATTCATGCTACCTGAGAACCCTCCCTTCCAATTCCATTTAGATTGAACAGCCCAAGTCCTGCATGAGTGCAGATTACATATGTTATGTCTGATGCAGTTGCTTAAAATTTTATACCCTGATGCAGAAATAGCTGCCAATAAGCTGTGAAATGCATGCAGGAAAGTTTTACCTTTCCCAGAGATAAGACAGTACCTTGGGGGGAAAAGGATAGTTTCACAGATTCATCCTTGGGTATCAGAGAGCAAAAAGAAACAAAAAATGCTTCACTGAGTATTATTTTTTTTTAGATATGCTTTTATTATTATTTTAATGTAATTTTACTAATTTCTTCACATCCTTTGGTACCAAAGGGTATTTTGTGAATGCTTGCATCCATTGCATTGTATGTGGTTAAAATTAAAACAATATTTTGTTTACTTCTGTTTCACTTACAGGAGGTAATATTCTGAAAAAGTATTTTTACATCTCTAGAAAAGAAATAATTTGCATCCTCAAAGTGGAAATTATTAAACGAAACTTTTCTTATCCAATTGCATGTAACAAAATTGGGGGGTTTTAATTTTTTTTTTCCTGTTTTTCTACTCACAGGATTTAAACTATATTACTGTTACAATAGTAACATGATAAACAAGATATATATGCATGGTTGTTTCTTTGTATAAAGAAACTAAATCCTCCTTGACAGTGTATTTTTTTAACCCCGTGTTATTAATCCATTCTGAGTTGCAGTGCTAAAAATTTACTTTCATTGTATTATTTTTGGTCTTTTTCCTGTTTGCTTTTATATAAAAAAAGTGTCATATTTCTTTCAACTGTTATCTAATAGGTACAAGTCTGTTCAGCACTATTGTTCTGGTTACAATACGTTATTTCTAAGATACTGAGAAAGTCTCCCTGGTTTTTTTTATATTCTTGTTTTAGTTTTTAAAAATCTAACTGAATTATTAAAATTATTTAATACATGTTAATATTCTCAGACATCAAATTAGGAAGTCCTATTATGCTGTAAAAAGCTGTGATAATATAAGTTACTCTCTTACATAAATAAATGACCGATATTGCTGGAGGCTTTAAGCTTCAAGACAAAAATGGAAGAAGTCTTTTATCCTGGTTTTTAGAGGGCATCAGCAGCTTGCTTTTATGAAAAAGTAACAGCTAAATGCACTGCAAATAATTTGCAGTAATCCAGTTCAGTGATTCATGTGTCTGCTTTAATGGATCATAATTCAGGATAAAGTAACTGAGTGCAGTCAGAGTGCAGACACTGCTTATGCCAGGGACAGTATCTCTTCATAAAACACACCTCAGCAGAAGCAGTTTGCCAGCCCCCTAATACCCTCTGATGTTTTGATGTCCTGCATATTTTTCCGATTAAGTTTTGAGTGCCATGTTTTTAGTTGTATTTCCACATTCATTATCCTCACGTAGAGCCTTCAGCGGGTTTGCCATATATGATTATTTTTTTAATGATGCCTTTCTTTCCACTTCAGCAGTTTAATAATCTAGCACATGGCTGCTTCTCAGTACTCAGCATTCACCTCCCCAATACAGAAGAGGACATGTGCTTTGGCTGCAGAATTCCATTTGCAGCTTTAGAAATGCATATTCCCTGTGGAACAACATTTGTTTGACATAACCATTCATTTTTATTACCTCTTTAAATATGTTTATCCAGAGTTATCAATAATCATAAATAACTTGTATTCTGTTCTTGTCCTGTTTTTTTCCACAGACAAAATTGCTTACCCAGTACGTATTAAATCTCGGCAAGTATGATCAAAGCTACGACATCAGAGACCGTACAAGATTTATTAGGCAGCTTATTGTTCCGAATGAGAAGAGTGGAGCTTTAAGCAAATATGCCAAAAAAATATTTCTGGCACAGAAGCCTGCCCCATTGCTTGAGTCTCCTTTTAAAGGTACAACTGCCAAAATCATCTGGGAAATGTTCATTGTGTAGAGGAATGTGGCAGCCTATTCGATTTCAAATATGGTCACAAATTGTGTCACTTAGCAAATACAAATGATTAATATGCAAGGGTACTTGCTCTGCTTACATGCTTTTCAAACAATGCATTTCTCTGATGATAAACCCTGACAAACTGATACATTTCTATTTCTGTGGACTTTAAATTTTATTTAAATAACAGAAGGTGTGTCTTTTGAGGAAATCTATTCTTCAATTTGGGAAAATAGCTTTAGTCTTTTATCTGGACTTGAATAGAAAGAAGATTGTTAATGTAAGTATTGCAAATGTTTTATGAATCTGAAATAAATTGAATCTCAATAGATTAGGTTTTTATTCGTTTTCTCCAAAGTCATAATTTTCCTTGTGCGTTTCCCTGTCTTTTTATAAGTAAGAACCATTGTCAGTGTTCTCAAATTAAAAGGTTATCAGGTTATCTTAATTGAAATTGTTCTGTTATTGTGATGATTTGCAATTTTAATTTTCATACTTAGTCCAAGTTTTGAGGCTCTAAAAGTAGCTCCATTTTGAACAAAAACTATTAAAATTCTGGATGTGTTTGTGCCAAGACATGTATATGGATTGTTTAACTGTGCTGTCATTCTTAATATTCACAGTAAAGTAATTTTTAGAGAAGCTACATTTCAGAGCAGCACCTCTAAACACACTGACTGATTAGCTTTTTTATTGACCATTATGGGGGAGATTATTGTAATCTATGGACTGAAATCAGTTTTTTGACCTATGAAGAGCTTCCTAGTTTATATTTATTCCATGACATTTGAGGTAATATAATGGCAATTACCTTTAGCCCTGATTAAGATTGCTGTTTGTGGTAGAGCTCATGGTGTTTGTGTATTTCTCCCCTCCCTCCTTTTTTTTTTTTTTTTTTTTAATAGATCGGGATCATTTCCAGCTTGGCACCTTGTCTCACACACTGAATAGCCGAGCCACCGGCTACCTGGAGCTGTCTGACTGGCCAGAGGTGGCACCTGACCCCTCTGTCCGAAACGTTGATGTAACCGAGTCGGTATGTCAGCATCATTAAAAGTAACTCCACTGAAGGCATTCACCCATGTAGACTATTAGCCCAAAATAAAAGTATTTAAATATTACCTGTATGCTGTATGGAAAAATGTTGATGCATGTGAACATCCATGTCGTTTGTTTTAGCTGGGAAACAAAACTTTCAGAAACCTTCACAATGCTTGCTCTTTTCAATGAGAGAAGTGGGTTGGCTCTAGGCCACTTCTGCATCACTTGTGGATTAAATGGGCTCTTTTCCCCTCCAACTCAGTTTTGATTTCATACCTCTTATATATGCTGTACTGCGGTATGTTAATTGCTTTTAATGATGAGTATAGCTGGACTACCAAAGTTGGAGGTGAGCAGAGGTTTCTTTATGTGCAAATCCAAGTCTAAACAGAAAAAATAGGTAATATAAACCAAAGACAGCAGAAGGGTAAAAAATTTATATATGTTTTGATGTGTAAAGTTTGAAAGAGACCAGAGTTTACATTTCAGATCATCTGGAGAGAATTAGGGAAGTTTATAGTAGGAAAATGTCATATATTTGTGAACTAGTTACTGGCTGATGTTACAGGGCTGGTCTTTCCCTACTACTTTACCAGTAGCTTTCTGTTACTGGACTGTAAGCTCTGAGGCAAAGTCATGTTCTGATACCAGAGTTGTGATTTGTCATGTTCCAGAGTCCTACTAAATGTCAGTGAAAGCTATTGAACAGTAACAGAAATAGAAATATGTTGGAATATAGTGGGCTTTATAGTGTTCCAGAGGTATGTCATTGTAACAGGTATATCCAGAAAAGCACGTGGTCCTCGTCATAAGCCAACTCCTACAGTAAATCACACATGAATTAATTTGCATATAAGATGTTAGGCATTGAATGGGTAGAGAAGATGCTAAAAAATAGTTATGAATTGCTGAAGCCAGTGAACAACAACGTGGTAGAACAAGCATTTCTCCTTAGTACTTTAATATTACTTGTCTACCTCCTTATATACATTTCAGGAAAAGACATACTTGTGTACAAACTTCTGAAAGCTTTTATGGGGAAAATCTGAAGGCAATCAGCTCAAGTGAGGGATTATAAATTATAGGGTTGGCTTGAAAGAATGTGTGGACGTGCCTTTGTCCATAAAACCAAAAAATATTGCAGGAAATTGGAGTAACATCCATCAACAGCATAATAGAAAGTATCTCCCTCCAACCCTTTAAGCCTCAAAACAAACATGAAAATCCTTTCCTCTTTTTTTTTTGCGCAAGTATTTTCTTTGAAGAGTGTTTCATCATTAATTTTCTAGTTCTTCTAATCCTGTACATGCTTACACAATGTATGTGAGTGAATCTGAGTGGCTAAGCTACTATGCACAATTAAATTGACATTTATATCCAAAGGAATATTGTTTTCAAAATACCAGTTGCTGGGTGGAGCATTACAAAGCTTTAGCAGCTTTTGGTTTTTAAGAGGAAGACAGTATGTCTCTCTGTCTGTACAGCACTGCTGGTCCTCATTACAGGTCTTTCAAAAGTTAGTTTTATTCCAGATCAGAGTGGTCACTGCGGCAGACCTGTATCTCTACTGATGTCTGCCTATTTATTTGGGTGTTTTTCCTTCTGCTTCTCTGGTAGTGTAGTGGGTTAGGTAAAAAAAAAACTGTGTGGCCAAAGTATTGTCATGTTCTGGTGTTCTCTTGATGGTAAGAATTACTTTTATTTGGAGAGTTGCAAAGGAAGTGAAATATAATTCCTCTGAGGCCACTGGAGCTTCTGCTGCCTACTGGGTCCACATCTGTTTTCCCTTAAAACTTAGGATGACAAAGGTGGTAACTATACCTTACTTAACCTTCATTCTAGTCATAGTCTATACTCAGCTGGAACTACAGGAAAAAACTTTTATATTTCAGGTTCTTTGGACATAGAAATTTATTTATGGTTACTGATGCTATGGTCACTATGGCAGATTAACTTTTTTTATGGACTATCTAATAGACGTAATTCAACTTTTTATCAGTACGTACACAACTTTTAGTTTGCCTAATTGTGTAAAGTAAGAAAAGTTTAATAGTTTCTTTTGATGTGCTTAGAGGATTTATTTAGAAATAGTTTAATACTGCTACTGTGATTATTTTTCTTTGCTTTGTTGTGTATATGTTTTTGTATTGATGTTTGTAAAAGTAGTCAAAATTTATTTACAGGCAAAGGAATGGACTGGAATTCTAAGTAAGACAAAGAAAGAGAAACCCACTGAGAAGTTCTACTCTGAATCAGAGGAGGAGGAAGATGAGTCTGCCAGTACCAGTGCATCAGGTAGGTGTTTGGAAATCAATTTGCATCTCTAATGCCTGGAG
>JANVCC010010406.1:9237782-9257782 GCA_025345505.1 Todiramphus chloris collaris
GAACAGTAAACTAATATTTTTGATCTTCAAATCTAGTTTTAACAATAAGCTAAAAATAAATTGTTGAAAAACAACTTACTTCATTTATGTAATTGGTTCACAGTAACTTATTTGTTGATGCAACTACAGCTTCAGTTCGATGTCAATGAAGGAAATTTAGATAATTTTGTCAGTACCTGTGTTATAAATCACAAAGAAGAAACTTCTGGTGTGTATATGTATTGTATATATACATAATATGCTAGTGGATTTTTGTTTAACTTACTGACCTCAAAGAAGTTGTTAAATATTGTCATTGAAATGTAATTTTGATCATACGTTTTATTTTCACCATGATTTTAACAATCAGATATGCTACATTAGACTGGTTTTGTGAAGTGTACTCATTTCATTTTTATCTTTGCAAACTTGATGTTTGTTGCTTTCAGAAAAAAATGCTTTTGATGAAAATTCATGGCATTGTTTTCAACTTCAGTTACATGTGTGGGCATTATTAGCATGGCTAAATGTCAATATTTATTTTTAATATATTTGACAAAATTTAATTTAGGCAATTCAGTCCTCATAAGTTCTGAGGAAGAGGAAGGCATCGTCCAAACTATTTTCCTTTCTGTCACATTGTATTTTTCAACTCCCCTTCTCTGTATTTTTCTCCTTCTAAAACTATAGCTAAGTCAAACAATAATGCAGCGTAGTACATTCTTTTGTACTGCTCTTAAATATAAACAACTTGATTAGAGTCAAAAGGGACTTTTAATAGTTGAGTGGTCTGGATTTGTTTAATTACTGTTGACCTTGTTACCATTCAAGCGCTTTAGTAACCAATTTATTTATTGTCATGGGGAGGAGGCTGAATCAGGCAGTATATAAAACACCTGATTTGAAAGTATAGAGTGGTGGACTGCAGATACAAGAACAGAGGGTTTTTTTTTCTATATTCAATATTAATTTATCTGCTCTGTGATAATGATTAGAAAACAATTTTCATTTCCTGCAATAATTCTGGGTAGTAACTCCCCTTGAGACAAAAGGGTAGTCTACTAATTGGTAGTTACAGTATTATTAGAAGTGAACAAGGCAAATTTTAATAATATTCAGTAGCTGTTACACAGAGGAACATAATCCAACATTGCCAGGGTGAACAGAACTTTACTGTGTGAAAAACAGTGTCTCTGAAGTTCGTTAGCTGTAAGGTACTCTATATGACCAAAGGTGTCAGCATCTGATAGCTCTTGTGTAGAAACTCTTCAATGACTTGAAATAATTTGTAGATATTATAGGCCTTACTTCTAGGTTGTTTGGTTTAGAAGAATTAATGAAGGAATAAATTCAGTGCATAGACCTTTTTTTTTTTTTAAAGCAATATTACTTTGCAGAAGCATCTAACTCAAAGTTTGTTAGTCATGGGTGGAATAATCTGAAAGTTTCTTTATATAAAAGGGTGTCTACACTTCTTTCTGAAATGTCACAATTTGATGCATGGAAATAATATTTTTCATATTTAATTGTTCACATTTTTGTTTGACTGTTTCGCTGGTTTAGATTATATGTGATGATTTATCGTGTAATGTGAGAACAGTTTTGTGTACCCTTAAATAAGCTGCTACTTCTACCATCTTAGCTGAGCTTTTTATTATGAAGAAATACTAACTTAAAATTCGTTTAATATAACTTCAAAATGTTAACATTTGCCTAAGCAAATTCCTTTGGTGGTTTTACATGTCTCTTAATTTTATTTATTTTTTTTAATATGTAGTGATTCAGAGGATAATAAAAAGAAAGCAAAAGGGATCTCGAGAAAAAGAAGCACATCCAGTTCCTCTGACACAGAGACCACTTCATCAGAAGAAAGTTCATCAGAATCAGACTCTAAAAGTGACTCTGATTCTGGTAAATTTAGAAGTTCTACCTCTAGTAAGGTAAAATATATTTTTTAAAAAACACTTATAAAATAATGAAAAGATACATCAAACCATCTGTGTGTCTTTCTTTCTGTAGGAATGGAGATAGGTAGTTCTTTTATGTATCTCGAAAGAAAACATAACTTCTGAAAAAAAAATCTGACCTTTCATGTAAAGACTAATCACAAAGTAGTTTGATAGCTTAATCAAGTAAGAATATTTAATATTTAAAAGCATATTTTGGTTTTAATTCTGTTGTATTTTTACTCCTATTTATATTACGGTTGAACTGGTGAAAGCATTAGTACATTTGTAGTGTGGAAAAATAATACCTGATTTGGGACAATTATTGTTTTAAAATAGGATCTTAAAGTGTAACTGTAACAATACTTGAGTCTGACATGAAGCAAAACCAAGAAACAAATGTTAGATCATTGTTTCTTAGGAGTTTGAAGACACTCTGGTAGAACTACTAGCTTTATTTTAAAATTTCCTGTTAAAATTGACAATAGTGCCATTCATGCATCTACACTTGAGGAGGATACATAGATTAGCAGAATTAATATTGTTAATGAGTAATCCACTTTTTATTGTTCTCGGTGTTTGACAGGAATAAATCTTGCTTAGCGTTCTGTTACTTCACTTTTTTTTCTAAGCTTTCTTACAACATTTACAAAGCATCAAACTTTCTTTTTAAAATAGGATTTGCAAATGTGTGAAGATGCAAGTGTTCAACAGATCCATTCATGTGTCAGTTTCAGTTGTGCAATTTAGTGGAGAAGAGGTTAGAAGTTCATTATACTTGGGGTAGCACTACAGAGCTAAAGCTAATAGCGTGAACTGATTTCTGTTTACCTACCTTTCCTTTGAAATATAACTAAATGAGGAATTTTGTGATAAGTCCGTTATGGTAGAGGAATAAAAGAATTTCTGAAACTTTTATATTCTTCTGTCATGGCTTAAGCCCCAACAGCAGCTAAGCACCACACAAATGTTTCCTCACTTTTGCCCTTCCCAGGGGGATGGGGAGGAGAATTGGAAGAAAAAGGCAAAGCCTTATGGGTTGAGTTAAGAACTGTTTCACAGCACAATACAAGGAGGGAAGAAGTAAAAGTAGCACTAAAACTAATAAAAGAATGTATCAGTCATGTCATGCACAATGGAATTGCTCACCACATGGAACCTGATGCTCAGACAGTTCCCAACCTGCAACCTCCTCTCCCCTAGCAAGCTCCCCCAGTTACACTCTGAGCATGAATATTCCTCACCTAGTTCAGGTCAGCTGTCCTGGCTGTGCTTACTCCCAGCTTCTTGTGAACTTAACTCTATCCCACCCAAGCCCAGGATGTCTGTAATCAAATATTTCCTGTAGATTTCTTTCTGTATATTTTATAAAATATTTGAAGGGTAGAGTGAGTAGCTCAAAAGATTCCATTTCAATGCTGATGTGTGTTTTTGAAAATTAAATGAGGCTCTGATGCATTTTAAATTAAGACAAGACATTTTGGTCAGGAATCCTGCATAGATTTCTGAGTAGCCAAAACAGATGTTGTTGCATTTGATGCAGTTGTAGAAGCTAGTGGACAGGTATGTTTTGAACAGTTAAGGAAGGCTGTAGGTTTATTAAGCCTTCTGGTGCACACTTCCTTTAACTTAGGAGGGAATGCTTTCTAGTTCTCTAAATCTTGAACAAACAGACATGTTGTATGAGGTCTTTGATTTGTAACTCTACAGGTCCATGTAGGAACTTGGAATTGCACTCTTAATTTTTAGTCATAGAATTGCCAGGGTTGGAAGGGACCTTAAAGATCATCTAGTTCCAACCCCCCTGCTATGGGCAGGGACACCTCCCACTAGAGCAGGTTGCTCAGAGCCCAGTCCAGCCTGGTCTTAATGAAAACTTCCAAGGATGGGGCTTCCACCACCTCTCTGGACAACCTGTTCCAGTGTCTCACCACCCTCATAGTGAAGAAACTCTTCCTAATGTCTAACCTGAATTGACCTATCTGTAGTTTTAACCCATTCCTTCTAGTCGTGTCACTGCCTGACAGCCTAAAAAGTCCCTCCCCAGCTTTCTTGTAGCCCAGATACTGGAAGGCCACAATAAGGTCTCCCCGGAGCCTTCTCTTTTGCAGACTGAACAACCCCAACTCTCTCAGTCTGTCCTCATAGGAGAGGTGCTCCAGCCCTCTGATCATCCTCGTGGCCCTTCTCTGGACATGTTCCAGCACAACCATATCCTTCCTGTAATAGCGGCTCCAGAACTGGATGCAGTATTCAGGTGAGATCTCGTCAGAGTGGAGTAGAGAGGGAGAATCACCTCCCTTGACCTGCTGGCCACGCTTCTCTTGATGCAGCCTAGGATACAATTGGCTTTCTGGGCTGCAAGAGCACACTGATGGCTCATGTTGAGCTTCCCATCTACCAGCACTCCCAAGTCCTTTTCTTCAGGGGTGCTTTCAAGCCAGTTACTGCTCAGCCTATATTGGTGCTTGGGATTGCTCCGACCCAGATGGAGGACCCTGCATTTGGCCTTGTTGAACTTCATGAGATTGGCATGGGCCCACCTCTCCAGCCTGTCAAGGTCCCTCTGGATGGCATCCCTTCCCTCCAGCGTGTCGGCTGCCCCACATAGCTTGGTATCGTCGGCAAACTTTCTGAGGGTGCACTCAATGCCACTGTCTTTGTCGCTGATGAAGATGTTAAACAAGACTGGTCCCAGTACTCATCCTTGAGGGACTCCACTTGTCACTGGTCTCCATTTGGATACCAATCCATTGACAACCACTCTTAGGAAGTGGCCATCAAGCTAGTTCCTTATGCACTGAATGGTCCATCCATCAAATCCATATTTCACCAACTTGGAGACCATAATCAATTCCCATCTTCTACCAAATAGAACAAAAGATGAAGTGAAAACTGTAGCATTTGGGAAATGGAGGTGTCTTTCCATGGTTTTATCGTTGTTTCCTGCCCAAATGCCACATGGGGTAGCACACCGAAGCCGAAGTTTTTTCTAGTACAGAAGCCAAATGATCTTGCCAAAAACTGGCAGCACAACAAATGTAACCTAAATCCTGTCAGAATAAACATCTTTAATGCTAGACAGAACACGGATTAATTTTAACCATTTGCAGCTTCTCATATTAGCACAATATTTTTTTCACCAGGAGGTAGTAGGTACTCTGACCTGCTTAGTTCTGAGCAGTCACTGCAAGACCATATTCAAACACTAGTGTCCTCTGCTGGATTTGTCCTTTTTTTCAGTATATCAGCACCCCTTGTTCCTGGTTTCCTTTGCTACAGTTGTCTATTCTGGTTCTTTCACAGGATATGTAAGGACTACTAGCGTTATAAAGCTTTTTGTATTTTAAATGAGAAATCAAGAATATATAAAGTCAAATACATTGAATAATACAAGAATCGAAATGTCCAAGAAGCTTGGAATTGTTTTGTTGAAGTCAATGGAAAATTGCCAAGCCCTTGGATTTTAAAAGAAGAGGAAGAACGTTGCAGCAGTTCTGAAGCCTCAGTTGATTAAGAAGCACCTAAAAAGAAATGTGTTGGGAACAAAAAGTATTTATAAGCAATTGAGAGAAGACTTGATCAGCTTCAAAGGGCAGAACTGAAAAATTGCAAAGCTTTTAAATGTCATGAAAAATACTGAAACAAATAGCAATAGGTTTATATGCATGGTAGCAAGAAAAGAAGCAAGATTATTGACTAGAAAAAATAATATAGAGCTCACTATGCGAAAGCTAGGTATCTGGGTTCCCTAAGTTCTTTTTCTGTTAAGAAATTAGCACATTTAGTTTAAGAGCAACAAGCTATGGCTGGTTGACTGTAAACAGCAATGGTCATATATGAAGGGGGCAGGGGACAAGTTAATTTAATGCTCTTGAACATACAGGTCTGTTTTGATGTACTATATTTATCTCTAGGACCATGAAGTTTGTTTCCATTTAACCCATGTTGGATCCTTGCATTGATACTTGAGGTGTTACACATACTTGGTTATATTCAGAAGCATAATTGGCTGAGGGGATTAGAGGTATTTTATGTCAAAGGTGGTTGTTATACTAACTAGCTTAATAGATTTTTTTTTTGAGAGAGACCTGCTTTGAGCCTTGTGATTATAGGTGAAGCTAAATGATGATAGATAACCTAGATAAGCACTTCCAAGCTGGAAAGAAAAGCAATTGTTAACAAACTTTTAAAAAACATTTTAAATAAAGTCTACTATAGAGCTTTTGTGTTGAGGTACATTTTCAAGAACCATCTTTAATTTTTTAATTTCCAGGAAAGTTTTGCAATTTTTATGCTTCCTACTTGACTTCTTTTCAGGCCACCCAGGAAGCAGACAGACAGCATACATCTTAGAAATGTATGTTTTTATTCTCACAGATTTTTATCAGAAAAGCCATTGCTTATATTACTCTGCTACAGGGCATTCTTAATTCTGTCAGCATGTATGGGGATATGATTCATTAGTATTTCCTTTTAAATAAAACTGGGAAGATATTCTGAAATACATATTGGTAAGAGGAGTAGTTAGTAGGCTCTATTTTTATGGTTTCTCAGGTTGTCACACATTATGCACTATGTTATGTAGCTGATGTTTTGGGTGGTGTTCACCACCCATGTTTTATTAGGTAACAATGCCATGTTCACCAGAATTTTCATAAGAAAAAAGGTTCAGTTACACTTACATGGGATTTAATTTGTGCACGTATACATGCATTTACTAGCATTAAAGTAGGTAACAAAAACTTCAGCTTATTTTTCCTTTCCTTATTTTCCATTATTATTAATGCTTTCACATTTTTTCTCTTGAAGAATCATTTTGAAAAAGCTGTAGTGTTCACTGTAATTGAGCTGCAGTGAATAGAAGAGTCATTCTCTTGCACTGCAGTGGTTTATATCATTTTGAAATATGGATAGTTTGAGGTGTTCAGATACATATTTTACTGTAAGCACAAATCCCGTAGAGCTAAAATGCATATTTGAGGATGATGCATGTATAAATAGGTGTCTCTACAGTGGGATTTTAAAATCAGCTACTGCTGACCTCCTTATACACATATAATACAGTCACTCAGCTGTTAAAAACCTGATCCACTATTTAAAAAATATACAAAAACAAATTGTCTATCTTTCTGCCTGATCTCTTTTCAAGTGCTAACACAATGGAAACAGTGGGTGATCTGTCAATGCATTTGGTTTGTCAATGATGGTTTTGTATAAATATTGGGAGGATAAGAAATAAAATTCACACAGCAAAATACGATTTCATCTGCCTTTTCTCTGCAGCTCCATGGCTCATGCTGCAGTGTGAAATTCTCATTTTACATACTTTGCAGGCGGAGCACATGAATTATGCATTGAGCAAGAGAAATCTCCTGCTTCAAGTCCTATATGCATTTACCAGGTTCTATCTCTATTACCAAGATGAATTGCAAATGGAGAAATGTTTGATGGAATACAGCTTAACTTCTTTGTTTAGTATTCTGCTTTTCCTGTAGTGGGCTCTCTTGGTAGGAAACTGTTTGGATTATATTGTAAACTTAGTTTAAAGAAGAAAGATTAAAAATTTTGTTATAGAAAAGTGCCAGACACATCAGAGCCTTTTTATTGTCTTAATTTGGAATACAAAGCTTTTTTCATTCAACAGAAATATCTGTTGGTAGTGTTTGTTGTAGTCATTGTCTGTTTATTATTCCTAGAAAGCCAATCAATTGTCTTTTCTTGGGGGGGAAATCATATTTGTTATAGGCAAGACCCAGGTAAATAGATTTCTTTGGCGTTTAGTACAGAATAACATGAGATTAATATATACCCATATATAGAAATAAACATATAAATTTGAAAATACTTGTGTTTATGTACGTATATATATATGTATCATGCATACACACACATGTAAGTAGCTTAGTATTTACTTAAGCTTGACATACTTGGATGAAGTGGAAAAGAAAGTGTGATCATACTTAAACATTAGCTTTACTTTGATTTAGGCAGCTTGTGATTTCCCAGATGGTAGGGTTTTTTTGTGTATTTTTGTTTAAAGTAAGCTGATGTACTTAAGTACACTATTCTGATAAAGCGTGCAGTGGAAGTTTTTCTTACCATGCGTTACCTTGACGTAATGATTCTGTACTTGTGCCTTATCTTAGGAATGTTTTATTTTACTTTGAAGAAATAAATTCTTTTGAAGGATTTTATGTAGTAGATTCAAAACAGTATCGTGCATTTTTTATCTTATGAAATTACATATCGAGCTTTGTGATAACATACTTCGTAACTACTTTAGGATGGCGAAACAAGTAATAGAAAAAAAAAACCGGAGCCATGCTACTGGTGCTATTTGTGACATAGAATGTCCTGTCTTAATTGTCTTCAGTAAACAGATTAACAGTAAAAGGATTTCTTGGCTCTGACTCCTCAGCTGTTTAAATATCTTGACCTATCAATGCTGCCATTGCCAGAACTGAAGCATAATGAAAATTCTCATCCTCTCATGTGGGTGAGCCACTTTTTATAGACTTTAATTTTCTGAATAATAAAAAGGAATGGAGAAATCCCATCAATATTGCCATAATTAGTAAATATAGGACTCTACCTAAAAATAACCTTTGAACCTTCATCATAGTTGAAGGTAGAACTGTGTCTTATGGCTAAGTGGGAGTAGGGAATGAAAGAGTTTGGAAATTGAGGGCTTGGATACTTTGAAATGTATTTGCATTTTCTTTAACTATGTTCTGTTATCTGAAGAGCTTGTTAGCAAAAAACTGGTGATACATAGTTAATAGGAAAAAAATGCAGATAACAGCTGAACTCCTAATTTGGGGTTAAATATTCACCAAATGGTCCAATAAAAAGACTTGGAATTCTTTAAAAGAATTGTCATGAAATTGTTTCTCTGAAACAGGAACAAGGAATAAAAAGAAACACCCATAACCCAAGAGGAAATGGCCAGTGACCTACACCACTTAGATGCAGACAAGTCTCGGGGGACAGATGGGATATTCCTGGGGATACTGAGTGAGATGGAATTGCTTACTAAGCCACTTTAAATCGTTTACTAGCAGTTCTGTCTAACCAGGGAGGTCCCAGTTGCCTGTAGGTTGGCACGTGTGACAGCCACCTACAAGTAGGGCTGGAAGGAGGATGCAGGGAACTACAAACCTGTCAGCCTGACCATGGTGCTGGGAAAGGCTATGGAGCAGATCATCTTGAGTGTCATCATACAGCATTTACAGGACAACCAAGGCTTTCAGCCCAGTCTGCATGGGTTTATGAAAGACAGGTCCTGCTTGACTATCCTGATCTCCTTTATCATTCTTCCAGAGAAACTTCTTCCTCATGGCTTGGATGGTCATGTGCTTCACAGGGTAAAGCAACGACTGGATGTCTGAGCCCAGAGACTTGTGGTGAACGGAGTTAAATCCAGCTGGCAGCTGACCACAAGTGGTATTCCCCAGGGCTCAGTATTGGTTCCTGTTCTCTTTAGTGTCTTTATGAGTGATGTGGTAGAGGGGATAGAGGACACTTTAGCAGATTCGCAGATGACACTGATTTAAGCAGGACTGTTGATCTGCTTGAAGGTAGGAAGGGAAGGCTCTTCAGAAAGATCTGATCAGGCTGGATGGATAGGTCAAGACCAATAGTATGAGGTTCAAAAAGACGAAGTGCCAGGTCCTGCACTTGGTTCACAACAACCCCATGCAACACTGCAGGCTTGGGGATGAGTGGCTAGAAAGCTTCTTGGTGGAAAAGGACCTGGGGTATTGGTTGATAAACAGGTGAGTTTGAGTTGTCAGTGTGCCCATGTGGCCCAGAAGTCCAATGGCACCCTGGCTTCTATTGGAAATTGTGTGGCCAGCAGGACTAAGGAAGTGAATGTCCCTTTGTGCTTAGCAATAGTAAGACTGCATCTCAATTACTGTGCTCAGTTTTGAGCCACTTACGGCAAAAAGGACATTGCAGTGCTGGAGTGTATTCAAAGAAGGGCAACAAAGCTGGTGAAGGGCCTAGAGAACAAGTCTTTTGAGGAGCAGATGATGAAACTAGGGTTGTTTAGCCCGGAGAAAATGAAGCTGAGAGGAGACCTTATTCCTGTCTCCAACTTCCTGAAAGGGAGTTGTAGTGAGGTGAGCGTTGGTCTCTCCTCCCAAGTAATGAGCAATAGAACAAGAGGAAATGGCCTCAAGTTTTGCTGGTGAGGTCTAGATTGGATATTAAGAAAAGTTTCTTCACATAAAGGTTTGTAAACCACTGGAACAGGCTGGCAAGGAGGTATTGGAGTCACCAGTCCTGGAGGTACTTAGACATATAGATGTGGTGCTGAGGGACATGGTGTAGTGCTGACTTGTCAGTGCTGGGTAACAGTTGGACTTGATCATCCTAAAGTTCTTTTCCAAACAGCACAGTTCTGTGAAACTTCATAGATGTAATTCAAGTTGAATCTGTACTATTTATGCTTCTTTCACAGACTTGTGAAATAGCCAAAGGAAACTTCATGACTTGTCAATAACCACACTGGAAGAGAAAAATGAAATCTGGTAGTGACCTGGGTTAGGATAGGGGTAATTTACACCAGAAGTTGGAGGGGTGGGGGTCTAGTCAGTGTGTTGTTTCATAACAAACTGGCATCATGCCAGGTACATAAGAGTGAGGGGGCAAGCCAGGCAAAGTGCAGGCTTTTGGCTGGGTAGCCTAAGGGGCTGTGATGTGGCCCCACTTCTTTGTTCATTCAATATCTCTTCTTTCTGTGTGTTGTTTCATTTCAGTTACTATTGCTGTTGTTTGTTATTTCTCTAACTGTGTCATTGTATTAAAATCACCTTACCTCAACCCTCTGTGGGATTTTCACACTTTGATCCCTCATCTCCTTCCTATTTGGGAGGGTAGTGAGCAAGTGCTCTGTGGTACGTGGCTCCCAGCTGGGGCTAAACTACAACAAGTAGTTGTGACCAGAGTGGTACTGAAGAGTGCCTGCTCTGCAGCAGAGTTCCTCACTAATTCTGGACAAGGCATGTAAGGAGTGGAATACCATTAGCATCATTTTTAAGATATTTTGTAATAATTCCTTTGTCCAGAGGAGTTTTGTGTTTCAGGTAAATCAGCAATAGTAGAACATTCAAATACCACAGTGGTAAGGACCATTGAAATACGTCGATTTAAAAATATTTGTTTTAATAGTGGCTTCCATTCTTCTCTGTCCAACAACGCTCTAGGATTTTTAAATCACATCTGTAATGGTCACATAAGTGATTACTGTCTATTTGAGCTATGAGTTTATTGGAAGAAAATTATGAGCAATGTCATTTTGACTCAGGTCAAGCCTAGTAGTCATTAATCACGATGGCTTCAAGCAGGAAGAACATTAGCTAGTATATTCCATGGTTCCTTCCAAAGAACATGGAAGCTCTCCCAAAGCGGGCAAAAAAATAGGCTTGTCGTTATTGTTAGTTTGCAACTGATGCGGCTGAGAGACTGGAAGAAAAAGGAATGGACCTTTAGAAAAGAGGAGTCATTTTATTCTGTGGTGATAGTCAAAGAAAGTGATTCTAGGTGCTGTGTTTCTGAGAGAACTCCCAAGATCATGCAGGAATTTGTATCCCAAATGCCTGAAGAGGCTGTGAGAACTTGTGAGAAATGTTCAAGAAATGGTGTCTAGGGTGGGCATATGGAGTTTCACTGATCTATTTAAACCTGTTGAAAAGGTAAAATAATAATATATATATATAACTGGCTGTTATATGCTGTTGAAGAGGAAATTGGTAAACTAGGTTACCAGAAGTGAGAGTCCTGGAAGGACCGTGTTTAAGTTAATTGCAATACCTTGGGTAGTGAGCTACCTCTTCAGGTCTAGAGGCAGTTGGCAAATTCTCTGAAAGAGTCACAGACCCTTCTGTCTACTGAGTGAATCAGAGACAACAGAGGCAGTTCTCCAGCTGATCCAGAAAAAGGATGCTTAAGAGTGGGCAGGAATAGCATGATGACAAACTGTCTGGTGAATAACCAGTGAGTAGTGTGTCCAGGTTCTGACTACATCCGAAGATCAGTTCTTTTTACTTAAACTGACATATTCAGCTGTGACACACTAAATGGTGTCCTGAATTATCATTGTCTAGACGTGTTCTTGTAGGTATGACCAACACTCACTCTTGATTTGTTTAGATTTTTTTTTGAAACAAATTTTATTGAAATATTGTCTTTGACAAGTCATTGAGATTACTCTGTTACTTAAAGTACTGTCAGTCCTTATTATTAGAACTCAAGGCTTAAAACTGAAAAAAATCTTTTTTGTGACAAAAACCAACTTCTTGTTATTTGTCCAGGCATTAAGTAAAATCCCAGTAGATGATGGAACAGGATTCCATACTTCTAGATAAGTGTAAATAATGCTACTTTCTTATTGAATGGATTTTGTCCAGTTTTTCACATAGAAACAGAAATGTTAGTACCCAAGACTTTTGTCTTTAAAACAAAAAAAATTTCTGTATATTTCAGTGCTCTCAACGGAAGTGTCTGATGTGTCACCAGAATATTTCTTTGAGTAGCAACTATAACTAACATTATACAAAAATGTGAGCTTCAGAGGAGTAAATGTAACTCAAATGTGGAGTTTAGGTTCAGCTTACCTATACAGAGAAATCTTTCTCACTTGGAAATTCTCTGAATGACAAGCCATGAGAATATATACATTTTTCTTTTGCAGCAGAGAAAGTACACTTTGCTTTGTATAAATGTATTTATCAAGAAAAGACTTTTTGTTTGCTGATATGGTAAAAGTTGAAATATTTATGTATTTTAACAGAAAGAAGAAAAACCAGTACAAGATAGAAAAACTCCAAATAAACAAGATGTGTTTCTCTTAGATTTAGATGATTGTAAGTATCTTGATTAAAGCTTCAGTTTTTCCATGACATAAATTCAGTTCAGTTAATTTAATGAAATTTAAATGTCTGAGACATTGATTTTTTTCATTTATCATAACAGCTTCCTGAAAAAAAAAAAAAAAATATAAAACTTTAGACTATCAACTTATTTTTCAACATAATTGTTACAATCTGTGATGTTGGGTTTTTTTTTTTTGTTTTAGAACTGAGAAATAGTTTCAAAATCTAGAATGTTTTGGTATGTAAAATGTTTGAGAATTTTTATATGTCTGGACTTGTTTTCTGTTGAAGTGGGCTTATTTTCTCAGGTGCCAATGGATGTTACCTGTACAATACCTATGCAAGCTATGAATCAATTCTGGTGCTATAAGAAGATGCTAGAAACCACAGTTTTAAGAACAGATTAAATTGTAGTCTTGGAACAATAGCGTAGAGCTGGCACTGTCTTTTGGCTATGCTTTGTACTGGTGTTCTTCTGGTTTACTTCTATAGGGTTAACACATTAGAATTGCATTTAATATGTACTTTGCATATAACTTGCAAATGAAAATGTGCTCCGTATTATGTATCAGGCTGAAGGATAAAATAGAGGAAAGAAGGACAAAATATTTTTTAATGTAAATAACATGGCCTATACATATATCAGCTGTATGTATATTTTCATTGTTTGTGTTGGGGATATACATCTGCAAAAATAATCTGCTATTAAGAAACATATATACAAGGATAAAAGATCAAGATGTAAAACCCGTTTAACTTAATGAAAATAGTTCATTGCTTTTCCCAGGTTTTATTGTTGGTTTTTAAATCAATTGTCGTTTTACTTCTAGTCTGTCCTGTGACAACTCCTGTGGCAGTTCCTACAGCAGCTGTTCTGTCCCCAAGCTTAACAGCAGACCTAGAGGGATTAAGTCTGTCAAGTTCTTCGGTCATTGATGTAAGTAGTCTTTAGAAAGTGTAGGGAGGAGGGTGAGTTGTGGAGGTGTCTCAGTTTAGGCATTTAACATGTTTAAAGTTTTGGGGGGGTTGAGTATTTTTACTATAAAGACCTTGTATGAAATTCTGGTTTACATGCAAGTCTGGCAGCTTTTTTGATCTGTAATGATGACATTCTGAGATGTGGAATACAGTATGCTTATTGCATGTCTAAGGAGGATACCTACAAGGATTTTAACCTTCTCTTTCAATCTGTCTTTTTCTCTGCTTCAGGGAAACTTTATTTGACAAATTTAAGTATCCAAACTGTATGAATCTTTCAAATCATCTGCTTTCTACACAATCAAATAGCACATACCTGTTAATCCTCAGTCCGCTTGTTTACCATACATGCCTCCAATTATGATCGTTTGCTACTTGGAAGTAATTTTTCATGAATATACGAAGTATAGCCCCTGGGTGCAAATAAAAAAGGTATAGATTTACAATCAGTGGTCTATCAGTATGTGTCATGATTCATTCTGGTAGTGCTTTCTGCTTTGTAGCACTTTCCATTAGGGAATCTCAAAACTGTAAATATAATTAAGGTTAGCAAATTCATGGTGGTAGAGGGCATTCCTTTTCTGGGGGAAACAATGATAGTTTGTGTTCTTTTTTTTTTTGGTTAGCTTTTTTTTTTTAGTAATTTTGTATGTTCAATTTAAATTTGCAGTTTACGAAGGAATTTCAGAGAGAACATTGTGTATTTATCCTTGTGAAAGTGGATGGAAATGACCAGCAAAAATACCAGAGGCACAGGCAGTTTTTAGCCTACTCTTGTTTCTAATGAGGCTGGTATATAACACCTACACTGCAACTTTAATAATTGTTGTTAAAGTACTTTGTGCTGGCTTTGGGAGCAATACATTTGCAAAGTCAAATACTTTTTGCATAAAGGAGCTACATGAATGATTTGACTCAAGAAATAAAAGATCATAGCTGATGATTCAGTTGCATGTTTACAGGCTTTAAAATTTGATGTTGAAATGGTAGGTGTTCAGATAATGCATTGAATGTTAGCCTTATCTAAGAAAATGGTGAGGCAATTTATATTTAAGGCAGAGCAGTAGCAATCTGTGTACATGCAGTCACTTTACCTGATGCATAATGGTTTACACATCACACAGTCTGAAAATGCCAGAAATTCTCTTCTGTGTTGCTTTGCAGTGCAGTATGCAGCATTAGGTGGCAAGCGGGAGTTTAACTGCATCTGTGTTATTATTCCTGTGAATTCAATTCCACAATTGTTTCTTATGGCTTTGACAGCTCAAAACACAGGCTTTCATAAGTTTTCCTGGCTCTGGGTTAGCTTAGGAATGGCTCTGGTGTCTTTGCTATACTTCAGAATTATCATCTGTGAGGGCGAGTTAAAGATAACGATGTTGGATGCTTGAGAACAAGCCATTTGCAATGTCTTTTCTCCTTTCATCATCTACAGTACGTGAACACGTGTTCTACTCCCACATTCATGCTTTCTCATGATTGACACTATTCGTTTGCTAAATTACATCTCCCCATTCTCCAGAAGGTAGCTGTAGTGAAATAGGTGTTAGAAAGAACTAGAAGGTGTAGGCTAAACACAGAAAGAAGTTCTACGTGACAGAGTTGATTCTGCCTCTTTCTCAGTACTGTGGAGTTCCTGGTAAAACATGGAAACAGCAAAGAATCTGGAACATTTCCTCACACTCTCTGCTGTGGAAACAACCCATACATAAGAACTAGCTGTTGCTTCCTGTATAGTGATTACATGTTTTGGGCTGTATGTATTCTGTTTCAGGATCTAGGCTTAACTCTTATTCCTGTTGATAATAATTGCAAATGTACATGAGGACTTTTACTGAGTTTTCTGCACCAGGAAGCAAAAAAATTAATTGTTAAAAACTGTTCTTTCAAATGATATCCAAATATTGTAAAAAGTGTTGTCCAGCACCATCAGTTAATTTTCTAAAAATGGAAATATAAAACCAGCTTTTAAGACTTTATTTGTGAATGTCCCTCTTAATATAGTATTTTGAATTTAATTTTTGATGACTAATTCTAAAAATAAGGAGGGTGGTTGTCATACTTTAGAAAACTTTTTCTTTCTTCAATGTGAGAGAAAATGAATTTAGCTGTAGGGCACATGCCAAACTAACAGTGAGAAATTAATTTATTACTAGGCAATGGAGAGCATGGAGTAAAAATAGCTAAGTACAGTATATGACCCTAATATCAAAGAAATGTAGCAGCCACTTATCGTAGAATATGTCAGGCAGTCTATTATTCAAATCATTCAGCATTGTAATTTAGAAAACTTGAAACTCCAAATTCATCGCTGCTCAACATTATAGAAAGCATAACTACAGGAATAGTTTTACAACAGTGTTTTGGGTGTCTTTAAACCTAAAAAAACCAAATATCATTGAGTAGAAACTACAGTCCACAACGTAATGCTTTGTCCCGTGGCTCATTTGTTGTTACGATCCACGTTTACCTGTAGCACATTTCCCCCTTGTATACTTGCACACATGCGTGTTACAGTTTCTTCCAGGAAAAACAAAATTCTCTGGTAATTTGCAGATAACTTTATTCCAATTGGATGCAAAACATAGTAAATCCTTGTGTATGCTTCTGCCCTGGTACCTGTAGTCCATCCTCAGCTGGCTCAACTGAACCAGGCAACTGAGATGGCCAGAGGCCACTTGTGTGGCTTTTCAAGGTTTGCAGGAGAAGTCAGGCCTGAGGGCTTGGGGAAACTCTGCATTTGGAGTCGATTGAGGTTTTAAATGGATACATTTGCAGGCTTGAAAGATACTTGAAGATGCAGTGCCAATGAAAAATAGGAGGCGAGAGAAAAGTGCAAGCTGTCAGTGTAAAGCCATTATCTGTAAACACTGCAAATGGGTGTTGTCCCCTAAAGGAAGTTTGTAAAGTGAGAGAAGAGGGAATTGAAAGCAAAGCTTGTGAATGATGTATGGACCGGCAGGGCTGTCACTTGCTGCTGGAAATAATATTTTGAGCAGGAATAGGAAGAGGAGGAAGAGGAGAGCTATGGTATCTGAGAGAAGCCAGGAAGGGGGGGTGTTCATCTGTTCCTGCCCATCACACAGCTGATACAAGAAAAAAAGCTAAACCACCTTTTCTTTTCTCGTTAAGATTCTAGATGGTAAAAATGTACAAGCAGCTGCTCTTCTGTACATGCAGAGCCCCGAGTATGCTGCATGTCATAAGTAACTGTTAAGACACATACCTTTAAAAATAATTAGTGAGAAGGAAATGCTGATTTGGTAGCAAGAAAATTGTTGATTCACAACAGTGTTAGTGCAAGAGGGAACTGACAACTGGATATGAGCTCTGACTGTAACAGGAGTTGGATGGAATAAAAGTTATGAGGAAGTGTAGGCTGACTTAAGTAGGATTTAAAGGGAGAATATTGGTTTTGTTGCTCCAAATAGAGGATAATTTGGGGAAAAAAGTCAAGGGTGAGTAAGAGAGGTTCATAATAAAAGTATGTAACAAAAGAGGGGAACGTTCTTGTTGTAGTGAAGAGGTAATTATAAAAATATTTGATGCAACAATTTAGTGTTGCCATTAATTATTGTGCATATAGGATTACGGTATATTTGTAGAAGTGGTACCACTTTATTTACTACGGTTTTATTCAGCATGTTCAGTGTAGTCTCTTGGTAGTAGTTACTACCAATTACACATTTTTATTGTTTCTTGCTGCTTGGAGTTCCACAGAAACTGTTCAGGAAGGGAAGAGCAAATGATCTTGTTTCTGTCTCATGTCTTCTACAGAACTTTTGAGTGAGATCCACTTTGAGAACTTCTCTAGAGTGGCGATGCATAGAGCAGAAATAATAGCTTTTGACAAAAGTCAAGGTCAGGCTGCAGACCTGTCAAACCAGGTGATAAATACATTTAATTTCAAATTGAGCACACTTAGAGAATTCCTTGAGAAACAGTAAACATTAACTCCCTCAACTAGAGATATTTGCAGAATAGGAGAACACCCTAAATGGTATTTTATTTTTTAAGTTGTTGAGGTAGTTTCCCCCTTTACAGGGGAAAACTTTCTTACCATTTAGCTTGTTTTGTCTATTTAGGCTGTTCCTGATTCCACTCTAGCAAGTGCTGAGACTGACTCTGAAGTATATTCTTCTCCCATGTGAACGTTCTGTTCTTAGAAGTACCAGGAGCATAAGGATTTCAATAATGGATTATATCATGGCTCTGATATGTAGCTTGCAGGAGAGGTTAGCACGAGGTGCTTAAGAATTTACAAAATTCTGCAGTAGAGAAATGAGTAGTAGTTCTTCAAAATAGTTATTAGTTCACACAACTTCATGAATTTTATTTTTTTCAGAGCGTTGCTAGCAGTAATTACTCTATATCTAGATATATTTTATCATTCATACAAGCTCTAGTCCGAGTTCTTACCTCAGGAATGGCCGTATTAGAAGGAACATGACTTGTTAATGTTATGAAAGAGATGTAGTGCGGTCACTGGTGGTAACAGCAGATTGTCTGTGATGTTTCAACTAGATTGTTGGTCCTCTTCTGCCCTTTGTTCTCAGATTTTGATCAACTACCAATTTTTTTTTTAAATGACTAATTTTATTTTTCTGTAAATGTATCCAGTCCCTCTTAGGACACTTCTAAAATTTTTCACTCAGACAAAAGATGTTTCTTTTAAATCAGTTTTCAGTGTTATCCACATCTCTTCTATTAGATTTTTTGTGGTTTTGTGTTAGGGTAACACAGTTTTATTGTATCCTTGATAGCATTTTATTATTTCTTATAGTCTACCATTTGTACTTTTGGTTTTCAGTTTCCTGTAAGAAATGTCTTATCATTTTGGTGTCCCATCACAGGCGAGCTTTCTCCTGTGCATTAAATATTTTCATTATACTTCTTCTATAGATTGAAATTGGAGGGGAGGCGAAAGGGGAAGTGTGCCACAAGATAGTCGACATGGATCCTACCCCTGTGCGTGCTTATAACTTGTTTGCATTGTTGACCAAACCACATTGTGCTGAGATGATCTTGGAGTTCTCCATAGTTTTCTCTCTAGCTTAGTTTCTTAAGATGGAACAGTTTAAAATATCTACATTGTCTCCATTTTCCTGTACACTGTTCTCTACAAGATTTGCAACAAGCATTAAGTCTTAACTGAAACCACATTTTTACAAGTATCATATACTAGTAGAGTGCTTGGGAGAGTTTCTACCTATGAAGCAAGTGAAAAGGCATAATCTTAAACTTAAGAGTTAAAAAGCAACTTTCCCTTAGTGCTGCCCAAAATTCAGCTATGCAGCTGATTAGGTGTGACTGATGCTTGTGGGAAGGCAGCGTGGTCCAGTGGATACAGAACTGGGTGTTACATATGGAAAATGAGTTCTATTTTTGGCTTACTAGCTGCTGTGTGATCTGGAGGGAGTAACTTAATCTTTTAGTTTTCCAACTGAAAAAATGAGGATAATGCTGCTTACTCACCTTGGGAAAGCACTTGGAGATCTACAAATGAATGTATCTACTCATCAGCAGATATTAACCATTGCCACAACACAATAAGGAAAGTAACAAAGACCTCCTGCATACTTAATTCTGTTTTTCTGTGTTTATATAAATTTGTGTATAGGATGGCTTCTCAGAATTTGCTTCCATATACTTTTAAAATTGATAGATTGGGGGAAAAAAAAAAAAAAAAACCTGCTATGACACTATTTTTAAAATGTCATTTCTCCTTTACTCTTTAACTAGAAATCCATTTATCAATATTGGTGATGTTTATTAGTGTTCGAGCCTTAAATATACCCATCTTATGTTTATTAAATGCACTAATACTTAAAATTTACATTTAAGAATAAAGAATCTTCAACTTCATTTCTTTTAAATAAATTAGAGAGTTTAATATTGAAGTTCAAAAATGATCTATCTTCTGAGTCAGAAACAAGTTTCTGATACAGGATACCAGCCCAAGTAATAGTGTACCTTGTCTGAAAAGTATATTATATTATTACTATGTATAATTTCATTGATTTTGTTGGTTACTGCATGTTTTAGTACTGGATATTTTCCTGATTGTTTTTTTTTCTTTATGTTTTTATATATAACATATACACTTCATAAATTATATATATGTTATAAATTATATACAGTGTATAATTACAGAAATATAATGTATAATTACTTAACTTTTGTATTAATTAAATTGTTTTCTGGGTAACCATGTCCT